>VZQC01009322.1:291237-480260 GCA_009823505.1 Rhizomys pruinosus
GACACAGGTGCACAAACTTGCATGCAAACAGTACATTCCTACAAATAAATAAATAAATAAATAAATAAATAAATAAATAAATAAAATTAATTTTAAAAATTAAAAAAAAAAAAAGAAATTTTAGTCTCATTGTAACCATGGGAGGAAAGAATTTCAAGAAGGAAAAGATGGATGCACGACATTTATTGCAGAGGAGAATAGCATCTAGGGAGTATTATTTTATTTTTGAGACAGTTTTACTGTGCATCTGCGGGTGGACTCCCATCTCACAGAGATCCACCACTTTCTGTCGAGATTTCAAAGACTTGTGCCACCACGCCCAACACAGGAATAGTTTTAAAATACTTAATGACATATGATTTTGTATATTCTTGATGTATGTATTGAATTACAAAATGTAATTTTACTGATTCCAAATACACTTTTCTTTGACATTTTATGTGTAATGTCAAATATAGAAGTTTAAAAGAGGTATTAAACACATACACAAATACATTAAATTTCAATTTTTCAAAAAACTGTTGTATGAAGTAACGAAAGCTACTATTTTTAATTCCTCTTCTATCTTAAATGCATGCATTCTCCCCCACACCCCACCCCCGCAATGGACATAGGGTGTCACATAGCCTGGGCTAATCGCAAACTCTTTGTGGCCACATAGCTGAGACTCCTGCTTCCACATCCCAAGTACTGAAATTACAGGCATGTGTTACTGTGCCCAGTTGATTTTCTTTTTAAAAATATATTTATTATTTTTATTTTATGTGTATGAGTGTATTGCTTGCATGGATGTAAGTGCACCCGTGTTGTGCAGTGCCCTGGGAAGTCAGAAGAGGGTGTCAGAACCTTTAGAACTGGACTTATGGGTGATTGTTAGCTGTCATGTAGGTGCCAGAAATCAAACCTGGGTCCCCTGCAAGAGCAGCCAGTGCTCTTAACTACTGAGCTACCTCTCCAGTTCAAACTTACTAAATATTTTTGTTGTATGGTCGGGCACCTGACTGCCCCTTTACTTGGGCTGAGTTGGTTTTAGTGCCTCTTTTAAAAACAGTTGTTGCTAGTAACTTCAGTTACTCTCAGCACTGTCCTAATTAACTTCAATCCTGAGAAGGTAGGAGGGGATCAGTGCGTGTTGTTTTAATCCTTTTAAGTCGTAAACTCTAAGCCTATCTTGCATAAGTTGTTATACCACAGCTTAGCTTTACTGTCTGTTACATGGAAGTGACTTGAGATCATCCAGGACGAGGCTCCTAGAATTGTTCACCGATTTGAACTGTAACCCAGAAATGATGAAGAATGCTGCAGACTTGTATTTCTCACTCTTACAAGGTTGGTGGTTTTTATGGCTTTCTGAGTTTAAAAACAAAACAAAACAAAAAAACCTTAGACTTGTCAGATTCATAGTTGACTTTTTTTTTTAATTTTTATTTATTTCTGTATGTGTATGAATGTACTGTCTGCATGCAAGTTTGTGCACCCGTTTGGTGCAATGCCACGGAGGTCAGTAGAGGGTGTCGGATTCCCCTGGAACTGGAGTTCTCCTGGAATTGGAGTTTCAGACGGTTCTCGGCCGCCATGTGGGTGCTGGGGATCGAACCCAGGTCCTCTGTAAGAGCGGTCGGCTAGGCCATCTCTCCAGCCCCCTATAGTTGACTCTTCTGGGTTCGTTTGGTGTGCTTTGGTCAGAAGAGTGACATTGTAGTAGAGGTATGTAGTCATTCTAACACTCTGAAAACCGTGTACAGATTTCATTATTGTATTGTCTTGGGAGAAGAATGAGATGTGGAAAGGGAGAAAGGGGCCAGACATTTCATTCAGGCACCTGGAAAAGTAATCATCTGAAAGGTTTCTAAATAGAACACATAATATTTCTTCTAAAATATCTTGTATCTTTTTATAGGGTTCATAAATTCACTGGATGAATCTACCCAGGAAAGCAAATTACGATACGTTCAAAATTTCAAGTGGACTGATACTTTACAAGGACAGGTTCCAAGGTAAGCAGTGTTAATGTGCTTCTAAATTGAAGCCAGTTTTTAACTGGCTATTTAACTAACTAACTATGTAGTTAGTGCTTAACTCAGAGCCTGTGTGTTTAAAGAAGAAACTATAAGACTGATGAGCATTTTTACTGTTAGGAAATTAATTTAGAACATTGACAACTCATAATGCAAAATGACAATTTTGTTTAAGATTTGTTTTTATTTTCTGCATTTGAGCATTTGGACTGTATGTCTGGTGCCCATGGAGCCAAAAGAGGGAATTGTATCCCCTGGAACTGGAGCAACAGTTGTTAGCTGCTATGTGGATGCTAGAAACTGAACCCTGGTCCCCTGGAAGAACATCGAGTGCTATTAGCTGCTGAGCCATCTCTCCAGCCCAACTGTTAATTTTTTTTTTTTATTTTGGTGTTTTTGAGACAAGGTCTCCCTGTAGCCCCAGATGGCCTGGAACTCACTCTGTAGACCAGGCTGGCCTTGAACTCACAGAGATCCACCTGCCTCTGCTTCCTGAGTGCTGGGATTAAAGGTGTGTACTACCATGCCTGGCCCAGCTGTTAATTTTTTTTTTAATTTTTTTATTTATTATTTTTTTTATGTGTATGAGTGTACTGTCTGCATGTAGGTTTGTGCACCTATGTTGTGCAATGCTGCAGAGGTCAAAAGAGGGTGTTGGATTCCCCTGGAACTGGAGTTAAAGATGGTTGGTTCTAAGCTACCATGTGGGTGCTGGGAATCAAACCTGGGTCCTCTTCAAGAGCAGTTGGTGCTCTTAACCACTGAGCCATCTCTCCAGCCCCCAGCTGTTAAATTTTTAAAAATGTGTTTCTCCCAGCCAAAACTCTGTGTTGGAGATAATACAAATATTAACTTGGATTAAATAGCCTTGACTATTTTAATAACACAATGTTTGGAGACTCTGGAATCCAAACCTGGCTTTCAGTCTTTGTCTTTCCAAGCTGAGCAGAAGTTTGGTTTCCTCTGCTTCTGACTTCCTGATGGATAGCTTTCACACCTTTGGTCAGTCTCTTGGTTTCTTCCCAACTTGGTACACTTTTGGTTCTCAGCATTTTTTTCTTTTTCTTATTTTCTGCTCTTTTAAAATTTTCTTCACAACTTTTTCACTACTCAACTATTAATGATAGATGATAGTGGTATTAATCTTTACTTAAAAACAATTGGATTGCTAAATGCCCATATATCTTTGTCTCAATTAAAAATGGGTGGATGGTGCTGGCAGCAAGATACCTTAGAGGGTGCTGGAGTTTTCTGCCAAGCCTGGTGGACCCCACAATCCATGTAAAGGTGGAAGGAAAGAACCAACTCCCCAAAGTTGTCCTTTGACCACCACATGTGCTCCATGGCTGGCATGTTACACACACCCAAATGAATAAATACAAATAGGGAGGGATTGGAGTTTGCATAGCCCAGAGTGGACATTGTTTTATAATAGAAAGAGCGTGGGTGTTGGGTTCTTACAGCCCTAGCGGCAATCCAAGCTTTCTGGCAGTGAACATCCGTGTATTAGTTACTTTTCTGTTAAAACAGAGGGAGACTGGAAATCCAGCCTCTAATCCCAGCACTTGGGAGGCAGAGGCAGGTGGATCTTTTTGAGTTCAAGGCCAGCCTGGTCTACAGAGTGAGTTCCAGGACAGCTGGGGCTACAGGGAGACCCTCTCTTGAAAATTCAAAAAAAAAAAGCCCTCCCTCCAGTGATGTGCTTCTTCCAGCAGAGCCACACCTAAAACCTCCCGGAACAGCACCACCAGCCCTGGACCAAATGTCCAGACACTTAGAGCCTACCAGGGACGTTTTCATTCAAACCACCACAATCTGCTTTTAGATTTTGGTGTAATGACGATAGACTTTGTGAAGACCAAAACAAAATATATTGCTCAATGAATTATGTAATGTTAGGCATAAAATAAGTTTCCTTCTTTCCTTGAGCATGATTGCCTACATTTCATTATTCAGCTCAGTATTTAAATTTGGTAGGAAGTCAGGAATGTGAATCCTTTCTAATCTTTTTGTTTTAGTTAAGACTATTTTTTTTTTAAGGAACAAAACCTCTATCTTCATTATATTGGAAATTTTGACAGGCTGTAAAATACCTTAAATTACATAAATTCAGTCTGTGTCCCACATTATCTTAATATATTTTATAAGGACTATCCATTCCAGTGTCAATTAAACACAGAGTTTTGGCCCCCATCCTAAGCTTTCTGGCAGGTCCCAGAAATGCATCCTTTTAAAGCTACTCTGGGGGCTGGAGAGATGGCCTAGCAGTTAAGAGCGCCGACCGCTCTTACAGAGGACCCGGGTTCGATCCCCAGCACCCACATGGTGGCCGAGAGCCGTCTGAAACTCCAATTCCAGGAGAACTCCAGTTCCAGGGGAATCCGAGACCCTCTTCTGACCTCCGCGGCATTGCACGACACGGGTGCACAAACTTGCATGCAGACAGTACATTCATACACATACAGAAATAAATAAAATTAATAAAAAAAAAAATTAAAAAAAAAAAACTACTCTGTAACTTTGGAATCACTATTCCCAGTTTATTATTATGAAGTATACAGTGCATACTGGTCCACCTTATTTAGCCATTTTTTTCAGTTAGCTTTTTTATTGCTGTGACAAAACACTCTGACCAAACCAATTTGGGGAGGAAAGAGTTTATTTGTCTTATGTCTCCCAGGTCACCATTCTTCACTGAATGAGCCCAAGGTACGGACTCAGAGCAAAACCTGGAGGCAGGAGCTGAAGCACAGGCCATGGAGGAATGCTGCCTACTGGCTTGTCCCAGCCTATGCTCAACTTGCTTTCTTATATAAAATAGGAGTGGCACCACGGCACAAAATGAGCTGAGACCTCCCACATCACTCAACAATTAAGAAAATCTGTGGTGGCTCCTATGTCCAATCCAACTGAGGCAGTTGCCCAATTGTGGCCCCTCTACCGGGTGTGTCACGTTAACAAGTAAAGCTACCCACTGTGGTTCGGCCCATTTATTTCCATGGTGGGCCATGTAGAAAGCACTCTCAGGAAAGCACAGCACACAGACACATGGCAGGGTATGAATCCAAATACAGAATGGCGCTTTATTCAAATGCTACAGATCACCATATAGGCAGTGTGACCTCACCTCCCAGGATCCAATCCCAGACCTTTGCATCGTCATGTCTCAATCTGTGGGCGTAGCCAGGGAGGTCCCATGACTCTCACTTGTTCCTCTGGGAGGCACTGGCTGGAATTCTAGCCCGTGCATACCTACGCTCAGATTATATTCGCTGACAATCCAGCATATCATTCATTGTTATTTGCCTGTGTCTTATCTCCTATCCTTATTAAATACAAGAATCATTTGCAGTATCAGTGTATTTATCATTAGTATATCTTCATAATTTAAAATTCTTACTTTTTTTTATTATTGTGTATGTGTTTCTGTGCACACATGTGGACATCAGAGAAAAACTTGCAGGAAGTGGTTCTCTCCCAAGGACTGAGCTCGGGCTGTCTGGCTTGGTGCCAAGTGCTTTTACTCTACAGCCATCTCGCTGGCCTTGAGGTAGATGTTCAGTGGTCTTCATGTAGCAATGTCTTAATAATTTGGAGGATTTAATGATTTCATTTTGAATTCCAGTGCCCAGCAGGATGCTGTTTTTGAATTAATTTCCATGGGATTTAATGTAGCATTGTGGTATACCAAGTATGCTTCAAGACTGGCTGGGAAAGAAAAGTAAGTTAAAAAGCAAAGATTATGTGTTTTTTAAATATATTGAGTTTCACTATCTAAGTCTAGATTATTTATTTAAAAGTACCGATTGGCGAGGCTGGAGAGATGGCCTAGCCGTTAAGAACGCTGACTGCTCTTGCAGAGGACCCAGGTTTGATCCCCAGCACCCACATGGCGGCTGAGAACCGTCTTTAACTCCAGTTCCAGGGGAATCTGACACTCTTCTGACCTCCGCGGCATTGCACAACACGGGTGCACAAACCTACATGCAGACAATACATTCATACACATACAAAATAAATAAAATTTTAAAAAAAGAATGTCCTTTAAAAAAAAAATTAAAGTACCATTTGGGGACTGGAGGAATGGTTATCAGTTGAAAATACTGGCACCCCTTGCAGAGGACCAGGGTTTAGTTCCCAGCACCCATATGGCAGATAACTATTTCTAACTCCAGTTCCAGGGTATCCAATACCCTCTTCTGGCCTCCACAGGTGTTACCTGCACAATGTGCACTTACATACATGCAGGCAAACTACTCATAATACACAAAATAAAAATAAAGTATTTTCAAAAAAAGAACTTGGTAATTTAGTTATAATTCATATATACATAGGACTATTCAGCCATTTAAAAATTAAGTTGAGCCAGGCAAAGTGGTGCCTACCTTTAATCCCAGTACTGGGGAGGAAGAGGGAGGTGGATCTCTGTGTTCAAGGCCAGCATGGTCTACATAGTAGATGTGGGCCAGCCAGGGCTACGTAGTGAGACCCTTTCAAAAAATAAACTTTTGACAAAAGTTGAATTTTTTCAGCTGATGTGAAATGATCAAAATGAGCCAAGTTGTGTGCATGGCTTCCATGTGTATGCATTAAGTATATTAATATTTTGCATTTGCTTGCAACAGAAGGGTCTAGAAGGAAAACTAAGACTGTCTGCCATTTACCCCTAGGCAGAGTCTCTTTTTCATCTGTGGAGTCTTAGGATATGCTTCATGTGCATTCTTTACTTTTTAAGTATCAAAATTAGATTTTTTTTTTTTCTTTTTGGTCTTTTTGAGACAAGGTCTCCCTATAGTCCCAGCTGGCCTGGAACTCACTCTGTAGACCAGGCTGGCCTTGTGGAAGAAAAGTAGTGGTTAAGATGCCCCAAAACGATTTGATTTCCTGATACTGTATTGACTGTTAAGTTTTAGTGTCAGAAATAAGACCCATCCTTAGCTTCTAACATAACCACTGTCTTTAAGCATAACCGAAGATGAAGCAAAAGAAGTTCATCGAAGCCTAAAAATTGCAGCTGGGATTTTTAAACATTTAAAGGTAAAGACTGTGTGTGTGACTGATAACATTAATTCTTGAACAGCTTTTACTGTGCAGGGGATTAATTAATTACTTGATTATATAAAAAGAGCTAGTAGAGGCCCTCTAGTAACTGCAGGGGTTTGATTTGAGAACAAACTGCCCCTTCCACCTCCCCATGCCAAAGTCTGGCTGCACATCCTCTGTTACCTTACTAAACTAAATGTAGGTACTCTGAAAGTACTTATTATGCTGTATTGTCTAGAGATAACAACAAAGGAGAGGTCTGTACATACTCATTACAGAGACTGTTTCACAGAGGCAATATTTTTTTCAAGTATTTTGAATCTGAGGTGGTTGAATCTGCAGATATAGGGTACTCACATACATGGGCTAACTATATGTTCTGCTATGTTAACTGCCTTAATGGTGAGTTACAGACAATTATTAAATGTTAACATTTCTGTCCTAAAGTCAGTGACTCTTAGAACTAGAAATTAAGCTGGGTATAGTGGCCCATGCCTTTAATCCTAGCACTTGGGAGGCAGAGGCAGGAGGATCTCTGTGAGTTCAAGGCCAGCCTGGTCTACAGAGCAAGTTCCAGGACATCTGGGGCTGTCGGTAGCAGTTGCCAGAAGCAGCCACAAATCCACAGAACTGAACGTGGGATTTTGCACGTCGAGTGAATACAGTGGAGTGCCAATCCATGGTTGATTTTTTTTTTTGGTCTTTTTGAGACAGGGTCTCCCTGTATCTCTAGCTGGCCTGGAACTCACTCTGTAGACCAGACTGGCCTTGAACTCACAGAGGTCCGCCTGCCTTGACCTCCCAAGCTCTAGGATTAGAGGCGTGCGACACCATGCCCGGCTTTTTGTTTTTTCCTTGTGGATTCTAATTTTATCAAATAGCCTGGAGATGGGAGAGGAACTGGAGAAAGAATAATGTAAATATGTTCCAGCAATAGTGTCCTTCCACTTCATTCTAATTCAAACACTGATTACTGAAGTCCTCCTGGAGGCCAGCTTTGAGCTTTTTTTCATGCTGTAATCCTCAGGTGGAGAATTAAAGTATTTTCTTTTCATCATTAGTTATTAATATCAGTCAACAATTCAGATTGTCATACAAAAGGGAATTCTGATTATTATTATAACTAAATACGTTATAAGATGAAAGTGTAGTTTGCATTATATTTTATTGAGAAAGCAATGTATCTTAAACTTTTGCATTGTTCCTTTTCCTACTAAAAGTGAGTACGCTTTTAGTATTCAAGTTTGTGTTCTCTGTAAGCTTGCTATTGCTTCTTTTTACACGACTTTCATTTGTACTCTGAGGTTTTAGTAAGTCTCCAAGTTGACTGTCTTGTAACTTCTGCCTTCTTCACCTGTAACAACTGGGTTAAAATAAAACTTGGCATGTTTGTTTTCTGTTTATTTTCTTCTCTTAGGAAAGTCATATCCCCAAACTTCTGACACCTGCAGAGAAAGGACGGGATCTAGAGGCGCGGCTCATGGACGCGTATGTCATCCAGTGCCAGGCTGAGGCCCAAGAAGGTATCCTCAATATTGTAAGATTTTTTTTTTTTAAAGAATGTTTATATTGGCATTTGATTCTTTGTTTTTTTTTTTAAAAAAAGTCAGAATTGGCTGTAATTTTCAGATTTTAAGAAATTGGTTGGTAGGGTCTTTTAATTGAACACCATTTGTGACTGCATTGTCCTCAACCCTTGTCTTGTAATTGAACGCCATTTGTGACTGTGTTGTCATCAACCCTTGTCTTGTAATTGAACGCCATTCGTGACTGCGTTGTCATCAACCCTTGTCTTGTAATTGAACGCCATTCGTGACTGCGTTGTCATCAGCCCTTGTCTCTCCTCCTATGCTGCCCATTCTTTTTCATTTTCCACTTATTGCAGAATAAGAAACTTCCCCTAAGCTTTTTACCTTTACTTCAAACTCCAGTGCTTGGGAAGTACTTTTCATTTTTTATATCATGCTTTTTTTGTAGTAATTCTCTGGGATCGACTAGTGGTTTAAAGATATTACATTGAAGCTGGGCGTGGTGGCGCATACTTTTAATCCTAGCACTCGGGAGGCAGAGGCAGGTGGATCTTTGTGAGTTCAGGCCAGCCTGATCTACAAAGTGAGTTCCAGGACAGCTGGGGCTACAGGGAGACCCTGTCTCGAAAAGACCAAAAAAAATAAAAAAAAAAGATACATTGAAAACACAGGTTGAGTGTTTTCCGCTTGTATTTTCTATAAATTTTCACATTAAAACTTAAAAAGAAAACTGAATGAAAATCTCAAAGAAGAGCATTAGGCTGTCTCTTGCTGTTGTGAGGGAACTTACAGATTCTATTTATTGTGTGTTGGTTACAGTAACAATTGCCCGAGCAATTGAACTCAGACATGCTCCTGGACTGATAGCTGCACTGGCCTATGAAACAGCCAACTTCTACCAAAAAGCAGGTAAGCTTATTTCTGTTGTACTTTCAGTCTGTAGATTTCCACATTTATATGTTCTTGGCTAAAAAGGGAACATACGTTTCTCAGTCCAATTTAGACTCATTCCCCTTTCCATGCTTCCTGCCCCACCCGAGTGCATGTATTCTGCCATATATGTCTTGCATCTTTTTCTTTTCTTTTTTTTTTTTTAATGTGTATAAGTGTACTGTCTGCATGTAGGCAGGTGCACCTGTGTTGTGCAATGCCGCAGAGGTCAGAAGAGGGCGTCAGATTCCCCTGGAACTGGAGTTAAAGACGGTTCTTAGCTGCCATGTGGGTGCTGGGGATCAAACCCGGGTCCTCTGCAAGAGCAGTCAGTTCTCTTAACCGCTAAGCCAATTGTTTCTCCAGCGCAAGTCTTTTTAAAGTTTTTCTATGCAGAGGTTTATTGTTTTGGGCAGAAGTTTACTGTTTCAGTCTTTTGTTGTTGTTGTTCCCTCCAATTTGTATTGCTATAAAATATTCGTATATATACATCTCACTTATACCAAAATTATGACTTCTGAAACTAAACTGTATGCTAGTTCCAAAACATGTTTAGGAATTCTCATTTTTCCCTTTAATTTTATATTACTCTAAAATATGCATACATACCCTCCACCTGTGTACCAAAATTACAAAGTCTGAAAATAATTGGTAGGTTAATTCTAAAACTCATTAAAGGATTCATGTTATAAGAGCACAGTTGCTTTCACGTAAAAAGAAATATAACATTAACACTGTTCAGTTTGCCTTACAACTAGGGATTTGGTGCTAGCATCCACAAATGAGGGATACCATTCGTCGTTTGTTTTTCTGGGACTGTGTTACTTCACTTAGCATAATGGCTTTTGGTTCCATTCATTTACCTGCAAAGTTTATGATGTCATCTTTCTTTACCACTGCACAGAGAACTTCATCGTGTAGATGTACCACATTTTCTTTATCCACTTCTTGGTTGACGGGCACTTGGGTTGGTTCTAGCTCTTTGCTATTGTGAAGAGAGCTGCAGTAAACATGGCTGTGCATGTATCTCTGCAGTAGGAAGAGTCTTGTGGGTATATACCCAGGAGTGGTATGGCTAGGTCAGATGGCAAGCTCATTTTGAGTCTTCCAAGGGTTCTCCACACTGCTTTCCATAGTGGTTGTACGAGTTTACATTCCCACCAGCAGTGGATGAGTGTTCCCCTTTCCTCACAACCTCTCCAGCTTTGGTATCTTTTGTTTTCTTGATCCTAGTCTTATTGGAGGGAGATGATATCTTAAAGTGGTTTTAATTTGCATTTCCTTAATTATTAGCAATGTTGAGCACTTTTTAATATGTTTCTCAGCCCTCTTTATTTCCTCACTGGTGAAGTCTCTGTTCAGCTCTTTACTCCATCTTTTGAGTGAGTCATTTGTTTTCTTCTTTGTTTTTTGAGTAGTTTATATATTCTGGATGTTAATGCTCTATCAGATGTATCAGTGGTTTCCATGTATCAGTGGTTTCCTCCCACTCTGGGTTTTCTCTTCACTTCCTTGATTGTTTCTTTTGCTGTACCGAAGCTTTTGAGTTTAATGAGGTCCTACTTGTCAATTGTTGTCCTCCTTTTCTGTGCAGTTGCTGTCTGATTTAGAAAGTCCTTTCCTACCCCTATGTCTTATAGGTCACTGCCAGCATTTTCCTCTATCACCTTCAGAGTTATGGGTTTTATGTTGAGGTCCTTAAGATTTTGAGACAGAAATCTTAATTTTCTTGATCTTGTTTAAGAGACCAGACCTTGTATCACTGCTAATCCAGAGAGCGAGGCAGAAGTACTTGTACCTAGGCTTTTTTTGGCAACTTAGTGAGATCCTGTCTCAAAATAAGAGCTTAGGGCTGGGGAGGTACTACATGGGTACCTGGGTAAAGTGCTAGCCATGCATCCATGTGAACCTAAGTTAACCCCCATGGCATAAGAATGCCAGGCATGGTGGTATGAATTTGTAATTCTGGAGCTGAGCAGGTAGAGAGGGGGATCCCTGTGGCTTGCTAGCCAGCCAGCCTGTCTAGCAGACTCGGCACAATCCAAGTAAAAGTGAAGAGGCAGACTCTGTCTTGAAAAAACACAGTAACACACAGAGACATACACGTATATACACATAAGTAAATCATTGTTGCCAGGTCATAGTTTTAGAGCACATGTTCAATCCCCAGGACCTCACAGTTAATGTGTTACATGACTTCTAATGGAGAAGACAATGCATTTTTCAGCCAGCTAAAGCTAATAATTATGTGCGCTTTTTTTGTTTTTAATTTTTTTGGGGGGGTCAGGCGTCGTGGCACACGCCTTTAATCCCAACACTCAGGAGGCAGAGGCAGGTGGATCTCTGTGAGTTCAAGGTCAGCCTGGTGTACAGAGCAAGTTAGTTCTAGGCCAGCTGGGGCTACAGGGAGACCTCTGTGAGTTCAAGACTATCCTGGTCTATAGAGTGAGTTCTGGGCCGGCTGTGGCTACAGGGAGACCCTGTCTCAAAAAGACAAAAAAATTGTTTCTGTTCTTCATAACAATTTTAGAATAACTATGCTTATTTAGATAATAAACTCACATTAAAGAGTTTTATGACAGGGCTGGAGAGATGGCCTAGCGGTTAAGAGCACCGACTGTTCTTGCAGAGGACCCGGGTTCGATCCCCAGCACCCACATGGCAGCTGAGAACCGTCTGTAACTCCAATTCCAGGAGAACTCCAGTTCCAGGGGAATCCATCACCCTCTTCTGACCTCTGCGGCATTGCACGACACGGGTGCACAAACCTACGTGCAGACAGTACACTCATACACATACAAAAAAAAAATTAAAAAAAAAAAAAGTTTTATGACCACCTGTAACTTGACTACTAGCATGTGGGAGGTGAGGACCAGAACTTGGGTCTTAGAATCTATGAAGCATACGTGGCTGTCTGTTTCCAGGCTGCAGAGCACTTGGAGGCAGAGACAGGTGGAGCTCTGTGAGTGCCATGCCAGCCTGGTCTACGTAGCATGTTATAGACTTCCCAGGCCTACATAGTGAGACCCTTTCTTGGTGGGGGTGGGGGTGGGGGNGGGTGGGGGTGGGTGGGGATTAGTTTTTTGCAAAAATAAATAATTATGTTTTACTGGGTAAGATAACAAACACTTAATCCCAGCACTCAGGAAGCTGGGGCAGAATCACTGCAAGCTCAAGGCCAGCCTGGTCTATGTAGTGAATAAAAAACTTAGTGAGACTTTGTTTCAGTAGTAATAATAGTAGTAGGCTTGTTAACCTGTCTGACAAGTGTGGCCTTGATTTGGAACTCAGTTTTAAAAATCAGAATGAATCTGATTGGGTTGGAATTTATTTTTTTATTTTATTTACTACTTTTATGTGGATGAGAGTATTATCTGCATGTAGGTAGGTACACCTGTGTTGTTCACTGCCCAAGGAGGTCAGAAGAGGGTGTCAGATCCCCTGGAACTAGAGTTATGAATGGTTGTTAGCCACCATGTAGGTGCTGGAAGTCAAACCTGGGTCCTCTGCAAGAGCAGCCAGTGTTTTTAACCCCTGAGACAGATTTAATGTATATTTTGTATATGTATAACCCCAGAGTTAATGTATATTTTTTAATGCAAGCTTCAGTGGCAGTGTGAAAATGAGATAGCTTGTTTCTGACAGGTGATAGACTGTGTGGCTCTATTATATAAAATTTTAGAGACATAATGTGGTAAGAATATTTGCCTTGAAGTTCTTCATCATCTCTTATCATTATCTTTAACTTAAAGTTACATTAATTGTCAAATCAAAGAGGTGCTTATGTTTTTTAAATACGTAATTATAAGGAAAAAAATCACTTGAAATAAGTGTTTAGGGTTTGTTTATTGTTTTAACATATAAAAACTTCAATTTAGTCTAGATCACGTTGCTTTTAGCAACAGAACATAGGAACTAAGAAATGTTCTAGTGAAATGATACTTGCTTTTTAAAATGTAACTTTAGATCATACTTTATCCAGTTTGGAGCCTGCATATTCTGCTAAATGGAGAAAATACCTTCACTTGAAAACATGCTTCTACACAGCTTATGTAAGTACTAGTAAGCCTAAGAACATTGACTCTCCTCCCTTCAGCCCCTTGATTGTCAGGTCTTGCACCTTACCACCCTTCATTTCCAGCATACAGTAACAGTATGTTCTCTGGTAGTGAAGTGAGTGGAAAGAGACGACACAGAATTGTAGACCTGGAATTGCTGCTGTGTGATCCACTCTCAGGCTGCATACTTGAAAATTCTCTCAGTGACTACATTCTGTCCACTGAGAGGAATATAGACAAATTCTAATCTCAAGAGTCTGGGAACATGGTGCAGTGGGTACAGCACCTTCTGCACAAGTATGAGGGACCCGAGTTTGAATCTCCAGAACTCAGGGAAAACTGAATGCAGTAGTGTACATCTGTAATCCCAGCACTCCTACAATGGGGTAGAAGGCAGAGATGAGAGAATCCATGGAACTTGCAAGCCAGCGAGCAGCAAAGGAAGGAAAGCCTGCTGCAAACAGGCGGAAGGTGAGGACTAACACCCCAGTTATCTTCTGACTTCCATGTCTGCACTGTGGCAGATGCCTGCCATGGCACGTACCTAGCCACACTTTCACACATGTCCTACATACATAAACGCATGCACACATGCACATGCACACATACCAATTTAAAAAGTGAACAGTCTTAAGCCATACCACTCAGTGTATGTCGACCTATGTGAAGGATCATCAGTATGCACTATGTAAAATTTTTATTTATTTATTGTATATGTATGAGTCTTTTATCTGCATGTATGTAAATGTACCTATGTCCTGCAGTGGTTGTAAAGGCTAGAAGGACTTGAATTGGGGATAATTACGAGCTGCCATGTGGGTGCTGGGAACCAAACCCAAGTCCTCTGCAAGAGCAGCTAGTGTTCTTAACCACTGAGCGGTCTCTGCAGCCCCATTGTGCACTGTTTGAGAAGTTCTTTACCAGTTTATTATACCTACCATACTTGTTTCAAGATTAGTATCATGTGAGAGATAGTCAAATCACATCTAAGTAAATATTTGTATTCCTTACATGTTATAATCTGTTTCAAACACTACCACCTAAGGCCATGTGCATCTCTGTTGATAGAGACTGGAGTGAACTTTCTGGCTGATGGCATTTCCCTAAAAACCTACAGTCCTCGCTCGCCATGCCAGCCTGCGCTATGGAAGTCTCTGTTGCAGGAAAATAAATGGATATCTGTATTCCTCAAAACACTATTCTCCCTCTATAGAGCACAATAATTTCTTCCTTTGCTGTGTCCTAATTTTAAATTTTATTTATTATTTTTTATGTGTTTGAATGTACTGTCTGCATGTAGGTTGGTACACCTGTGTCATGCAATGCCTCGAGGTCAGAAGAGGGCATCAGATTCCCCTGGAACTGGAGTTAAGACAGTTCTTAGCCGCCATATGGGTGCTGGGAATCAAATCCGGGTCCTCTGCAAGAGCAGTCCGTACTCTTAACCGCTAAGCCATCTCTCCAGCCCCTGTGTCCTAATTTTAAAAACAAGTTTCAATTACTAACTGTTGCTCTCAGGGCATGATTAGAAGTCCGCTTTGGCTCAGAGCTGGGAATAATTCCATTTTTTTATAGACAGATGGGGAAAAGTTACTCAAGTCAGTGGATATAAGGGACTGCAGTGATAGTTCCAATGGTGGCTACAATTGGAACAGTGTCTGTCTGGCTTGTAAGCGCAGGAGAGAATGCATGAACACGTCTTTCTTTTATCCTCAGGCCTACTGCTACCATGGTCAGACTCTGTTGGCTAGCGATAAATGTGGAGAAGCAATCAGGTCTCTTCAGGAAGCAGAAAAATGTAAGCATTGCTTTCAGAATTCTAATCCCCCTAAAATAAAGTTTCATTATGAAGAGAATAAATAGATTTTGGCTGAGTTCACAAAGAAGAATGGGAATGGGCAAGGTCATGGAGGAAAGAAAACCATTCCAAGCCTCGAGCCTCAGCGCGTCTTCCACTTACAGTTTTCTTATCAATATTGCTTTTATACTAGATAAAAGCAGTGCAAGTCTGTTTTCCCATCTCTGATTTAAGACTTTTTCCTGTACACAGGCAGTGCTTAATTATTCTCAGATAACTTTCACCCCTCTCTGCAGTGTATGCCAAGGCAGAAGCTCTGTGCAAAGAGTATGGGGAAACGAAAGGACCAGGACCTACAGCCAAGCCATCAGGACACTTGTTCTTTAGGAAGCTGGGGAGCCTTGTGAAGAACACCCTGGACAAGTGCCAGAGAGAAAATGGCTTCATGTGAGTCCTCTTCCTCTTCCTCTTCCTCTTCCTCTTCCTTTTTTTTTGGTTTCCCTGTAGACCTGGAGCTCACTATGTTGACCAGGCTGGCCTTGAGCTCACAGAGATCCACCTGTCTCTGCCTCCCAAATGCTGGAATTAACCACCATGCCCGGCGAGTCTCTTACTCTTTAATACTAGTACAGCATCAATTTATAGTTGTTAAAATGTTAATGTTTTAGTAATATTGCTGTCTCTTATCAGTCTCTGTTTCCAAAGGTTTTACTTTGAATTATATGTAAGCTTAGCATTAATTTTCTCTTTAAATTACTGATAAAATTAAAATGTATAGGCCCTTTTTTTTTTTGGTCTTTTTTTGAGACAGGGTCTCCCTGTAGCCACAGCTGTTCTGGAACTCACTCTGTACACCAGGCTGTCCTTGAACTCACAAAGATCTGCCTGCCTCTGCCTCCCAAGTGCTAGGATTAAACGCATGTGCCACCATGCCCGGCTTGTAGGCCCTTTTTATTTAGTATGTGGATGACATAAAAAATGGTTTCTTTAAATCAAACCATGAATTGTTAACATAGAATTTATTTCATAAGACTCTCATGTAAAGTCTTAACTTTCTCTTTGGTACCATATGTGACTTTCTCGTTATCTCTCTGTATGTGTGCACATGTATGTTGGTGTGATATGCAACTTCTTTTGCATATTGGTCTCATTCTGGTTTTAGCTAAGTATGAAACAGGAAAATTAATTTTCTTAGAATTCTTCCTTCTCTTTTCAGGCAGTAAGACTAAGATCGTTACTAACTGTGCAATGCCTTTGTAGGTTAGTAGAAGCAATACTGTCCCTGTTTGCTTCTTTATAGTCTCCCTATGGTAGTCCACATTGAGCCACAGTGAACTTTGACTTGTCTAGTTCAGCTTTTATCAGACCTCCTTTGGAGATAGTCACCGAGCCTCTGAATCCATACCCACTGCCTTCTCTGTATTCTCTTTGGATCCCTAGTAGCTTTAGTACGTTGTGTTGTATCTCTAGGGTATCTGTGAGCTGTGTGAGACAGGAAAATCTATTATTGATTATAGGCCTTGAATATATTAGACCTCGAGTAGTTGCTGAATAAATGAATGAACCACTGTTTAAATCGCTTTTTGCAGTTACTTTCAGAAAATTCCAGCAGAAGCCCCACAACTGGAACTCAAAGCAAATTATGGGCTGGTAGAGCCTGTGCCTTTTGAATTTCCTCCTACGAGTGCTCTCTGGACACCAGAAGCGTTGGCTGCGTTTGACCTCACCAAGAGACCCAAGGATGACAGTGTATGAGAATGGAGTTTTTCCTTCAGTTAAAAGAATTTAGAATTGCCATTTTGATACTTTTGCCTTTTTCAGTAGGTCTATATATTTGCCTACATGCTCAATTAGCTAATTGAAGTGCTTGATACATTGTCTCATAGAATGCTTCCGACACAGCTCCTAGACCTTCAATGCCCTTTGATTATCTGTATAGTTGACGGACATTGTTTTCAGTAGGTTAGCTCTCATTTTCACAATGTGTCGGTCCTTCCTTTAAGAAGAGTCTGTGGGGGAAGCCATCCACGTTGACGTTCTATAGCAGCATCCTCCTGATGAGTCTTGGGGGGGAGGCATCCATGTTGACGTTCTATAGGGGCATCTTCCTGATGCGGCATGGTTGCAAGGCATTTGAAGATCTCAAATTTCAACATTCCATGAATCATTTAGGAGTCAGTAATGCTTTTATTCATTTGTATTTCAGTGAGCCGTGCTGCTCTAAATCAAACGGCAGCCTAAGTTGGAAGTTTCAGCTCTAATTACCCGAACGCTAGGGATCCGTGGCAGGACTGGGGATTTTTGGTAACTGTAATTCATAAGTTTCTTCCCCATATAGTTATTCCTTAAAATAACCCATTTTCATATCCTGTTAAGCCTCTAAAATAATTCATTAAAAGATAGCTTATGGGGCTAGAGAGGTGGCTCAGCAGTTGAGAGCACTGGCTGCTCTTGAAAAAGACCCAGGTTCGATTCCCAGCGCCCACATGGTGGCTAACAGCTACCTGTAACTCCAATTCCAGGAGAATCTGATGATGTCTTCTTACCTCTGCAAGCATTGCACAACTTGGGCGCATTTACATACAGACAGACGTACACATAAAATAAAAACAATAAGTTTTTAAAAAGATAGCTTATTATCACTGATCATGTCCAGCCTTCAGGGTTCCATGCACAGGTATTCATTCCTGAGCTCCCTCCTAAAGATTGTGGACTCTTGGTTACAGTTGAGGTATTCACTGAGCTGTTGCCTAGTGACAATATTTTGAAATGTGGCTCCCGGAGTAGCATGATTAACCCAGTGCTGAGTCTTTCCATACAGCACCTTTGAAAGCTCTGAAGTGGAGAAGCTCTGTGTGCAGTTTCCAATTCTTCGTTTGTGAACTCAAAGTGGTTTTCTTTCTCCTTAGGCCAAACCCAAGCCGGAAGAAGAAGTGAAACCCGTGAAAGAACCAGACATCAAACCTCAGAAGGACACGGGGTGCTCTGTCTCCTAAAGCGACACACATAGAATTCCTCCTCTAGGGATAAGATAAGCTTCGGACTTCAGTTCGCAGTTCTTGGTTTCTCTGAAGCCTGTAGAATAATTAACTTCAGAGGGACTTGGCCTTCAGTTTATTTATTCTTGATTTCTAACATGGAGATGGTTCCTGCTTTCTTTCTAGACTCTCCTTTTTTTAAGTCAGGACAACATTTGGAAGGTTTTCCTGTGTGCCTCTAGTGAGTGGATGTGAGAGTTGGATCTCTTTTGAACTCTGGGTAGTAAGTTTCAGGTTAATGTGTTTTCAGGTATGTTTTATGCCTCCACAAAAAATGTTTGTTTTCCACAAAAAATGTTTGTTTTCCTTCCGATTTGATGCCAGAAGAATAAGAAGAATGGGTTTTGAACAGAGATGGGTTTTTCCTCTCACTGTTGTTTTTAATTTAGCACTAACTTGTTAAGTTCTCAATTGTTTGTCTTCTGGTGGGGAAAAAAAAATCACAGTTAAAGACCAGAAAACTTTCAAACCAAATTCCTTCCTTACACATACCAAAATCTATCATTTACTTAAAAACCATTGTTTACCAGAGTTTATAGCTTACTTGAAAATGAGCAATGATAGGTCTGTTGAGACTATTCAGAACTTGCCCTTGTCCCTGGTGGTCCTATTCTTCGTGAGTCACCTTCAGTCACCAGACAATGTTTTGTTTTGTTTTTTAATTTTTATGTATTTCATACAATACTTCTTGATCATATTTAGACCCTCTACTCCATGGTCCCCTCTGGATTTCATGCACTCTCATATATGTTAAGGCCTATCAGGTTGTGTCCCCAAATGTCTGTCAATGGGAGTCCATCCACTAGAGGCTGGTCAGCCTGTCTAGCTAGACAGGTTTTTTTTGTTGTTGTTGTTACAAGTACCTTTTCTAATAAATTTTTTACTTAAAAGTATAGAGCTTTGCACTAGCACTTGAAGTTTCTGTGTAAAGAGAGATGAAGAAAATGGCTTTTTGAATCAAGAAGTACAGTATTGTATGATGTGAAGAAAACCTTTATAAACTCGGATGAAATGGGTTGTCCTGAATACACTGGCAATGTCTTTGTTAAAGAAGATTTAGGAAAATGCTTTTTGTGACCTGATTTCCATATTCATTGTTTTTAATATGATTTTCTATTTTACACGCATACATCCTATCAAAATTGTATTGCTTTAAGCCAAAGGCTGTAGCAGCAAAAATTTAGGAAATAATAAAAGATATAGTGTGATCTTCTAAGTGAATTGTAGTATCTATAAAAATTTGGTTGTGTTACACAAACTTGGGAAATAGTGGGCTTGTAATACTTTCAGAAAAGTAAAAAAATTTGTGAGTTTATTCTAGTCGATTATTCTCCTGGTGTATTCATTTCCTTTTCTAAGTGACAGGTTGCTTCACTTAATAGGAATAATAGTAGTAGTGTATTTCGAGAGCTTGCTGTGTGCCAGACCGTGTATTGGGCACTTGGATTAAACCATGAGTCTGCATAGCAACCCTGTGAAAACAGAAAATCTGCAGAAAGTACTGAAATTGGAATATATGTTTTATTATGAAGAACGAACAGATTATAGCTATCAATCAAGACTGTGTTCAGTAAATCATATAGTTTACACTCCTTTTAAAAAGCTACATAGAGGGCTGGAGAGATGGCCTAGCGGTTAAGAGCACCGACTGCTCTTACAGAGGACCCAGGTTCGATCCCCAGCACCCACATGGCGGCCGAAAACCGTCTGAAACTCCAATTCCAGGAGAACTCCAGTTCCAGGGGAATCCAACACCCTCTTCTGACCTCCACAGCATTGCACGACACGGGTGCACAAACCTGCATGCAGACAGTACATCCATACACATACAGAAATAAATAAAAAAATTAAAAAAAAAGCTACATAGAATCAGTGAGTTTTTTTTATATGTAGAAATGCTAATTACTGCTTACAGTTTAGTACTTAATATATGAAAGCGCAGTCTTCAGAATATTTGGAATGGGCATTAGCTTTATTTTGCTATCTGTAGAAAAAGTACTTTGTTAAACTTCACCATATTTTGGTAGTCCTTCCTAGAGACACTCATTGCTGTATGCCAGTTACTGACAGTTTTAAATAGAACTTGATGCTGGCTCTTTACCTGCAGGACCTCTTTGTCTTGGGTACCAGTGCTCATTAACCCAGATAGTCAGTTTTCACACTGAGGTTCTTGTAGACTAACCTACTGTACAGGCAGTGAAAACACATAACACAATCAATACTTCTGTAAAACGCAGTCATACAGGTATTTAAGTCCATAATTTGGCAACATTCCCATAATCAGTAAGTCTTCTGACTCTGCAAAGGTAACACTATAACTAACATACCCCATTGTATTAAGTTGTTGAAGTAGTTTGGAAATTTGGGGAAATCATCACTGTAAAGAACTTGCATGAAGGTTGTGGAGAGACAACTCTTTCTGTTTGCTATTGCGTGTATTTCACGTTGGGCAAGGGCAGCTAGCATGCTGCTTCTGCTACATGTCTGTACAATGATTTGATCTTTTTATTTATAAAATAAAAGCAATTTTACTTACATTTTCATTGGAAGGTTTTTGTTTGTTTGTTTTTTACATTTAACTGGTAATAGAGTTAACCCAGCACAAATTCTTAATTAGTTTATGCTTCTGCTTTGTGTTTCCTGAGTCGAGGTCCTTGCATGTTTAGTTTGCTTGTGTTTAGGGTACTTACCACCTCCTACTGGGGGAAGTACAGCCTTGATTGGCTGGTCTGACGCATAGATTACCCAGTATGATACAGTCCCTGCTGTGCCAGGTGAACACATTCCCCGGGCAGTACTCAGTAGAGAACGCTGCACACCCAAGCTGCTGTTTTCAGTACTGTGTAAACACTCAAATAAAACTGTTGGGAAACATTTTTTTTTGATACAGGGTCTCCCTTTAGTCTCAGCTGGCCTGGAACTCACTCTGTAGACCAGGCTGGTCTTGAACTCACAGAGATCCGTCTGCCTGTGCCTCCTGAGTGCTAGGATTATGCCACCATGCCCGGCTTAAAGGCGGTTCTTAGCCATCATGTGGGTGCTGGGAATCGAACCCAGGTCCTCTGCAAGAGATGAGCCATCTCTCCAGCCCTGGTTCTTTTCCAGGGATCAGCTCCAGTGCTTCTGAAAATACTCTTTATTTCTGGCCTCTTAGTAAGTCTCCTTCAGTGTCACTCAGGACTGCTACAACTTTTTCTAAATACCTGGGATTTGAATAATTTACTTACAATTTAATTTTTTGGGGGCGATTTGAATAATTTACTTACAATTTAATTTTTTTGGGCGGGGGGACTTTTTGAAACACGGTCTCCCTGTAGCTCCAGCTGTCCTGGAACTCACTATGTAGACAGACTTCCTTGAACTCACAGTGATCCACTTGTCTCTGCCTCCCAAGTGCTAGGATTAAAGTTGTGTGCACCACCACACCTGGCCAAAATTTAAATAAAAAAAAAATGTTTATTTTATGTGCATGAGTATTTGGCCTGCATGTAAGTGCACCACTTGCATACAGTGCCTGAAAGACCAGAAGAGGCTGTTGGATCCCCTGAAACTGGATGGAGATGGCTGTTAGCCGCCATGTACATGCTGGGAATTAAACCCAGCTCCTCCAGAAGAGCAAGTGTTAATTGCTGAGCCATCTCTCCAGCCCTTAAATTTTACATTTTCGTTTAGTTACCTCCTCCCTCTTCTGGATTCTCCAGTGCTATATTTCAGCTAGCTTGCTAGCTTGCCTCCTTCTTGATGGCAGCCTTCTGGGTGGCTGGTTTGGCTACACAAGGGGGCTGGAGCTCCCATCCAGAAGTCACCTCCAGAATCTTGTGCCTCATCTGCAATGACAGAAAAAGTTGGAAAATGCCCCAGAGAGACAGACTGTAAGTAACCGCACATAGGTACTCAGGTCAATACTGAATGTAAAGATGCAAGATCTTCCCTGGTGCCCTGCTGTGATTCTCAGAGTTGCCATGGCTGGCTTACCCCGACAGGCATATCGGTACAGATTAAAATACAGAAATCTGGCCGGGCGTGGTGGGGCACGGCCTTGATCCTAGCACTGGGAGCGCGAGGCAGGCGGATCTTTGTGAGTTCAAGGCCAGCCTGCTACAGAGTGAGTTCCGGACAGCTGGGGCTACAGGGAGACCCTGTCTTGAAAAGACCAAAAAAAAAATAAATAAATAAATAAAATAAAGAAATACAGAATCCACTGGGGGGGAAATATATATATATAATATATATATATATATAATATATATATATTACTAGTTTAAAAGTTGGGCCGGGTGAGATGGTGCACACCTTTAATCCCAGCACTCAGGAGGCAGAGGCAGGCACATCTCTGTGAGTTCAAGGCCAGCCTGGTCTACATAGTGAGTTCCAGGCCAGTTGGGACTACAGGGAGACCCTGTCCCAACTGTTTAATAAATAGTTAAATTTCATGAGAAAGGGAAGTGCTATGTAGCTGTAGCTGACAGCAAAATTAAAACAAACCTTATTTCCATCTTTGTTTTTATTATTTTGAGGGAGTACAGGGGGTGGGAATGGAGTCTCAGGTGAGGGACTGAAGAACCTCTTCACCCTCTTCCATCAGGGAGTGTCACCAGGCCAATCTTGTGAGGGTCGAGTGCAGGTTATCACAGTTGCTGTGGTTTCAAGACAACAGCCGAATCCCCACCCAAAGTCAGTCAACCTCAGAGGCCACTGTGTGGACTCCAGAGGATCTACTGGAGAGTTTTAAGCTAGGGACATGATCAGACACAGATGAACAATTCTGGCTGTCATATTTTTAAGTTCAGAAGCTTAAGGTGATTCTTAAAGAGGGGCTTAATCCAGGGTGTTGCAGTTGAATGAACAGGAAATACTAGGGTTCTGGAAATACCCAAGAGAATTTCCTGACAGATTTACTATGAATTGATTGAAGAATAATAAAAAATAACTAATGATTTTTGATTTTTGGTTTGAAGAATGAGGGGCACTGATTTGCCATGTATCGAGATGGCCAAAGGGGGGGGGGAGAGGAGGGGAGAGGAGGGGAGGAGAGAGGGCCAAGAAAAAGATCTCATGGAGACTGGATCTTCTAAATAGATCCAGAACAAAATCCTGATGTGGAGAATAAATGCTGAGTCATGTGTATGGACAGTATTTCCACCCTGGGCCCAAGGGAATTATCAAGGGTCATCCTAATATTGAAAGGTTAGACACAGGCTACTACCATCTACTGATTGCATTAGGGAAACATCCTTAATCACCCAGAGTTGAGGTTTTCAGGAAATGAGGTGCTTATAGGAATTAAACAGGATACAAGCCTTGATGCAGGGAATATTTGATCTTGGAATTAGTGTGAAGATAAAAATGCTGCCGAGGTTTTCAGAAATAAACCCACCAAACTGCTCCAGTGGAGCTCTATGCATCTCAGGCACTGTGATTACAGTGAGTTCTGTGTGGCGTATTTTTAAATGCCCATTAGGTGGCAGAAAAACCTCTGTAAGTTTTCCCCCACTCTTGAACCTCCAAAGAGCCCTCTGAATTAAAGATGTATATATCTATTAATGTGCACCACTGTTACTACAAAGAACAGAGACTAGTATTTTCTTTAGAGAGTCAATAGCTATATAACAGGTAGAAGTGAGCCAGGTGCGTGGATGACAGTATGTCTGTATATTCCACTTAGTCTGGGAATGTCTGGATGGTCTGAAGAAAGGGAAGAAGTTAATAATAATGAAACTGTTGCCAGGCGTGGTGGCGCATGCCTTTAATCCTAGCACTTGGGAGGCAGAGGCAGGTGGATCTCTGTGAGTTCAAGGCCAGCCTGGTCTACAGAGTGAGTTCCAGGACAGCTGGGGCTACAGGGAGACCCTGTCTCAAAAGGACAAAAAAAAAAAAAAAAAAAAAAAAGTGTGAATATGAAAAACTTTAAATAAGGCTCAACAGTTTTCATTTTTTTTTTTCTTTTTTTTTTTTTTTTTTTGGTCTTTTTGAGACAGGGTCTCCCTGTAGCCCCAGGTGGCCTGGAACTCGCTATGTAGACCCAGCTGGCCTTGAACTCACAGAGATCTGCCTGCCTCTTGCCTCTTGAATGCTGGGATTAAAGGCCTGCACCACCATGCCCAGCCATATTCACACTTTTGGGGGGCAGAAGAAGACAGGGCTCAGCAAGTAAAATGTAAGGAATATTTCTGGAAAATAATAACACAAAACACCTTGGAACTGGCCTGAATTTAACCTTTTTTTTTTTTTTTTTTTTTGAGACTGTCTTCCGTGCCCCAGCTGGCCTGGAACTCACTCTGCAGACCAGTCTGGCCTTGAACTCACAGAGATCTGCCTGCCTCTGCCTCCCAAGTGCTAAGATTAAAGGCATGTGCCACCACACCCAGCTTAAAGATGGTTTTTAGCTGCCATGTGGGTGCTAGGAATCGAACCCAGGTCCTCTGCAAGAACACTTGGCACTCTTAACCACTGAGCCATCTCTCCAGCCCCTTGGATTTAACCTTTCTATAATTCACTCCATCTTATTCTCACAAGTCTTTATATCTCAACCTGGAATTTACTTTTTTTCCCACTCAGGACATGCTTGTCCCCAAACTTGTCCCCAGTTGGGACTCACTGGCAACTTCACAAAATTCAGGTGCCTGTGTCCCACCCCCAGGACTGAGTGTGATTTAAGTGGTCTGGGGTGTTTCTATTTGGGCCTTTCATAAAGACCCCTCCTACAAGGAATCTAATATAAAGACAAGCTTGAGAGTCACTGGGTTTGTTCAATGCTGACCGTATAAACGTAGCAGATCTTCCCACAACTCAAACATGTCCCACCCTGTAAGACAAACACTAGAGAACAGGTCCACGTCAGCACACTCCAGCTCAGTTTGGCCCCAGCCTAGTTTGACTAATTTATCATCTGTGGAAAAACTTTCTACCACCAAATGTTGAGGCACGAAGAACACCAAACATAACTAATTACAGCGAGGAAAGAAAAAATTATGTGAGTTGCTTTTCGAAAATATTTATTTTCTTTGGATTGTTGTTGTAGGATGTTATTTCTGGAAATTATAGTATTTTCTTTTCCAATACTGTCACGATTCATATATTATTGGTCTTAAGAAAATCAAACGGTGATTTATTTGTTTATTTATTATTTAGTGTTATCAGAGACAAAAACGATAACCTTCCCATTGCTTACCTGAGGCTCTTGTAGGATAGACTGGCACTAAGTTGGGGAACACAGGGTGGACCACTCAGGTCTCCTCAGTGACCCTTGAAGGAGTGGTTTCTTATCATCTTGCTGCAGAAAGTGAATTTAACCCATTTCTCCTCTAGATATTTTTAGCATAACTCAGCAATTGTACCAATAAAACTTGGTGACTTATGTCACTAAGAATAATAGAATAAAAGGCAACTATATGTGAGTGACTCTGTGTGTGTGTGTGTGTGTGTAGTTGTTTTTTTATCTCTATTTTTTTGAGACAGGGTCTCCTTGTAGCCCCAGCTGGGCTGGAACTCACTATGTAGACCAGGCTGGTCTTGAACACACAGAGATCCATCTGCCACTGCCTCCTGAGTGCTGGGATTAAAGGTGTGCATCACCATGTCCAGTTTCAGTTTATAGTGCCCATAAAATATTTTTAAACTCAAATTTTCAGACTTTAATAAGATGCCGACAATGATTGACACTTTTTATAATCACCGATTTATTCCCAATATTTACCCTGATGTTTCTGCTCACCTGCTTCTCATTGGCTCTCTGTCTTCTTTCTTGCCTTCTTTCTTCATTTCTTTTCTTTTTTTTTTCTTTTTTTTTAATTTTATTTATTTCTGTACGTGTATGAATGTACTGTCTGCATGCAAGTCTGTGCACCCGTGTCGTGCAATGCCGCGGAGGTCAGAAGAGGGTCCCGGATTCCCCTGGAACTGGAGTTCTCCTGGAATTGGAGTTTCAGATGGTTCTCGGCCGCCATGTGGGTGCTGGGGATTGAACCTGGGTCCTCTGTAAGAGCAGTCGGCGCTCTTAACTGCTGGGCCATCTCTCCAGCCCCATTTCTTTTCTTTTTTCTTATGTTAGTTGTGAAGCTATGTGTTCTAATTCAACAGTTTTCCTACTTACCATTATATTGGTCACATGTATACCTAACAACCTTATCCATATATCTCTAAAAGATGCATAGAAGCTATAAGTTCATATTTTTCTCATCTAATACTTAATACTGTTTTAATTTTATACTATCTCCACTGAGACTGTGTTAAGAATCAGTACTTAGTGCCACTTATCATCTGCTTTTTATTTTCTTGTTTCTTAAATTTTACTCTTATTTCCTTGTTTGTTTTTGACAAATAATCTTGGAATGAAGTTGGTTAGCAAGGATGGTTGATTGTGTTTTTATGGGTCTGAGGACATCATTTTACTCTCTGTTATTGTTTTGCTGGTATTGATTTTTTTTTTTGAGATGGGGTCTCCCTATAGCCCCAGCTAACCTGGTACTCACTCTGTAGACCAGGCTGGCCTTGAACTCACAGAGATACGCCTGCCTCTGCTCCTGAGTGCTAGGATTAAAGGCGTGCACCACCATGCCCAGCTTAAAGATGGTTCTTAGCCACCATGTAGGTGCTGGGAATTGAACCCATGTCCTCTGCAAGAGCAGTGCTCTTAACCGCTGAGCCATATCTCCAGCCCCGGTATTGAATTCTTTATAACAAGAATCCATGTCTCATAGGCTTTGTGCTGTAGATTTGAATTAGGCCTGTCAATAGTCTAATTGCTATTCCTTTATGTGTAATTATGCCTTTTCTATTGTAAAAATGAATGTGTTTTTCTGTTGGATGGTGGGTATAAGTTCAGTGATAGTGTTTGGCTAGCATATGTGAAGCCCTAGATTTATTCTCAGTACTGCCAAATAAATGAATATTTTCCATAATTTTCATTATCTGTATTTTATTTCATGTATATTTATCCCACTCAGTATTCTGTTTTTCAGATGTGAAGATTAATGTCTTTCTTCCATAAAAGAACATTCATAAACCATTACCTCTTTAAACTAAAAAAAAAATTATGGAACTGGAGAGTTGGCTCATCAGTTAAGAGCACTGGCTGCTCTTACAGAAGACTAGGGTTTGAATCCCTGCACTTACATGGCAGCTAACAACCATATGTAACTCCAATTCCATGGGATCCAACACCCTCTTCTGGCCTCCGTGGGCACTGCATGACATTGGTACACTTACACACATGCAGGCATACCACTCACACATATAAAATAAAGTTTAAATTTTTTATGTATTTTTATTTTAGATGTATGAGTGTTTTGCCTGCATGTAAGAACACCCATGCATGCAATGCCCACGAAGGCCAGAAGAGGGCATCACTGGAACTGGAGGTATGGAGGGCTGTTAGCAGCTAGAATGCTGGGAACCAAACCTAGGTCCTCTGCAAGAGCTGCCAAAGGTCTTAATGGCTAAGCCATCTTTCTAGTCCCCTAAATTTTCTTTAATTTTATGTGTATAGGTGTTTGGTCAGTATGAATATAGGTGCCCCACATGTGTGCTAAATTTTCTTTAATTTTATGTGTACAGGTGTTTGGTCAGTATGAATATAGGTGCCCCAAAGGTGGCTTGAAGACGGCATTGGGTCCCCTGGAATGGACAGTTGTGAGCCACCATGTGGGTACTGGGAACTGAACTAGGGTCCCCTGGAAGAGCAGCCGGTGCTCTGAACCACTGAGCCTTTCTCCAGCTCTGCCACTGCCTCTTGAGTACTGCTTCCCTTCCTTTCTGTTCAGTTCTTCCCAAAAATAAATACATGTATGTATTTATGCTATAGTCTGAGAGCTTCCTAGGGTTCTTCACTAGTTTAAATATATTCAACCTGTCCCATAGAATTTTTTTACTGGAATTTATGTCCAGCACTTTTTCAGATAGACTTGGGCCTTTTAGATGCCATGTTTTTCTTCATTTATATTTTTCAATATCTTAGGCATAGACTTGTTTTTAAGGTACCTGTTACTCTATTATTTTTAATTATTGGATGAGATCTGCTGTAGTTTGGATTTTGAATGTCTCCCAAAGGTTTAATTGTTGAAGATTTGGTTCCCAGCCTAGGTACTATTGAGGACATGGTAGAAGCTTTAGGAAGTAAGATCTAGTGGAAGGAAGTTGGATCACTGATAGCCTTTCAGTGAAAGACACTGATGGTCTTTCACTCTGTTTTTTGCTACCTGGACACCATGAATTAAGCCACTTCTTCGACGTCCTACCTCTCCACAGGCCCAAAGCCGAGGGCCAATTGACCATGGACCAAACCTCTGAAACTGGGAACTAAATTAAACTTTTCTTTCATTTTTTAAAATTTGTTTATTTTATGTGCATGAATGTCCTGCCTGTTTGTATTGCTAGTGCAGTACATGCATCCAAAGTCCAGGGAGCCCAAAAGAGGGTGTCAGATCCCCTGGAACTGAAGTTATGGTGGTTGTTAGCTACCATATTGGTGCTGGGAACTGAACTTGAGTCCTCTGCAAGAGCAACCAGTGCCCTTAACCACCAAGCCATCCCTCTAGCCCTAACCTTTCTTTTTTAAGTTGATTATTCTCAAATATTTTGTGACAGTAACAGAAAGTTGACTAACACAAACACTCCAGTGCTTTTTCAGCAACTGAACCTTTGTGATATTTTGTAAGCTTTTGTAATACATGCATTTTTTTGTTGTTGTTCTTTTCAAGACAGGGTCTCCCTGTAGCCCCAGCTGGCCTGGAACTCACTCTGTAGACCAGGCTGGCCTTGAACTCACAAAGATCCACCTGCCTCTGCCGCCCGAGTGCTAGGATTAAAGGCAGGTGCCACCATGCCCAGCAATACATGCATTTTCATCAGGCATTGTTTTTAGTGAAGATTCAGGATATCCTGTCTTGTGGCAGTATTGCTCCAAGATAGGTTTGTCTTTGCGTTGGACAGAGTTCTGTGGGTTACTTCAATTTTAGATCCCTTGGCAATCTTGATTGGAGGACACCATTAGCATAATGACTGAACTAGCCATGTACTAGCATGTCATACTGGCTAGGCCAGGATTTTTCGTTTGTTTTTCATGTGATTGTTTCTACTCACGGTCCTAGGATATGGTAAGTCACTCTGCTACTTTTACAGGTCTGGGGTAGTTTTTCTGCCACCTAAGTAGCAGATGAGATAGGACTTCATTGTCTTGGGTTTTGTCTTCACTTTAGCTCTTCATACCCATGGCATCTGTGACTTGGACTCTCCTCTCTGTGGTGATATTAAAATTCCAGCCTCAAGGACTGTATCTGATTTTTAACCTTCCAGGAACTGTCTGGGCTTCAGTTCACACTTTGTTTTCTCTTTTTTTTTTTAATTTTTTTTTATTTATTTCTGTATGTGTATGAATGTACTGTCTGCATGCAAGTCTGTGCACCCGTGTCATGCAATGCCGCGGAGGTCAGAAGAGGGTTTCGGATTCCCCTGGAACTGGAGTTCTCCTGGAATTGGAGTTTCAGATGGTTCTTGGCCGCCATGTGGGTGCTGGGGATCGAACCCGGGTCCTCTGTAAGAGCGGTCGGCGCTCTTAACCGCTAGGCCATCTCTCCAGCCCCACACTTTTTTTTTTTTTCCTTCTCCCCCTCCCCTGATGCTGTTTCTCCTCCCTCCCACCTCCTTCCCTCCCTCCATCTGTCCATCCAATCCTCCCTTCCTCTCTCCCTTCCCTTCGCTCCCTCCCTCCCTCCTCCCCTCCCTTTTTTTTTTTTTTTTTTCTTTTCCTTCCTTCCTTCCTTCCTTCCTTCCTTCCTTCATTCCTTCCTTCCTTCCTCTCCTTCTACTTCCCTCTCCTTCTGCTCCTTTCCCTCGGCCCTTCCTTAGTGCATCTATGATTTAAAGTTTTTGTTTGTTAATTTTATCCAGGATTTTGGTGTGTTTGGAGCAGGAATGAGAATTATTCCAAATCATCTAAGTCTATGAAATATCTCATCTTGAAATATATTACATGTTAATTAAAATAATAAACATGCCATATACCCTACTAAGTTAATGATATATACTTAATACCTAGCTTTTTATTTTTTTTATTTTCATATGTGTATGAATGTACAGTCTGCATGTAAGTTTGTGCACCCATGTCGTGAATGCCGCAGAGGTCAGAAGAAGGTGTCGGATTCCCCTGGAACTGGAGTTAAAGAACAGTTTTCAGCCGCCATGTGGGTGCTAGGGATCGAATCTGGGTCCTCTGCAAGAGTAGTCGGTGCTCTTAACCACTAGGCCATCTCTCCAGCCCCAATAGCTAGCTTTTTAAAACACTATTCATTAAGAATTGTTTTTACCTTCTTTATATGTCTTTTTAATATCTATATATGCTTATATATCATTTTGTATTATCATTTAATAGATTAGCAAACCATAACATGGGTATATTAAATAATAGGATTTTTTTTTTTGTCTTTTCGAGACAGGGTTTCCCTGTAGCCCCAGCTGTCCTGGAACTCACTCTGTAGACCAGGCTGGCCTTGAACTCAGAAAGAGCTGCCTACCTCTGTCTCCCAAGCACTAGGATTAAAGGCATAAGCCACCACGCCCAGCTTAAAAAATAAGATTTTATTTTTTTTTTTAGGATTTTAAATATAGGTAGATACCTTGACACCAAAGCTCTTCAACTTTATTGAAATTTAATAAAATTGGGCCAGTGAGATATCTCACCAAGTACAGACTTTTGCCACCAAGCCTGACAACCCAAGTTCAGTCCTTCAAGCCACATGGTACAAAGAGAACCAACTCTCAAAAATTGTCTTCTGACCTCCATATTTATGCCATACCATACCACCCCAATACATAAATGTATATATATATATATATATTTATATATATAATATTCACTAGTGTTCATGTATAATTTGTTTAATTTTGACAAATATATGCAATCAAGTAACTTCTGCTGTATTATGAGATCTATTAAAACATGTCCATCTAGCCAGGCATGGTGGGGTTATAGGGAGACCCTGTCTCAAAAAGACAAAAAAAAAAAAAGTCCATCTGAAAAGTTCCGGTTGGCCCTTTATAGTTAATCTTTCTCTCCCCTGACCCTCACCAATACCAAACACTCATCTGTTTTTCACATTTGTATTTTTCCTTTTCTAAAACATGACATGAAACATACCATCACATGAAACATACCATGTAGTGTCTGGCTTCTTTCATGTTATGCAAATGAGAGTCACTCATGTTGCAATTGTTAGTCGGTTGTCACTTTTCCTTGCTGAGTAGTATTTCTTTGACTAGATATAAACGACCCTTTGTTTACTGATTTGTCACTAGATGATGATTTGAATTGCTTTCACTTTGGGCCACTCACAAATCAAAGTGATGTGAATATTCACATTCATGTATTTAGAAAGATGTTTTCATTTCTTTTGGGTAAATATCAAGGGAATGGATTATAAGATCAAATGCTAAGTATATGTTTGACTTTACGGAAACTTCCAAGTGGTTTTTTTGGGGGGGAGATTTTTGAGACAGGGTCTCCCTATAGCCCCAGCTGGCCTAGAACTCACTCTGTAGACCAGGCTGGCCTTGAATTTACAGAGATCTGCCTGCCTCTGCCTCCGAGTGCTGGGATTAAAGACATGCACCACCATGGCCAGCCCAAGAAGGTTCTTAGCCACCATGTGGGTGCTGGGAATTGAACCTGGGTCCTCTACAAGAGCAGTCGGCGCTCTTAACCACTGAGCCATCTCTCCAGCCCCCCCCCCACCCCCAAGTGGTTTTTAAAAGTAATTGAAAGCTGGGCATGGGAGCACCTGCTTTGATCCTAGCGCTTGGGAGGCAGAGGCAGGCAGATCTCTGTGAGTTCAAGGCCAGTCTGGTCTACATAGTGAGTTCCAGAATAGCTGGGGCTACAGGGAGACCCTGTCTCAAAAAGGCCAATAATAATAACAATAATAATAATAATAATAATAATAATAATAATTGAAGAAGGGACTGGAGAGATGGCTCAGCGATTAAGGGCACTGGCTATTCTTGGAGAGGATCTGGGTTTGGTTCTCAACACCCACATGGCAGCTAACAATCATCCATAACTCCAATTCTAGGGGATCCTGTGCCCTCTTCTGACCTCCAAGGGCATTGCCTGACATGGATGCACTTACATATAATGCAGGCAACACACTCATACAAATACAATAAAAATAACAACTAAAATATATTTTTGGTCTTTTTTTGAGACAAGGTCTCCCTATAGCCCCAACTGGCCTGGAACTCACTTGGTAGACCAGGCTGGCCTTGAACTCACAGAGATCTGCCTGCCTCTGTCTCCCAAGTGCTGGGATAAAAGGTGTGCATCACCACACCCAGCTAAAATATTTTTAAGTGATTAAAGAAAAGATTTATTTTTGGTTCAAGGTTTCAAAGGCTTTAGGCTATAGTCATTTGGGCCTTTGGTGGCATAGCACATGACAGTGGACATGTGCTAGAGGAAGCCTGCTCATGTCATAGCAAGTAGCAAGCAAAGAAAGAGGGAAGGGCTGGTGTCCAAAGATCCCCTTCAAGGGAACACCCTCAGTGGCCTAGATTCCTTCCACTAGATCTCAATTCCTGCAAGTTCTACATCTTCTCAGTAGCATTATAGGCTGAGGATCTTATCTTTAACACCTGGGCCTTTGGGAGAATATTCCAAATCTAAACAATAGCACCTTGCACACATACAAGCATATCTACTAGCAATGCTTAAGAGCTCTGGTTGCAGGCTGGAGAGATGGCCTAGTGGTTAAGAGTGCTGTCTGCTCTTGGAGAGGACCCAGGTTTGATCCTCAGCACCCACATGGCAGCTGACAACCCTATTTGACTCCAGTTCCAGGGGAATCTGACACCCTTTTCTGACCTCTGCAGCATTGCACGACACAGGTGCACAGACCTGCATGCAGATGGTACATTCATACACATAAAAATAAATAAATAAATAAATAAATAAATAAAGTTTAAGAAAAGAGCTCCAGTTGCTTCATAAACTACCCAATACCTAGTATTGTTAGTCATTTTAAATCTTAGCCTTTCTAATGGGAATATTATGGCATCTTGTTATGGTTTTAATTTGCAATTCTCTAATGACACAGAGCACCTTTTCATGTTATTTGCTGCCTGTAACCCATCGTTGGTAGTCGGCTAAAGGCTTTTGCCCATATAGGAGTTATCTTTTTCCTAACAGTTATGGATTTTCAGTTATTAAAGGGTCAGGGAACGATGCTGAAAATTTTCTTTGAATATCCAATACTCACATTTTCATTAGTTCAATCTCTTCTGTTTTGATACAGAACTCAACATTCCCTTCTTGGATTTGAAGAATTGATGAGAGTGACAGATGTGGTTACCTGGCAACTCTCTTTACTATACTTGAAAATATGCAGACACCCCAGACTCTGTATAAACACTACCCAGGGAAATTTGTCGTAGGTCGTCCTGTTTTCAAGCTCCTAGTTGATTCCTTCTGAATAAAGACCGTTCAAGCCATTAGGATCAGAAATGAGTGGATTGTATAAAAAGACTACTCCCAAAAGGATTATCCACTTTGCTGATGGAGACACCATGGAAGAATACAACACAGAGGAAGAGGAAGAGGAAGAAGAGAAAGAAGAAAACAATTCAACACTCGACCCTGTAAGCTTAGTATATCAGTAGTAGTGAATGCAAGGGCTGAAGAGATGAGAGATAGAGCCAGATAAAGTCTGGAGATAATATGGCTTTACATTAAACCCTTTATCTCTCTGCTTTCTAGAGCCATGTGCAGGCAAGAGTCAGTCAGTCAGTCAGTCAGTCAGTTTTCTCATCCATAAGGGAGAAGAAACATTATAAGTATTTTTTTTTATTGATGCTTTGTGTATTTCATACATCTTTTTCCAATTCAGTTCAGGCGTATATCCCCTTCCCTTCACCCCGCCCCACCCCTACCCATCCCAGATCATGCATTCTGCCGTAACTTTTCTGCATCTTTCTGGGGGTTTTTTGTTGTTGTTTTGTTTTCATTTTTTTTTAACAATAAGTGATAATTTGTGAGTACAAGCATCCTTCATGTCAAACCAATTTGCGAGCAGTTGTGCCCAAACCCATACAGCTCATGGGTCCCACCATCCAGCAGGGGGGGCTTGTATGTTCAATCAAGTTGATCAAATGAGTGTCCAGTCTATATTGTTGTAGTTTCACCTTTCACCCCAATCACAGCCCTTACATTCTACCGCGCCTCCTCTTCCGCAGATTGTTCCCTAGGCTTAGAAAAGGGGCACACGTGGATGAGATGCAAAACAGTCTACTTTCTCTGGAGCTGTTGTCTTGGTCTCTAGTCAATTCTGGCTGTTTTCTTTCATGGGCTGCCAGCTTGTCCAGGCATAACCTTTCAATCCTACTAATGAAGCACAGGCAATTAGATATATAGATATTTAAACAGTATAATATATAGCTTTTCGGTCCTACTAATGAAGCACTCGCAATTGGATATATAGGTATTTAAACATTACTAGTTGTTATGGTAGGTTACATTGGTATAGACACAGATGTTCGGATGGTATGTTAATCCATATAGAGGTATTCTCTTGTAAAATCGGTAAAACTGCCTTCTTTAATTGACTAATGGACATAGAAACTGTGAAAAGGATTATTTGCTATTCAGAACCAAATATAATGCTAAAGTCTCCTTAAGCTACAAACTTAAGCAAAATATATTAATACAGGAGCTCTGACATCAACAATGGATTACTCTACCAAGGAGTTGTTGGCCAGGTGATCCAAGCCCCCACAAAAGGTAAAGGCTCCTTGCCTCCAAACCAGGATATCTTCAGGAAGAGAGGCGATAAGGCCCTGCTGTTGAAGACCTGATATAAACATGGGAAAGATGTATGGAGACCGCACTTGCAAGCATACGGATGGCCTCTGGAATGCCAGAGAGTGTTACCAAAGGCCACTAAACCAATAAAGCAAATATGGGTCTCCTTGAGTCAAGCAAAACCCCTCCATCAGCACCAGCTACACCTCATCTGCCTGGAAATACTGTGCAGCAGTGGCAGCCTTATGTCTGTATATCCCAATTCTAATTGGCTATTGGCTCTCTCCTTGGAGGAATAACCCACGGCTGATGCCACAAGCTTACATTCTCTAATGGTTAGGAGATGTTATAAACCACACGATGACCCTGTCATACTTAACATTATAAGTATTTTAAAAATGTCTACGTAAGACTCTTCAGCTACTACTCTTGCTATTAATTATCCTAATTTGATTTCTCTATTTTTTTTTACAGTCTAAATTTTCGTGGGGGTCCTTCTTATGGTTTTGGGCAGGGAAAATGGCAAGCAGTTCACTTTCTAGTAAGTACCGCTAAGGAGTTTTGTCTGTTATATGTTTGTTTGTTTTCTGTTTTGTTTTGTTTTGTTTTGATGGGGTTTTCCGACCTGAGTCAGAAAACCTTCTAGACAAATTCTAAAAGAGCTGTAACACTTAGGTTTTCTCCCCCTATCCTAACAATATACTAAGTGACCCTCCAAGAAAGATGGGACTTCCAAAGGTCCAGTCCACTCCCTACGATGCAAAGAAAGAACTGCCTGGCCACTTCAAGTCCATGTTTAACTTTCCCAAAGCTATGGAACCTTGACTCTTCAGGAAGACCCTTCCATCTTCCTTCTATTTTTCTTTCTTCTACAGTAGGATGATCCCGGTAAGAGGATTGAGGCCCCAATGTAACTTCAATGTAACATGGTTCCTCCACCATTTTGGAATACACGTAGTCTCTGAGTGCTCATTCCATCTGACTGAAGCACCCCAGTATTAGTTTTTTCTGTGGCTTTTTCCCAGTATTAGGTTTACTACAACTTGAAGACTCTCTAGCCACTGTCATGTTCACCCCAAGCTGGTCTCAGGCAACTTGACCTTGGTAGCTCTCTCTTCAGAGAGCTCTGTCTCTTCCTGTGTCAGTGCTCCTGAGGTTCCCTGTCCCTGGGCCCCTGCTGCTCATGTCCTGACAATCATACAAATTATAATTTTGACATGTCTACTGGTCTACAACTACTGAACTTCACAAAAACAAAAACTGTTCATATTTTCTTTTCTTGGCCCAAATTTTATCTTCTCTGGAAGTTCTTATCTATATCAGTTATCATGCTTAAAGCCATACAAAACCAATCTGGAGGGTCTGCTTTATTAAGGACAAAGTTGCACATACTTGAAGACAACAGTCAATCCTTCCTGAATTTACTCATCGGAACTGACTTCCGAATTTTTAAAAAAAGACTGTTGTCGTATCACACAGTTCTAACTTCCTTCACCGTAATGACTTCATTATACACATGAATTATTTGAACCTCTCCTAGGGACATAACGAATAGCCTATATGGTTATGTATAGTGGATGAAACAGTAAATCTTATTTTGCTTGACTTTTCCCTTATTTTCTTCTGAACAAAATTGGCAACAGCTAATTACTCATTTCCCTCTAACACACGTCTGCTTCCTAATACGACAGGGAGGAAAATTACTTCAATATTCTGAGAAAATATTAAATGTGGCTCTTACAAACTGATCTTTATTCATCCATTAAAAAAACATTACTGACTGCCTACTTTATGCTCTGCTCTGAGTTGCACTATGAGTCATGAAGACAAATGACAATCTCTCTTTTTATGGAATTCAGTATTCAATGGGTAGTGCAGACCAGTAAACATGCCCAGAATTGTCATTTGTGCTCATAATTGCCCAGATAGGAACGGCATGGGAACTGGAGACAGGGTGACTCAGGAGCCACTGACACAGGAGGAGACCTTAAGAAAGCTACGAAGGTCTAATTGGCTGAGGCCGGGTTGGGGTGACCATGACAGTGGCCAGGGATTCTTTAAGTTACAGTAAAACTAATAATGGAATGCTTCAGTCAGTTGGAATGTGCCTTCAAAAAGTATGTTTTCTGTCAAAGAACTGACTGAAACAGTAAACTTCTGCCCAAAACAGCAAACTTTTGCATTGAAAAATTAAAAAACAAGACTGAGAAAAAGATGAAAACATGTATGGCAGAATGCATGAGCTCTGGCAGGGTGGGGGGCGAGGAAGGGAGAATGGTCTAAATTTGACTAAGAAATGTATGAAATGCACAAAACTTCAATATAAAAGTATGTTTTCCAAAATGGTGGAAGAACAGTGATGGATACAAATTACACTGGGGCCTTCGTCCTACCCTGACCATAGTATGTGGGCAAAAATAAAGAAAGTAATGTCTTCTTGAGAATTCTACACCTTAGATATTGCAAAATTGTTTGTAAAAGTGGTATGTTTTGGAGGGAAGGAGCCATAACCTTAGGATCCTATTCTAGCCCTAGGTCAGTTAGAGACACAATGCTCAATATGTGATGAGAGCATGGAGATAAACAGAGTCAGCAGTGGAGTTCACGGGGGACTTTGGCTTAAGATGACAAGGATTTTCTGGGCATGGTGGCCAGAGTCTATGGTGCTGGCTATTTCAGTAGCTAAGTGTTGTAATGAATCGTTTGCAAGCCAATTCTAATTCTTGGAACCTTGACTGACAATCTTTAGTTATTCAGTTTACCCAAGTTCCTGTTCTTTCTTCTAGCTTGTGATTTCCTTGGTGGAAGATTTGCTGCTTTCTTTGGTCTTACTGAACCCAAACATCAGTATGTGCTGAATGAGTATTATAGAATACAAAGTAAGGTAGGTGAGATCCTGGTGAGGAGGCCCAGGGCTCTGAGATGGGAAGCACATTTTACTACTTATGTTTCTGTCTCACTGTTCTAACTAAATACCTGGCAAGAAGCAACTTAAGGAATGAATGGTTTATTTAGGTTCACAGGCTGATGGACCCATTATGGCTTGGCAACAGTGGTTCCACGATGGAGAGAGGGAAGCTGCTCCTTGTCATCTAGGTGAATCAGGAAATAGAGACAGAACAGGAAGCTGACCACACCCACCCCAGCAACCACTCCCTCCACCTCCCAAAGGTTCCACAACTTGCCAAAACAGCACCACCAGCTGAGAACCAAGTGTTGAAAGTCGTGAGCCTGAGGGGAGAATTCCATATCCAAACCGTAATAGTACAGAAGAATGTTTTCCCGTCCGGTGATCAAGCAGTGCCGTTTCACTGAGCTCCCGGGGCCAGGCTGGCTTACATTCCCAGTGCCCCTTGTCCTATGACAGTCTTTGGTATTTGCCCCCTTCCCATGCCATCAGGATGCCATGAGTGGACAGCCAAAAATTGAGTGTGCAGCTTGACGCTGCTTAAAGGGAATCTTCTTACACGAGTGTCTCTACGTGACCAGAGTTCAGAGATATTTTGCTGTTGAGTGAAGTTTTCCTTATCTCTCTTCAAACAGGAACCTGGCCATGGAAGTGAACAGGGCGAATCAAAGGGTCAGGGTGCTGAGGTTCCTAATGAAAAGAGTCACCTGGGAGCTGGTGGCCAAGTGTATGGGACTGTGTCATCCAAAGAAGGCCTGGTAACAGAATCCAGATCATGATGGGCATCCTAAGCTACAGTTACCTTGCACGCCTGTTCCTGGGCATTACCATGGGAACAGAACAATAGGTGTCTCTTCTGAGATAGATCTGATCTTAAGCTCATGACTTAATTCTTAAACATTCAAGAACTGTATGCAACAATGAAAGTGATTTTTAGATACTTTCTCAGTATAATTTTTTACTTATAAGCCCTGCCCTGACTTCATCCCAGGGCTAGAATTCTCTTAGCACCAATTTAACACAGTAGTATAAATGTCTTATAGAACTTTGGATCTGAAAGTTTGAGGCTGACATTCTTTATCATGGGATTAGGGGCAGTAAAGGCTGGGTGTGGCCTTTGCAGGTGCATTTCTGGGAGTTCAAGGCCAGCCTGGTCTACATAGTGAGTTCCAGGCCACCCAGGGCTACATAGTAAGACCCTGTCTTAAAAAAATGTCTATTCCTGCCGGGCGTGGTGGTGCACGCCTTTAATCCTAGCACTTGGGAGGCAGAGGCAGGCAGATCTTTGTGAGTTCAAGGCCAGTCTGGTCTACAGAGTGAGTTCCAGGACAGCTGGGGCTACAGGGAGACCCTGTGTCAAAAAGACCAAAAAAAATGTCTATTCCTTAGATTTTATGGAACCTACAAAGTATAAATTTAATCTATAAGTTCTTCTTTCAGTATTTGATAAAAGATATCTATTTCCAAATAGCAATCTGACTTAGGACTTATTTTATAATTGGCAAATTTCATACTTAATAGCTTTTGTAAAACATTGTTATCAAACTCTTTGAGAATTACACCCACTTCTCCATTAGAAAACAAATAAATAATGTGAGTTCTAAAAATATATATTTGTCCTAATTTCCTTTCTGGTTGCTATGATAAAATACCCTTAGGAAATTGATGAGAGAGAAAAGATTATTCAGCTCACAGTTCCAGGTTACACTCGTCACTGCAGAGGAGTCACAGCAGCAGGGGCTTGGGGGAACTGGTCACACTGAGTCCTTGGAGAGAAGAGAGCAATAGACGTGGACACACCAGTGTCAGCTCACTCTCTTTTTTCATCTGTCCAGGACCCAGCCTATAACAGTGGCGCTGCACACATTCAGGGTGGTTCTTCAAGCCACCTTCATTGACCTCATTATGAAAAATTTTCACAGGCATGCCCACGTCCAATCTAATCTTGACAGTGCCCTTAATTCCAATATTTTACTTTTATTTTATGTGTATGAGTATATTGCCTGTATGTATGCAAGTGCACTCATGTCCTGCAATACCCATAGAGGTCAGAAGAGGGCATCAGATCCCCTTCAACTGGAGTTACAGACGATTGTAAATGCCGTGTAGGTGCTGAGAATCAAACCCAGGTCCTCTGCAAGAGCAGCCAGTGCTATTAACCGCTGAGCCATCTCCAGCCCTGAGAGTTTCTTATTGGAACTCCCCTTACAGGTGATTCTAGAGTATGTTAACAATTAAAACTAGCTGTTACAGTATTTAAAACACATTGTTTTCTTATTTATTTGTTAACGAATTTTCAAAAATTGAGAAGAGGGTTTAGGAATGTTAGTAATTGGTCAAGCACTTGGCTAGCATATATAAGGCCTTGAGTCTAATTCTTAGTACCACAAGAAGCCAAATGAAACCAAAAACCTGGACAGAGCAAACATGAAAATCCTAGTAGACCAGAGTTCAAGCTCTCCTTTTCTATTTGCTAGTTATGTGATTTCAGGTGTCCAGATTTCTGATCCCCACCCCCTTTGGAAAATTTAGATGCCATCTAACCCTCATGGATTACTTTTTTTTTTTTTTTTTTTTTGTCGTTTCGAGACAGGGTTTCCCTGTAGCCCCAGCTGTCCTGGAACTCACTCTGTAGACCAGGCTGGCCTTGAACTCAGAGATCCGCCTGCCTCTGCCTCCCGAGTGCTAGGATTAAAGGCGTGCGCCACCGCGCCCGGCCCTCATGGGTTACTTTTAAATGAAACGAAATAATACATGTGGAAACGCTTTAAAACTATAAATATTTGTTTTTCATATTTAATTAATGTCTACCATAAGCAGTCATATTGGTGGTCCCTCTGGAAACCATGTCTTCTGGAATTCATGCCCTTCTATAGCTCCACCCACATTGACTTTAAGTTGACCTTGTGACTTGCTTTGGCCAATGAGATAATAGCAAATGTGATGCAAACAGACTAGCGACAGAAACCCATACTTGGTATGAAAGACAGACCATTTTACACATGCCACGATCCCAGCCAGATGTAGCCACATGAACCAGCTTTGGAAACCTTCCATGGAACAGATGAACCATGCAGTGGAGCCCAGAGAATCCATAGAATCATGAGACATGCAGCCATATGTGCTTAAAATAAGACTTTTGAGAAAAGGAGAAGTTAGAATTAATTAGCTATGAAAGCCTTTATTAGATAAGCCAGGATTGGAAGGTGCAGTTAGTTGAACGTCCTAGGGTAAGATAACTCACAGAGAGAGAACTCCAAGTCTCAATGACTGAAAACAATAGTTCATTTCTTTTTTTTTTCTTTTCTTTTTTTCCTTAATTTTTATTGAGCTTTTGTGCATTTTATACATTATTTCTTAATCAAGTTTATGCCTTCTCCCATCCATGCCCCACCCCCCTACTCATGCATTCTGCCTTTACATGTTAAGTCCTGTCTTGTATCTTCTCAAGTCCTTTTTTTTAAAAAAAAATTTGATGCAGAGTTTACTGTTTGGGTGAGTTCTTTGAGCAAGTCTTTTTGTTGCTGTTGTTCCCTTTATTATTTTTTTCTCCAAAAAGTTCTGGGATCACCAGCTCCATCTTAGAATCTTGAGTGCTAGGATCACCAGCTCCATCTTAGAATCTTGAGTGCTGGGATCACCAGCTCCATCTCTGCATCTTGAGTCCTAGGATCCTGGGCTCCATCGCAGTGTCTTGAGTGCTGGGATCACAGACTCCAAAAGTTCTGGGATCACCAGCTCCATCTTGGCATCTTGAGTGCTGGGATTGCAGGCTCCAACACTGTGTCTCAAGTGCTGTATAGTTCATTTCTTTTTCATGATCACTGTAGGTGGCTACCCAGATGGTTGTTCTCCATGTGCTAGCTTGGTGTTGCATGTTCTCTGATCCTGTGATTCCTCCATGATGGGATGCTCTCAGGGCTGCTGAAGCAGCAGAGAGGAGAGTTAAGCATGGCTGAGAATGAATTCTGTCACCTCTGTTTGTTTCTTCCACTAAATCGTGTCATGTGGCTATAATGAATTTTATGGGGTTGCGAGCCCCCAAGACAGTTTACAAAGGGAAACACTTTCTTCTGGTGGCATAGAAGATAGCTAATCAGCCTGGGGATTTTTATGATGATGGTTTATTCAGCTCTGATGACTATGGCCCAGCATCCCTCTGTAAGTTACTTAACAACTGAATGTTCTCCTGCATGAAACAGGTTTGCTATGGGAAGCAAATCTAGTTTAAACTAGGTTTTTTTTTTTGTTTTGTTTTGTTTTTTTTTTTTTGTCTTTTCGAGACAGGGTCTCCCTGTAGCCCCAGCTCTCCTGGAACTCACTCTGTAGACCAGGCTGGCCTTGAACTCACAAAGATCCACCTGCCTCTGCCTCCCGAGTGCTAGGATTAAAGGCATGCGCCACCACGCCCAGCATGAACTAGTTTATACAACAAAAGAAGAAGAAGACTGAAGCATCTCATGGACCCCAAGACCAGATAAGTATCAACAGGGCCCAGAATAGTCTGATAGGAAACTACCAAAGCAGGTACCCTCCATTTCCTATCTGTCTTGGATGTAAGGAAGGAGACCTCTCTAACATTTTCTAACTCTATGATCAGTGGCTGGTGGTCTGTATCTCTGTCTTAATTCTAAACACACAAGGAATATATCTTTCTTTTTTCCATATGCTTAATCCCTAATTCAATTATTGTGACCTTACTATACCAACATGGTTATAAGGCTTTTTACTGAATGAAGAAGATTCTCAGGAAATTGAATAAAAGTGATCTCAGCAGATATGCTATGATTATTTTGTGTGAAAACAGGAAAAGCACCTGACTACAGTTAAGTAGTCACCATGTCAATTATAATATTCTTTTAAAAAAATTTTTAAATTTTATTTATTTTCGTATGTGTATGAATGTACTGTCTGCATGTAGGTTTGTGCACCCATGTCATGCAATGCCGCGGAGGTCAGAAGAGGGTCTCGGATTCCCCTGGAACTGGAGTTCTCCTGGAATTGGAGTTACAGACAGTTCTCAGCCGCCATGTGGGTGCTGGGGATCAAACCTGGGTCCTTTGCAAGAGCAGTTGGTGCTCTTAACCACTAGGCTATCTCTCCAGCCCAATTATAATTTTCAATATTTGTGATATGCCAATTTAACTGGACCCTGAGGTCCCTAGTTATACACTGATTCTGGATAGTCTGTGAGGCTGTTTCTGAACATGGCTAGCACTTGAACACAGGGTCTCAGTAAACTATCTTGTTCCTCCCATCAGAAGGGTATCATATAATCCATCAAAGATCTGAATAGTAAAAAAAGATCAAGGAAAAAGAATTTTATCCTTTTCACTTCCTGCATACCTGAGCTTAGATATCTTATTTTAGCTTCTGATGCCCTTGGATTTCGACTTACATCATTTGCTCCCCTTGTCCTCAAGCCTTTGACCTCAGACTGATTTATACTATCAGCTTTCCTGGGTTCCTTTCTTACAGATGGCAGATTAAGGGATTTCTTGACCTCTGTAATCAAGTGAGCCAATTCACCATCTAAACTATCTATCTATCTATCTATCTATCTATCTATCTATCTATCTATCTCTCTATCTCTCTATCTATCATCTATTAGCTTTGTATCTATGTATCTATCTATCTTTCATCTATTAGCTTTGTATCTATGTATCTATGTATCATCTATGTATCTATGCATCTATCTATCTATCTATCTATCTATCTATCTATCTATCTATCATCTATCCTATTGGTTTCCATTTCACTGGAGAGACTGATAATATAACATTGACTGAGAACGCTTGCTTGTTTCTTGGAGTTTGAATGGCTTGTCCTCACTAAGCATTTGAGTTCTTCATCTGGCATGCTCTGTTAGTTCAGTTTCAAGGTGAAGTGAATCTGAGGGTTTTATGGGATGTCAGAAGTAGCCACATCTCACAGTTAAGCAATGGTTACATAAGTCTCAGGTGTCAGATCACAGCAAAAATCTATACTTGATTTACCTGTTCTTTTCTTTCTGAATAAGCTCTAGTGATTTTTTTTTTTACTTTTCTAATAAAATTATCCACTTACTGAGTATATACTTGTTGATGACTCTAGGGAACTAGGCAAACCAAGATGTGACATTTAGAGGAATGGATTTTATCTAGCACACATTATACCTTCAATCTAACTTTCTTTTCCACTAAAAGAGGGAAAATTGCTTTCCCTTGTGGTCAATGAACGTTTGCAAATCAACTGAACCATGAGCAAAATAAAGAAGACAAATGGAGCCTAATGGCTAGATCTTGCTGACTTGTAGCTGGAAAACAGTGTCATAGTGACTTCAATCTTAAAATTCATTCATTTAACATTAATTTGGGCATGTACTATATAATATTTCTTATTTTAGGTACAATCAACCAGACACATGGAAATTTCTGTCTTCTTGTTGGCCTTGAGTTTCCAGGAGCTAAATTATTAGGATATCCAGTTTTCACATGACCAGCCTTTCAGATGGTCCTCAATGAGCTTGAATCCCTGGTAACCATACCCCAAGCAGCTCCTTCCCACACTGAGGGTCTAAGGAGGCAGTACGACACATCACCTCTGAGACTATTGTGACCTCTGTCTCAGTTTCTCTCACTCTCTATTGGTTCTCTCACTCTGGACCAAGCCAGGTACCATGTTGTGAAGACACTCAGGCAGTGCAGTGGACTCAGCATGTTTTCTCCAGCCACCCAGTTTCATATATTAAAACCCCAATCGCAATGTGATTAAGAAGTGGAGTCCTGGGGCTGGAGAGAGGGCTTAGCGGTTAAGAGCGCCGACCGCTCCTGCAGAGGACCTGGGTTCGATCCCCAGCACCCACATGGCGGCTGAGAACCGTCTGAAGCTCCAATTCCAGGAGAACTCCAGTTCCAGGGGAATCCGAGACCCTCTTCTGAACTCCGCGGCATTGCACGACACGGGTGCACAGACTTGCATGCAGACAGTACATTCATACACATAAAAAAATAAATAAAATTAATTAAAAAAATTAAAAAAAAAAAAGAAGTGGAGTCCTTGGAAGGTAATTAGGTCACTGTGCCAGATGCTTCTTGCATGAAACCTGTGCCTTTCTAAGAGGCCAGAGCCAGATATCTGCTTTTCTACCATATGAGAGAAGAGCTACTGCAGTCCAGAAGAGGGGACCCTCACCAGAGTCTGACTGTGCTGACCCCTTGATGTTCGATTTCCACCTCCCAGAACTGGGAGCTGTAAATTTCTGGTGTTTATAAACCACCCAGTCTATGGCATTCTGTTGTAAGAGGCTGAACTGAACAAGACTCTGGAGAGATTCATGTGGCATGAACAAACATCGGAGGCGAACAGCCAGTGGGATCTAAGGTTGCCCCCAACCATGTGAATGTGCTTAGAAGACATTCTTCTTCTAGCCTGAAGGTGATTGCAGATGCAGCCAGCAGTTTGCACCTGGCCTCCTGAGAACACCTGAGCCAGCTCCCAGCTAAGTCATTCCTGGATTTTTGACTTACAGAATATGAGATCATAAATGTTATTTTAAGCTACTGAATTTTGAGGGGGGTTAATTTTGTTCCCAAATAGCAATGGGCAACCAATACAGTTTTTATTCAAAAATATTCCTAAGGACTCCTAAGAATTCTTTTTTGGTCTTTTTGAGACAGGGTCTCCCTGTAGCTCTGGCTGTCCTGGAACTCACTGTGTAGACCAGGCTGGCCTTGAACTCACAGAGATCCGCCTGCCTCTGCCTCCCAAGTGCTAGGATTAAAGGTGCGCCACCACGCCCGGCTGGACTCCTAAGAATTCTTAAGCTCATCCATGAACCATAATACTCCTAGAAGGCAGATATCTTGCCTTACCCTTGACAAGGCAAGACTGAACTCACTGACACATATCAGATATGCTTCCTACCTTACAGTGCGGTGGGGAAACCTAGTCACACAACCATGTCCTCCATCTCCCACAAATTTAATCTCTTGTTTCCTTTGTCACCTATCAATTTACTTAAGTCTATCAAATCTATCTTCAAGGTACCAGGAAAACAGTTCTGTCTTAGGACTAGTCATGAGCATCTCAAAACAAAAATTTTAGGTTCCCAGAATGTGCAACTCTTAGTAAGTGGTGATATAACTCTTACTTGCACTTTTATAACCATTTTCTCCAAAATGCAATCATGCTGTTTTGTTGCTTCAGTAGGAAAGGGTTCATCATCATCATGCTCTACAACCAGAACTAACAGTCAAGATGCTAGTGTACTTATTATTAATCCAGTCTCCCACTCTTTCTTCAAAAAGTGTGTGTGTGTGTGTGTGTGTGTGTGTGTGTGTGTGTGGTGTTGAGACAAGGTCTCACTCTATATCCCAGGTTGATCTCTGTATGTGACTAAGGATGACCTTGAACTTCTGACCCCAGCTCCCAAATATTGCAGCTACAAGCATGCATCACTATGTTGGGCTTATATGGTACTGGAGATCAAACCTAGGGATTTTTTAATGCTAGGTAGCTCTACTCCTGAGCTACCATCCCTCAGTCTCTCAATCTCTGAGCCTTGAGAGAATCATGCTGCTTGTCTTTTTTTCCTCTTAAAAGCTATCTCTGCCCCCTTGTAAATCTGCACCAACTATATATATATATATATATATACAAGTATAATTTTCAATATTTGTGATATGCCAATTTAACTGGACCCTGAGGTCCCTAGTTATACACTGATTCTGGATAGTCTGTGAGGCTGTTTCTGAACATGGCTAGCACTTGAACACAGGGTCTCAGTAAACTATCTTGTTCCTCCCATCAGAAGGGTATCATATAATCCATCAAAGATTCTGAATAGTAAAAAAAGACAAGGAAAAAAATTTTCACCTTTGCACTTCCTGCATACCTGAGCTTAGATATCTTATTTTAGCTTCTGATGCCCTTGGATTTCGACTTACATCATTTGCTCCCCTTGTCCTCAAGTTCCTTTGACCTCAGACCTGATTTATACTATCAGCTTTCCTGGGTTCCCCTTTTCTTACAGATGGCCAGATTAAGGATGTTCTTGACCTCTGTATCAAGTGAGCCAATTCACCATCAAAACATCTATCTACTATCTGATCTATCGATCTATCTATCTATCGACTCATCTCTCTATCTCTCCTATCTCTCATCTGATTGCTTGTGTACATGTATCTTCGGATCTTCATCTATTCGCTTGTATCTATGTATCTAATATCAGCTATCTATGTCTCTCATGCATCATCTCCTAGCTATCTATCTAGCCTATCGATCTATCTATCATCTAGTCCTATGTGGTGTGCCATTTTCAACTGGAGAGACGGATAATATAACATTGACTGAGAACGCTTGCTTGTTTCTTGGAGTTTGAATGGCTTGTCCTCACTAAGCATTTGAGTTCTTCATCTGGCATGCTCTGTTAGTTCAGTTTCAAGGTGAAGTGAATCTGAGGGTTTTATGGGATGTCAGAAGTAGCCACATCTCACAGTTAAGCAATGGTTACATAAGTCTCAGGTGTCAGATCACAGCAAAAATCTATACTTGATTTACCTGTTCTTTCTTTCTGAAATAAGCTCGTGAGTGATTTTTTTTTTTTTAACTTTTCTATACAACGATATCCACTTTACTGAGTATTACTTGTTGATGACTCTAGGGAACTAGGCAAACCAAGATGTGACATTTAGAGGAATGGATTTTATCGTGTATGAATGTACTGTCTGCATGCAGGTCTGTGCACCCGTGTCGTGCAATGCTGCGGAGGTCAGAAGAGGGTGTCGGATTCCCCTGGAACTGGAGTTCTCCTGGAATTGGAGTTACAGACGGTTCTTAGCCGCCATGTGGGTGCTGGGGATCGAACCTGGGTCCTCTGCAAGAGCAATCGGTGCTCTTAACCGCTAGGCTATCTCTCCAGCCCTGAATGCATTTCTATAGGAAATATTTCCTAATATTAAATGTTTCATAATTATGGTCTTTGGTTGTAGCAGAGGAAAACTTAATTTTAATGTGAGAGCAAGATAATTCCCAAAAGTAAGATGGTTCCTAAGAATGTACAGATATTTGTTAAATCTTTATCTTCTAAATTTAAGAAAGTGGTTCTTGAAACTGTAAATGGAGTAACTCATGCTAATTTGGAGCAACAGTCTACAATGTCTACTTTTCTTGCTTGACTGTGATGGTTAGTACCATGAGTCATCTCTCTTCTTGAGATGGTCTCATTAAGTAGCTTAGGCTGGCCTTGAACTCAAGATCCTCTTTGCCCCAGCTCTTTGTGACATCTTGACAAGGTATCCATACTTATTCCTTGGGTATTGATCTAGGTGTTGCTTAGAAACATTGTGCAGATGTGGTTAACATATAGTCACTTGACTCTAAATGAAGGCTATTATGTTCAATAATGTGAGTGGGACTCACCCAGCCACTTGAAGCAGACTTTTGAAGATCAAAACTAAGACTTTTGGAGAGGAAAAAAGACTTTTTCAAAATTAAAGCACATAAACAGACATGTTGTCAAACTGCTTTCTAAATATTTATGTTTGTGTGCACAGATTAGTACTATCCTCAGCCTTGGTCAGAGAAGCTTCTTTTTGCAGGGGGCAGCAATTCATGCAAAGACTTAAAACTGATCAAAATACTAAGAATAAACTTGAGGGTAATCTTGAAGAAGACATACAATGCATGTTCCAGAGAAAGAAAGCCCAATTCCATCTGAATCACTCATTGGAAACACTCCATATCTACATCATCTGTATTGTTCCCTACCTGGAAGGCTCAGGGAACATCATGGAAGAGAGGGTGGAAATAATGTAATGTAAGAGAATGTGCAGGAGTGCTGTGAAATGCTGCCTTTTGGACCTGATATGGCCATTGCACTTATGAACTCAGAGCAACCATATTTAGCCTGCACAAGATCAAGTCTGCTGACATCCAGCATGGATGGGGGAGAGGCACGTGAGATTCAACTCCTGGTTGAGATTAATGGCTGCTAGGGGGAGAAGAGTCAATTTTCTTCAGCGGGGGACCCCAATTAAATTCAATGGGTGGGGGCTGGAAAGATGGCCTAGCGATTAAGAGCGCTAACTGACTGCTCTTGCAGAGGACCCGGGTTTGATCTCCAGCACCCACTTGGCGGCTGAGAACCGTCTTTAACTCCAGTTCCAGGGGAATCAGACACCCTCTTCTGACCTCCGTGGCACTGCATGACATGGGTGCACAGACCTGCATGCAGACGGTAAATTCATACACATAAAATAAATAAATAAATAAATAAATAAATAAATAAATAAAATTTAAAAAATTCAATGGGTCATAATAAAAAAGACACAAAAACAGGAGGGGGATTTGTTAGGAAGAAGAAGGAGTCCAGAGGGACAGAGATAGCAATAAGAGAGGGTAGTGGGGGGTACTTATGATCAAAATACATTGTATATACACACAAAAACAAAATAGAACTATAGCACGAAACTTTGCCCGAGTTTCTAGCCCATTGACCTGCTGTCTGGGTTCAGACCTGCCAGTCCCCAAGTATGAAAGCCAATACCCCCAAATAAATCTCTTTGGGTCTATTTCCCTAGAGAGCTCTGATGGATACAACTGGTGTTCAACTGCATGAGGAAGTTTCCACTACCATATTTAGTGAACTACTACACAGGCCAGTTGGCTAATATTCCCATGATGCAATGTGCAGGACACTTCTCTGCTTTCTCTGCTTTGCTTCATGTTGTTTCATACAACTTAGATTTAAACCTGCTTACACTCTTCCAATCTAATGCAGAACCTTTCAACTTGGCTCCCCTTGGCTCTCCAAGTGACAGCTAAGATTCTAATATTTATGAAGAAATGCCTGTGTCTGGGTTTACTCTGCTCACAGATCAACTGCAATCCTGTAGAACTCCCTAACTAAGAATTTCAAATTCCCTTTCCAGCTGGCTCTAGGACAACGAGTAGATAAAAGACAGGCCCAGCAGTCCCCACCAGAGCCTACAAGCACATGCTTGGAATTCGAGAAGGGAGCAGGTCTTGAGTGTAAAAGCAACATATGATGAGTTTTCAAGGTCCAGGAGACCTAAACTCTAATTCCAGTTTCTCAGCCAGGTTTCCAAACACTGCCTTGTCCTGAAAAAGACTAATAAAAACAGGCCTCCAGGAGCAGAGTGAGCGTTCACTGAGATCTTGTGTGCGAACAGACTGTTAAAAATTCTATTCCATACTAATATTCATATTCTAGAAAAAAAGAGAGAATGTAAAGTTATACTTCTTTTTACATGCATACAACTCTACTGTTAAAATGTAAATCTCTAAATGTGCTTTGGAATTAACCTATAGTTTATTTTCAGATTTTATAACTTTGATGTATGTGTGGAGTGTATGTATGCATATTTTGGAATAATATAAAATCAAATGGGCCCTTGGAAGACTTGGAATGAACTTGCCACCCAACCCAGCCATACCACTCCTGGGCATGTACCCTCAAGACTCACCCCACCACAGAGATACATGCACAGCCATGTTTATTTCAGCTCTCTTCACAATAGCAAGGAGCTGGAACCAACCCAAATGCCCCTCAACTGATGAGTGGATAGAGAAAATGTGGTACATCTACACAATGGGATTCTATTAGGCAGTAAAGAAAGATGACATCATGAGCTTTTGCAGGGAAAATGACTGGAGCTAGAAGACTATCATTGCCTAGTGAAGTAACACGAGTGCCTAGAAAAACAAAACGACAATGGTATCCCTCATCTGTGGATGCTAGTGGCCATTACCAATTGTAAGATTTCTTGTGCATGGCGCCCTTGAGCTTTTGTCCAAGCATTGGAATGATGCAATATTGGAAACAACAACAACAAACAGAAAGGATTGCATCAAAGAACTGACTGAAACAGTGAACTTCTGCTCAAAACAGTCAACTTCCACATGGAGAATATTGAGAAAGACTGAGAAAGAGATGAAAAGCATGTTTGGCAGAATGCATGAGCTCTGGTGGGGGTGGGGGGGATGGGGGGACACGGGTTTAGATTTGATTAAAAAAGTATGTAAATAAATTAATTTAAAAAATAAAATAAAGACAGGCGTGGTGGTGCACACCTTTAATCCTAGCACTTGGGAGGCAGAGGCAGGCAGATCTTTGTGAGTTCAAGGCCAGCCTGGTCTACAGAGTGAGTTCCAGGAGAGCTGGGGCTACAGGGAGACCCTGTCACGAAAAAACAAACAAACAAAAAATTGGGAACAAAAAAAGAGAGAAAAACCTATTCAAAGAACTGACCAAAACAGTAAACCTGTGCACTGAAAAGGTTATAAAAGAGTGAGAAAAAGATGCAAGACAGGATTTGTGTATGACAGAATCCATGAGCTCTGACAGGGGGTGGGGGGCATGAGGGATGGGCATGGATGGGGGAATGAGTCTAAACTTGATTAAGAAGTGTTATAGGAAATGTGCTCAATAAAAAAAGGTTTTAATAAAAAAACTAAAAAAAATTATATTCCAATGGACTGGGATGATTCTATGGATCTTAAATTACTTTTAGTGGGAAGCATTTTTTTTCTACAAAAAGAAATATAAAATATTCCCAATGAATCACTCAGATGGAAGTGAGTTTTGTTTCTCTGAAACATTTATTTTATGTCTTCTGCAGGGTACCCTCAGCCTGACCAGCTATGTCAGTCAGGATAAAGTGGTTCAGACCAAATTCTATTCAGAATAAGTGGATTTGGGTAGAAAAATGTATCCTAAGATAAATGTGATGGTCTTTGGTTATCTTGGGGAAAATTAGTTTCAAAGACAGAGCAAGATGGCCCCTAAAGTAAAAAATCAATGATCATCAGTGTTACCTTAACCCTGTTGGTGTCCTTGACTTGTATGGGATAATATATAAAGAACACTGCACAGCTAATGAATACTATAGATTTCTGCTATTCACTGCTTCTGTTCTTGTGGTGTTGTGTGCATCGAAATCTGAGGGCACAAGCTAAAATTTCCAGGGTCTTATGACCCAGGATAAAAAACTGCATCCATGACACATGTTAGCAATAGAAATATAGAGTTCATTAAGAAATAGAAAGATACTTCTTTTTTACATTTTAATTTTATTATTTTAATTTTATGGGTATGAGTATATTGCCTGCATGTGTGTAAGTGTACCCATGTCATGCAATGCCTGTAGAGATTGGAAGAGGGTTTTGGTTTCCCCTGGAACTGGATTTATGGCCAGTTGTTAGCCACCACGTGGGTACGGGGAATTGAACCTGGGTCCTTTGCAAGAGCAACCAGTGCTCTTAACCATTGAGCCAAATCTCCAGCCCAAGAAATAGAAAAATATGTCTGAGAATGAGAGTGGGCCAGTGACCTGGGGAAAGGCATATGTTGAAAAGCACTGGACTTACAGTCATGGTTCTTTATAGGGCCTTTACATGAGCACTCATGTTCTCTTGGAGTTGTATGTCACGGCTATTCTTGAGCATGAACTGTTTGTTGGAAAAGAGTTTCCAGTCTTCTTTTGTCAACTGGCTTTCTTCATTTGTTAATCTCGAACATTTTTCTTTCCACATATCTAATCTTCTGCTGCAAAATAATTTTTAAAAAATTTTTATTTACTTTTGTATGTGTATGAGTGTATTGTCTGCATGTAGGTTTGTGCACCCGTGTGCACTCTGTAGACCAGGCTGGCCTTGAACTCACAAAGATCCACCTGCCTCTGCCTCCCGAGTGCTAGGATTAAAGGCATGCACCACCACGCCCGGCTGAGATAGGATCTTAATACCTGGGATCAGAGAATCCACCAAGGTATGAGTCTTGGATCAGATTCCTCATAAAAGAGGAAGGCATTATACAGTCAGAGAGAATTTGCACAGAGAACAATGAGACTAGTAGATGGATTTTGAAAGGTAATGAGCTTGGCTCGAAAAGAGGGTGGATTAGGAACTCTATTCTGGTGTTAGGATGACATAGAGAGGTGTCCTGTCAACCTGTCTCCATGTTGTCAGTAAGAAGTTTTGTCTTTCTGCTCTCTAGAAGGGCTTGGCAGAAGAGGTTAAGTCCTCTCCAACTCTGGGGGCTTGAAGGAATTTCATGCCTGCCATGGAGTTAGAGAAGTGGTCAAGACAGAACAAATGGAGTCTCAAATACTGTGGCTGAGAAAGATCTACATGTCATGTTTATAGTAAGAACCTAGAGATAGAAAAATGCTGGCCAAAAAGTCACTAATACTAGATTCTAGTGTTGATTCCTCCACTAAGAAAAGCCATTTAATGGCGGTTGAAAACCGTCTTTAATTCCAGTTCCAGGGGAAACCGACGCCCTCTTCTGACCTCCGCGGCATTGCACGACACGGGTGCACAGACCTACATGCAGACAGTATATTCATACACATATGAAAATAAATAAAATTTAAAAAAGAAAAGCCATTTAATACTTCTATTATCAATGATCTAATCTAATATGTTTATTACTTTACCCACAGTATCTTTTTGGAAGAGGAAGATCTCAGAAACTTAATTTTTTTTGAGGATTTTGTTTAAACAAAATGAAAAATACAATTCCTCCTCCTCCTCCTCCTCTTCCTTTTCCTGTCAGGGTCTCACTAATCACAGCCCAATGGGGGCTGTGTAGCCCAGACTGGCCTCTATCTCAGGGATCTGCTGCCTCCACCCCCTACTGCCAGGATCAATGTGTGTGCCACCACACCTGGCTAAATGTGTAGCCCAGGCTGTCCTCAAACTCATGATCTTCCTGTCTCTGGCTCTTCAGCATATCCTACCGGTGTGCACCACCACTACTGGCAACTTTTCTATAAGTCACTTTTGGTCATGATGTTTTATCACAGCGATAATACAGTGACTAATACAGTATCCTTCTCTTAATTTTATCTTTCTTGGAAATGGCTTTTGGTCCTTGAAGAGATACTTCCAGGCTACAAAGTATGTGTTAACAGTTGTGAAGCCTTTTAGTAAATGCCTAACAAAAGGTCATGGCCTATGAAGAAAGGGCTCAATTTCAAGACCTATTCATCCATTCACTCATTCATTCATCAGTCAGTCACTCACTCATTTGACCATTATTTCTTATGTGTCAGGCAGTCACTAATCTAAACATGGCAAACACAGATGAAGGACAGGCTCCAGTGGGAGTCCCTCAGCCTGCTACACCCATCCTGAGCCACCCTCCACAGGGTGGCCACGCAGCTCAGAGTGCTCCCCCTTCCCAGATACTAACCATTCTCTCATTTGAAATCTTTCATCTTTAAAAACCCAACATTAAAAGACACCTGTCTTTTGATCAAAGCCTCATTTCCAGACCCATCCTATTAAGGATGTAGAACAAGCCCGCACTAAACACTCCGCAAACCCTGATGAACTCACTTGAGTATTATTTACCGTAACCTCCATGAAGCGTTCCAGGAATGCACAGAAGTCCCCAGCGCTCAAGGCTGGAAAGATGCCGCAAGATGATAAATAAGCTTGGATGATGATTTCAATGGATGGTAATTTCTCGCTTCCACGGAGACTCCACAAACACAGCTGTCAGAAGTACATTGTGTAAATCAGATGCTAATTAAATTAAATTCCCACTAGAATCAAGGCAGCAAAGTATTTTGTCTTGTTTTCTTGCAAACCGGGCCTTTCCATGAAGACAGCTGGAGCTGTGGCGTTTCAGGTACCTGGAAGGAACAGCTGCACCGAAGCAAAACAACTGCTTTCATAAGGAAATCGCCGTCAGTAAGACCAAAGTAGATGCCACTTCTTTTTTTTTTTACATTAGTAATGCTAAAAATGCATAGCAGCACCAGAGCCAGACTGGAAAAGAGTAGGGCTGCACTCCGATGTCAGTTTTAGCGAAACCATTTTACAGCTCTAAGTTACACTTCCTTCCTTCCTTCCTTCCACCTTCTTCACTCAGCTCCTTCCTTCCTTCCTTTTGCTGGATTTTCCTACTCACTGTCAGGTGGGATGTTGGTTCCTGGAATTCCACAGTCCGTCCTCTATAGCAAAGTATAGAGGTTGAAGTTTGGATGAAGAAGTTATTCAATGCATTTTTCATTCATTCATTCATTCATTCATTCTTTTTTTTTTTTTTTTTTTTGGTATTTTGAGACAGGGTCTCCCTTTAGTCCCAGCTGGCCTGGAGCTTGCTCTGTAGACCAGGCTGGCCTGGAACTCACAGAGATCCGCCTGCCTCTGCCTCCCAAGTACTGGGATTAAAGGCGTGCGCCACCACGCCTGGCCTCATTCTTGAAACATTTACTAAATACTTACTACGTGCCATGTTCTAGGCTGAGGGTACCCAAAACAGAGTCTCCCTACTGTGGTAAGGATCCTCAAAGTTGTCGGTAGCTAGGCCATATTATGAGCCCCAGCTGAGCCCAGTAGTTAAAACTTAGCTCAAAGTATGTGAAAATCTGAACCTGCTAAGGAACTGGGTTTCATTCAATATACAACATGAAGCCAACAGTATTTTCAAATGTGGCAAGGATCACTATGAATGTTACACTTCCACTGTGCTAGGCATCTTCCCATGAGCTCCGGGTGTGTTAGATTTTACACTTTAGATTTTACACCAATGCTACAAGTTAGGCACTGTTATCATCTCCATTTTTTTAAATTTTATTTATTATTATTTTTGTGTATGAATGTACTGTCTGCATGTAGGTTGGTGCACCATGTCGTGAAATGCTGCGGAGGTCAGAAGAGGGTGTCAGATTCCTCTGGAACTGGAGTTAAAGATGGTTCTTAGCTGCCATGTGGGTGCTGGGAATCAAACCCAGGTCCTCTGCAAGAGCAGTCGGTGCTCTTAATTGCTGAGCCATCTCTCCAGACCCTGTCGACTCCATTTTAGATGATGGCACTGAAGCTTAGACTGAATACATGCTCTCAGAGCACACAACCAGTGATTGACAAACAGGGATTTGAGCTAAACAGGCAACTTGGGGAGCATAATACATAGCAATGAGGAGTTTGGACTGCAGCTTGTGACAAGAAGTCTAGTCCACAGCTATAGTAATGATTCAAAGGAGTTTAAATTGAAACAGTGGCCAGGATGGAAAGTACAACCAAAGCATATGGTGTTCTCGTTCTCTCTCTCTCTCTCTCTCTCTCTCTCTCTCTCATCCTTTTGAGACAGGGTCTCCGTGTAGTCCACCTGTCCTGGAACTTGCTGTGTAGACAAGGCTGGCCTTGAACTCACAGAGATCTGCCTGCCTTTGTCTCCCAAGTGCTGGGATTAAAGGTGTGCCAGAATTTTCTCTCTTGCATGCTCACTATGGGATCCAAAGCAGTTTGAGTTCTCTAGAACAATTTGATTGACAATTAAATTTTTATTTTTATTTTATTGTTGTGTGTGTACATGATGCGGGAAGCACATGCGTCACAGCGCATGTGTAGAGGCCAGAGGACAACTTTGTGCAGTCAGTTCTCTCCTTCTTCCCTTACTTAGCTAGGCCATATTATGAGACCCAGCTGAGCCCAGTTGTTAAAACTTAATTCAAAGTATGGGAATAAAAAAAATTTTAATTTAACTAAACTGTAGAAAGAATTCAAGAACCGGTTAGTGTGTACCTGGTTGCTTAGAAACTAACTCATTCTACATGGCTTCTGTACTTCATGCTTGGCTTGCTTTTCAAGAATAGTAATTGTTAGAGGGCCTCACCACCCCTAAGCTTGGGAACTTAAACTTTCCACCCTGGATATGGTTTTTCCTATGTAAACGCCTCCCGACTGTCACTCGGTGCTACACACCCTCAACTGTCCAGTGTCTAGTTGTCAGCTGTCTAAAGACTTACTATTGGCCTTATTTTGTGTCTGAGTGGTCTTCTCTGGTGAAATTACCCCATTACCCAAGGAGCTTCCAATAGTTGGAGAGTCACGTGTAAAGAAATGTAATTATGAGCCGGGCGTGGTGGCACACGCCTTTGATCCTAGCACTTGGGAGGCAGAGGCAGGCAGATCTTTGTGAGTTCAAGGCCAGCCTGATCTTCAGAGTGAGTTCCAGGACAGTTGAGGCTACAGGGAGACCCTGTCTCAAAAAGACCAAAAAAAAAAAAAAAAAAAAAAGAAATGTAATTATGATAAAATACAGTTAGTGCAATGATACAATCATTAGAAACAGGACACACATGGTAGCTAACTTTCCTTTAAAAACAAACAAACTCAAAAAAAGTAGTAAAAGTATTCTGGGACCAGGCATGGTAGCATTTAATCTCAGCACTTTGGAGGCAGAGGTAGAGGCAGGGGGATCTCTGTGAGATCAAGGCCAGCCTGGTTTACATAGTGAGGTCCAGGCCAGCTGGGGCTACAGGGAGACCTGTCTCTAAAAAACCAAAGAAAAAAGTATTCTGGGACTAGGGAGATGGCTGAGTGGGTAAATGTGCTTGCTGCCAATATTCTTTCATCTTGTCTGTATTACTGAATAAAATTTTGGGGTGAAAATGAGGTTTTATGTCTCCAAATTGCTGGAGAGAGCCCCTTCCTGGTGCTCTTTCCGGGAACAGTGTGTCTTCCCAGGCTCATAGGTTAACCCCTGGGATCCTGTGAAGCAGTGGCTCGTCACAAGGGAGCACAGCGGAATCCTCTCTGTGAGGTTTTGAAGATCCACACATTGTGGACACATCTCAACTTCAGGAATGAGAGCCTCGATGTGTATGTCTGAAAAGTCACTCCAGGTATGTCTTGCTTGAGCTACTGGTATACTGTGCTGTCACAAGGAAGGATAGAAAATGGGTCCAAAATAAAGAGCATCCATTGTGATAGGTTTTTTTTTCTTTTATTTATTTTTGTATGTGTATGAATGTACTGTCTGCATGTAGGTTTCTGCACCCATGTTATGCAATGCTACGGAGGTCAGAAGAGGGTCTCAGATTCCCCTGGAACTGGTGTTCTCCTGGAATTGGAGTTATAGACGGTTCTTAGCCGCCATGTGGGTGCTGGGGATCGAACCCGGGTCCTCTGCAAGAGCAGCTGGTGCTCTTAACCGCTAGGCTATCTCTCCAGCCCCCGTGATAGTTTTCTTAAGCATCCTTTGGTATGGTCCTTTATTAGTAGTTACCAACTCACCAGATGGAGTATTGTGGGCAAAGTAATGGAGGCGAAAGCATGCCAGCCTGTTCTTACTATGCCAGCATCCAACTAATGCCTGATACAAGAGGTTAAGCATGATTGATTATATTTGGCTCAGATATCTAATTCCATCTGAGAGTCAGTGCTTATGGATGGAGAGGCAAACAGCAGGAAGAGCTTCTGTGAGGAATGGTTAGCCTGGCTCCTGGATCTGGGTAGCTTATTTCTATTTTTTTTTGTCTTTTAAAAACTAATACTTTTATTGATGTTTGTGTGGTTCAGATATCATTTTTCAGTTCAGTTTAGACATATTCCCCTTTCCCTTCTTCCCACCCCACCCCAGTTCATGGACTCTGCCATACATGTCCTGCATCTTTCTCTCAGTCTCTCCAAAATTTTTCTCTGCAAAGGCTTATTGTCCTAGGCAGAATTCAACCACAGTAGTCCATTCCTTGACCCAGTCCTCTTGCTGCTGTGGTCCTCTCCCAACTGTACCACTCCTGAGTATGATCATGTACACGTCATATATGTACCAGAATTCTGTCTTCCAGGAATAAACTGTATATTAATTCTGATATATGTCCAGAAGTTCATTTTTCCTTTTAATTTTATATTACTCTAAAATATGTACATATACCTTCTGCCCATATACATTAAATACCATGTCTGAAAGTAAGTGGTAAGCTAATTCTGGGGCTTATTATGAGATTCCCATTATAACATCACAGTCACTTTCAGATAGAAAGAAATATAGCAACACCTTTGCTCAGGTTGTCTTTCAATTGGGGGACTTTGTACTAGCATCGATAAATGAGGGAAAAACATTCCCTGTTTGGCTTTTTGGGACTGTGTTACTTCACTTAGCATAATGGCTTCAAGTCCCATCCATTTATCTGCAAAGCTCATGATGTTATCTTTCTTTACTGCTGCATAGAACTCCATTGTGTAGATGTGCCATATTTTGTTATCCAGTTATTAGTTGAGGGGCATTTGGGTTGGTTCTAACTGTATTGTGAAAAGAGCTGCAATAAACATAGATGTGCATGTATCTTTGCAGTAGGATGAGTCTTGTGGGTATATACCCAGGAGTGTTATGGCTAGGTCAGATGGTAGGCTCATTCTGAATCTTTTAAGGGTTCTCCACATTGCTTTCCACAGTGGTTGTATGAGTTTACATTCTCACCAGCAGTGGATGAGTGTTCCCCTTTCCCCACAACCTCTCCAGCATTTGGTGTCTTTTGTTTTCTTGATCTTAGCCAGTCTTATTGGAGTGAGATGATATCTTAGAGTAGTTTTAATTTGCATTTCCTTAATTATTAATGATGTTGAACACTTTTGAAGATGTTTCTCAGACATCTTTACTTCCTCACTGGTGAAGTCTCTGTTCAGCTCTTTACTCCATCTTCTGAGTGAGTTATTTGTTTTCTTGCTTCTTTGTTTTTTGAGTAGTTAATATATTCTGGATGTTAATACTCTGTCAGATGTATCACTGGTGAAGATTTCCTCCCACTCTGTGGGTTTTCTCTTCACTTCCTTGATTTTTCCTTTTGCTGTTCAGAAGCTTTTGAGTTTGATGAGGTCCCAATTGTCAGCTGTTGACCTTACAATTTCAGCTACCTCATACTCAATAAAGGGGCCAAGGAAGCTCATTGGAGGAAAGATAACATCTTCAGTAAATGGTGCAGGCAAAACTGGATCACTATATGTAGAAGAATGAAAATAAACCCCTACCTCTTACCCTATACAAAAATCAGCTACAAATGGATCAAATACCTCAACGTGAAACCTGATAGAAGAAAAAAAGTTTTTAGCAAACTACAAAACTTAGGAATAGGAAAAGACTTTCTAAATCAAACAGCAGCTGCACAGGAAATAAGGTCAACTGCTGATTTTTCTGATATGTGTGGGTCACTAACATGGTTTCATGAGCTACATGAAGGTCAAGAAACACTCTTACTCCTGAAACACAGGGAATATAAAAAAATTGTGAAGTGACAGATAAGTAGTAGCACCCACAGAGGTCAGCCTAAAATATTGCTTGTATAGTAAAGAGACACCTGATAAATCAGGTCTGGCAGTTATGGTAGATGTAGCCAATAGATGCATACGTGTCAATGTATTTAACAAATATTCTATTATATACCAGTGTCTGTCATAGAGAGTGTGATAAACAGAATTTGAAATAACAACAAAAGTCAAATCTGAAACAGATGTGTGACACCTCNTTTAATAAAAAAACAATAAAAAAATTATATTCCATGGACTGGGATGATTTATGCGTCTTAAATTAACTTTTAGTGGAAAGCATTTTTGTGGCTACAAAAAGAAATATTAATAATGTATTCCCAATGAATCACTCAGATTTGGAAGTGAGTTTTGTTCTCTTTGAAACATTTATTTTATGTTTTCGAGGGTAACCCCCTCACGCCTGACAGCTATGTCGTCAGGATAAAGTGGTTCGACCACAATTCTAAATTCAGAATAAGTGGAATTTGGGGAACAAACTGTATCCTCAGATCAATGGTGATGGTCCTTTGGTTATCTTGGGAAAATTAGTTTCAAAGCAGAGCACAGATGGCCCCTAAACGTAAAATTCAATGATGCTCAGATCGTGGCCTTAACCCTGTTGGGTCCATTGAACTTGTATGGGAATTGATAAAGAACACTGCACAGCTAATGAATACTATAGATTTCTGCTATTCACTGCTTCTGTTCTTGTGGTGTTGTGTGCATCGAAATCTGAGGGCACAAGCTAAAATTTCCAGGGTCTTATGACCCAGGATAAAAAACTGCATCCATGACCAATGTTAGCAATAGAAAATATAGAGTTATTAAGAAACGAAAGATGTACTTTCTTTTTTTCACATGTATTTTAGTTTATTCTTTTCTTCATGGGTTCTGAGATATTTGCTGCCCTTGCATGTGTAGTTGTAAACCCATGTGATGACAATGCCTGTAGATGATTGGAAGAGGGTTTTGGTTCCCTGAACTGGATTTATGGCCAGTTTGTAGCACCCAACATGGGTAGGGGAATTGAACCTGGGTCCTTTTGCAAGAAACACCAGTGCTCTTAAACCAGGAGCCAAATCCCAGCCCCAGAAATAGAAAATATGTGCTGAGATGAGAGTGGGCCAGTACCGGTGGAAAGGCATATGTTTGAAAAGCATGACATTACAGTCATGGTTTCGTATAGTCCTTACCAGGAGCACTCATGTGCTCGTGGAGTGTTAGGTTCAACGGCGCTAGCGGTTGAGCCGGAATCGGGATGTTGTTGGAAAAGATGTTGTAGCCATTTGTGGTCAACTGTGTCGTGCTGTCATTGGGGTTAAGTCGTCGAACATTTTGTCTGTCCACAATATCGCTAATTTCTGCTGCAAAAATTTTAAAAAATTTTATTTACTTTTAGTATTGTATGAGTGTATTGTCTGCATGTAGGTTGTGGCACCCGTGTGAGCAATCTGTAGACCAGGCTGGCATGTGAACTCCAAGATTTACAACGGCATTGCCGAATGCCCCCGAGTGTATGAGTAAAGGGCATGCACCACCACGCCGGGTAGATAGAGACTTAATACCTGGGGATTAGAGAGAATCCACACAAGGTATGCGTCTTGGATACAGTATTCCTCATAAAAGGGAAGGCTTTTTATTGTTTTTTTTTTTTTCTTTTTTTTTTTTATACAGTCCAGGAGAATTTGCACAGAGAACAAATCGAGACTAGTAGATTGGATTTTGAAAGGTAATGAGCTTGGCTCGAAAAGAGGGTGGATTAGGAACTCTATTCTGGTGTTAGGATGACATAGAGAGGTGTCCTGTCAACCTGTCTCCATGTTGTCAGTAAGAAGTTTTGTCTTTCTGCTCTCTAGAAGGGCTTGGCAGAAGAGGTTAAGTCCTCTCCAACTCTGGGGGCTTGAAGGAATTTCATGCCTGCCATGGAGTTAGAGAAGTGGTCAAGACAGAACAAATGGAGTCTCAAATACTGTGGCTGAGAAAGATCTACATGTCATGTTTATAGTAAGAACCTAGAGATAGAAAAATGCTGGCCAAAAAGTCACTAATACTAGATTCTAGTGTTGATTCCTCCACTAAGAAAAGCCATTTTGGCGGTTGAAAACCGTCTTTAATTCCAGTTCCAGGGCAACCCGACGCCTGCTTCTGACCTCCGCGCATTGCAGACACGGGTGCACGACACATGCAGACAAAAAAAAAAAAAAAGTAAACAACACAAAAAATAATAAAATTTACAAGAGAAAAGGCAACATGTAATACTTCTATATCAAGGAGCTAATCTAATATGTTTGATTACTTACCCACAGTATCTTGTTGGAGAGGAAGATCTCAGAAACTTAATTTTTTTTGAGGATTTTGTTTAAACAAAAGGAAAATACATTCTCCTCTCTCTCCTTCCTCTTCCTTTTCCTGTCAGGGTCTTCACTAATCCACAGCCCAAATGGGGGCTGTGTAGCCCGACTGGCCTCTATCTCAGGGATTGCTGCCTCCAACCCCCTACTGCACAGGATTCATGTGTGCCACACACCTGGGCTAAATGTGTAGCCCGGCATGTCCTCACACTCATGTACCTGTTCTCTGGTCTTCAGATATCCTACCGGTGTGCACCACCACTACTGGCAAACTTTTCTATAAGTCACTTTTGTCATGATGTGTTTTATCACAGCGTAATACAGTGATAATACGTATCCTCTCTTAATTTTATCTTTCTTGGAAATGGCTTTTGGTCCTTGAAGAGATACTTCCAGGCTACAAAGTATGTGTTAACAGTTGTGAAGCCTTTTAGTAAATGCCTAACAAAAGGTCATGGCCTATGAAGAAAGGGCTCAATTTCAAGACCTATTCATCCATCACTCATTACTTCATTCATCAGCATCATCAAGTCATTTGACCATTATTTCTTATGTGTCATGGCAGTCACTAATCTAAACATGGCAAACACAGATGAAGGACAGGCTCCAGTGGGAGTCCCTCAGCCTGCTACACCCATCCTGAGCCACCCTCCACAGGGTGGCCACGCAGCTCAGAGTGCTCCCCCTTCCCAGATACTAACCATTCTCTCATTTGAAATCTTTCATCTTTAAAAACCCAACATTAAAAGACACCTGTCTTTTGATCAAAGCCTCATTTCCAGACCCATCCTATTAAGGATGTAGAACAAGCCCGCACTAAACACTCCGCAAACCCTGATGAACTCACTTGAGTATTATTTACCGTAACCTCCATGAAGCGTTCCAGGAATGCACAGAAGTCCCCAGCGCTCAAGGCTGGAAAGATGCCGCAAGGATGATAAATAAGCTTGGATGATGATTTCAATGGATGGTAATTTCTCGCTTCCACGGAGACTCCACAAACACAGCTGTCAGAAGTACATTGTGTAAATCAGATGCTAATTAAATTAAATTCCCACTAGAATCAAGGCAGCAAAGTATTTTGTCTTGTTTTCTTGCAAACCGGGCCTTTCCATGAAGACAGCTGGAGCTGTGGCGTTTCAGGTACCTGGAAGGAACAGCTGCACCGAAGCAAAACAACTGCTTTCATAAGGAAATCGCCGTCAGTAAAGACCAAAAGTAAGCCACTCTTTTTTTTTTTACATTAGTAATGCTAAACAATGCTAGCAGCACCAGAGCCAGACTGGAAAAGAGTAGGGCTGCACTCCGATGTCAGTTTTAGCGAAACCATTTTACAGCTCTAAGTTACACTTCCTTCCTTCCTTCTTCCTTTCCTCCTTTTTTTTCCTTCCTTCCTTCCTTTTGCCTGGATTTTACACTCCACGTCAGGTGGGATGTTGGTTCCTGGAATTCCACAGTCCGTCCTCTATAGCAAAGTATAGAGGTTGAAGTTTGGATGAAGAAGTTTATCAATCATTTATTTCATTCATTCATTCATTCATTCATTCTTTTTTTTTTTTTTTTTTTTTTTGGTATTTCTGAGAACAGGGTCTCCCTTTAGTCCCACTTGCTGGCCTTGCTCTGTAGACCAGGCTGGCTGGAACTCACAGAGATCCGCCGCCTCTGCCTCCCAAGTACTGGGATTTAAAGGCATGTGCGCCACCCACGCCTGGCCTATTCTTGAAACATTACTAAATACTTACTAACACCCGTGCTCCCTGTTCTAGGCCCCTGAGGCGTACCCAAAACAGAGTCTCCCTACTGTGGTAAGGATCCTCAAAGTTGTCGGTAGCTAGCGCCATATTATGGGCCCAGTGAGCCCAGTAGTTTAAAACTTAGACTCAAAGTTGTGAAAATCTAGACCTGCTAAGGAACCCGGGTTTATTCAATATACAACATGAAGCCAACAGTATTTTCAAACTGTGGCAAGATCGACTATGATGTTACTTCCACTAGTGCTAGGCATCTTCCCATGAGCTCCGGGTGTGTTAGATTTTACACTTTAGATTTTACACCAATGCTACAAGTTAGGCACTGTTATCATCTCCATTTTTTTAAAATTTTATTTATTATTATTTTTTGTGTATGAATGGTACTGTCTGCATGTAGGTTGGTGCACCAGCAGTGAAATGCCGTGGAATGCGGAGTGTCCGAGAGGAGTGTCCAGATATCCCTCTGGAAACTGGGAGTTTAAAGATGTTTTGATCTTGCCATGTGGGTGCTGGGAATCATACCCAGGTCCTCTGCATAGAGCAGTCGTGCTCTTAATTGCTGAGCCATTCTCAACCCCCTGTCGACTCCATTTTAGATGATGGCACTGAAGCTTAGACTGAATACATGCTCTCAGAGCACACAACCAGTGATTGACAAACAGGGATTTGAGCTAAACAGGCAACTTGGGGAGCATAATACATAGCAATGAGGAGTTTGGACTGCAGCTTGTGACAAGAAGTCTAGTCCACAGCTATAGTAATGATTCAAAGGAGTTTAAATTGAAACAGTGGCCAGGATGGAAAGTAAACCAAACCAAAGCACATAATGGGTTCTCTCTTCTCCTCTGCTCTCTCTCTCTCTCTCTCCTCCTCTCCTTTCTCTCATCCTTTTGAGAAGGGTCCTCCGGTATCCACGTCCTGGAACTGCTGTGTAGACCAATGCTAGGCTTGAACTCCACAGGAGGTATCTGCCTGCCTTGTTCTCCCAAGTGCGGGATTAAAGGTGTGCAGACATTTTTCCTCTTGCATGCTCACTATGGGATCCAAAGCGTTTTGGAGTGTCTCTAGAACATGTGTTACAAAAATTTATTTTTATTTTATTGTTGTGTGTGTACATGATGCGGGAAGCACTGCGTCACAGCGCATGTTGTAGAGGCCAGAGGACAACTTTGGCAGGTCACGTTCTCCCTTCTCCCTCACCTTAGCTCGGCCATATATATGAGCCCCGCTGAGCCCAGTTGTTAAATCTTACTTCAAAAGTATGGGTAACTAAAAAAAAAATTTTAAATTTTAAACTAAACTGTAGAAAGAATTCAGAACCGGTTAGTGTGTACCTGGTTGCTTAGAAACTGAACTCATTCTACAGGGCTTCTGTATTCTGCTTGGCTTGCTTTTCAAGAATAGTAATTGTTAGAGGGCCTCACCACCCTAAGCTTGGGAACTTAAACTTTCCACCCCTTGGATATGTTTTTCTATGATAAAGCGTCCGTACTAGTCTTACTCGGTTCTACAACCCTCAACTGTCCAAGTATGTTAGTGTGCATCAGCTGTGAAACTTTCTATTAGCTTATTTTGTTCTGAGTGGTCTTCTCTGGTGAAATTACCCCATTACCCAAGGAGCTTCCAATAGTTGGAGAGTCACGTGTAAAGAATGTAATTATGAGCCGGCGTGGGTGGCACAGCCTTGATCCTAGCACTAGGGAGGCAGAGGCAGGCAGACTTTGGAGTTTCAAGGCCAGCCTGATCTTCAGAGTGGAGTTCCGGACAGTTGGGTACAGGGAGACCCGGTCCTCAAAAAGACCAAAAAAAAAAAAAAAAAAAAAAAAGTAAATGGTGATGAAAACTACAGTCGTTGCAATGCATACATACTTAGAAACAGACACACATTGTGAGCTAACTTCCTTAAAAAACAAACAAAACTCAAAAAAGTAGTAAAAGTCTTTGGGACAAGCAAATGGTAGCATTTAATTCTACAGCACTTAGGCGAGGAGGGGAGGCGGGGATCTCTGTGAGATCAAGGCCAGCTGTTTACCATATGAGGTTCCGGCCAGCTGGGGCTACCGGGAAGACCTGTCTCTCAAAAACCAAAGAAAAAAGTATTCTGGGACTAGGGAGTGCGGAGTGGGTAAATGTGCTTGCTGCCAATATTCTTTCATCTTGTCTGTATTACTGAATAAAATTTTGGGGTGAAAATGAGGTTTTATGTCTCCAAATTGCTGGAGAGAGCCCCTTCCTGGTGCTCTTTCCGGGAACAGTGTGTCTTCCCAGGCTCATAGGTTAACCCCTGGGATCCTGTGAAGCAGTGGCTCGTCACAAGGGAGCACAGCGGAATCCTCTCTGTGAGGTTTTGAAGATCCACACATTGTGGACACATCTCAACTTCAGGAATGAGAGCCTCGATGTGTATGTCTGAAAAGTCACTCCAGGTATGTCTTGCTTGAGCTACTGGTATACTGTGCTGTACAAGGTAAGGAAGAAAATGGGTCCAAAATAAAGAGCATCCATTGTGATAGGTTTTTTTTTCTTTTTATTTATTTTTTGTATGTGTATGAATGTTACTGTCGCATGAGGTTTCTTTGCACCCATGTAGCAATGCTACGGGAGGTCAGAAGAGGTCTCAGATTCCCCTGAACTGGTGTTCTCCTGGAATTGGAGTTATAGACGTTCTTGCCGCATGTGGGTGCTGGGGATCGAACCGGGTCCTCTGCAAGAGCAGCTGGTGCTCTTAACCGCTAGGCTATCTCTCCAGCCCCGTGATAGTTTTCTTAAGCCTCCTTTGGTATGGTCCTTTATTAGGTAGTTACCAACTCACCAGATGGAGTATTGTGGGCAAAGTAATGGAGGCGAAAGCATGCCAGCCTGTTCTTACTATGCCAGCATCCAACTAATGCCTGATACAAGAGGTTAAGCATGATTGATTATATTTGGCTCAGATATCTAATTCCATCTGAGAGTCAGTGCTTATGGATGGAGAGGCAAACAGCAGGAAGAGCTTCTGTGAGGAATGGTTAGCCTGGCTCCTGGATCTGGGTGCTTATTTCTTTTTTTTTGTCTTTTAAAAACTAATACTTTATTGATGTTTTGTGTGGTTCAGTATTCATTTTTAGATTCAGCGTTTAGACTATTATTCCTTTCCCTCTTCCCACCCCACCCCAGTTCATGGACCTTGCCATACATGTCCTGCCATCTTTTCTCTCAGTTTCTTCTTCCAAAATTTTTCTCTCAAAGGCATGCCTAGGCAGAATTCAACCACATAGTCCTTTCTTGTCCAGTCCTCTTGCTGCTGTGGTCCTCCCCAACGTACCACTCTTGAGTAAGATCAGTACTATCCAGAATTTGTACCATGAATGCTGTTCCAGGAATAAACGTATGTTAATCAGATATTGCACCGAAGAATCCTAAATATTACGCTAAAATATGTATATATATATATATATATAAATAATATATATATATAACCTTCTACCCTATTCTTCATTACCATGTCTGAAAGTAAGTGGTAGCTAATTCTGGGCCCATTAAGGATTCACATATAACATCACAGTTATATATAAGAAATATCAAGCAACGTTTGCTCAGCTTGCCGTTCAATTGTGGGATTTGGTACTAGCATCCTCAAATGAGGAAACCATTCACCGCTTTTTTTTGGGGGGGGCTGCGTGTTACTTCACTTAGCTCATATGGCTTTGAATTCCATCCATTTACCTGCAAAGTTCATGATGTCATCTTTCTTTACTGCTGCATAGAATCCATTGAGTAGATTGTACCACATTTTGTTATCCACTTGTCAGCTTGAGGGGCATTTGGGTTGGTTCCAACTCTTTGCTATTGTGAAAAGAGCTGCAATAAAACTAGCTGTGCATGTATCTTTGCTAGTAGATGTGTCTTGTGGGTATATACCCAGGAGTGGTATGGCCGGTCAGGTGGTGGCTCATTTTGAGCCTTTAAGGGTTTTCCACACTGGCTTCCCACAGTTTGGTTGTAGTAATTTGCATCAACCCACCAGCAGTGGATGAGTGTTCCCCTTCTCCACAACCTCTCCAGCATTTGTGTCTTTTGTTTTCTTGATCTCGCAGTCTTATCAGAATGAGATGATATCTTAGAGTGGTTTTAATTTTGCATTTCCTTAATTATTAGCCATGTCTGAACACTTTTTAGATGTTTCTCAGCCACTCTTTACTTCCTCATGGTGAAGTCTCTGTTCAGCTCTTTACTCCACTTTTGAGTGAGTCATTTGTTTTCTTGCTTCTTTGTGTGTTTGAGTGTTATATTTCTGGAAGTTAATGCTCTGTCAGAATGTCTCAGTGGCAAAGGTTCCTCCCACTCTTGGGTTTTATCTTACTTCCTTGATTGTTCTTTTGCTGTATAGAAGCTTTTGAGTTTGAGTGAGGTCCCACTTGTCAGCTGTGACCTTATGTCCTTGCAGCTGCTGTTTGATTTAGAACTGTCTTTTACTACCAAACTTTTTCTCTATCCACTTCAGGTTCAGTTTCACATTGAGGTCATTTGATCCCATTGGATTTTTTTTTTTTTGTCTTTTTGAGCACATCTAATGATATGCTTCTTCCAGCAAGATCATATCTCCTATAACATTCCAAACACAACCAACTGGGGATAAAACGTCTCCCCGCTGCCCCAGCTGCCCTGGAACTTGTTTGTAGATCAGGCTGGCCTTGAACACAGAGATATGCTGGCCTCTGCCTCCCCAGTTCTGGGATTAAATGCATGGGCTACCATACCTGGCTAATATCTGACTTTTTTTTTTTTTTTTTTGCTATGTAGATGAGGCTGGCCTTGAACTCACAGAGATCTGCCTGCCTCTGCTTCCTGAATGCTGGGATTTAAGGCATGTGCTACCACTCCTGGCCAGATATATTTCTTGTTTCTTTTGGAGAAGAGTCCCATGGTGTCATTATATATTTTCCCCTCAAATAATCCCTATGTTACCCATAGAGAAGAGCTTTGCTGGGCTATGGCCCAAGTCCTTTTCCCATGGCCCCATCCTATTGTGTTTCCAGTCTTGACTTTATGCTGCTTCAAGATGTTCCAAATTCATCTCATTTTTTTCTCCCCACTAGCATCACAGCCACCCTACAACCTGCTCCTTATCTAAAGAATCCTAATTCCTTCTTGTACTATGGTGGGTATTAGAAACCAAGATCTGGACGAGGGTGTGCTTAAGTGCTTAGTGCTTTGACACTGTTTTTAAGTCCCCTTGGCAAATACGGAGCAGGCTAATAAACTAGCCCAAGTACAGGAGAGAGAGATAGCTCAATGGCAAGAGTGCCTGCCAGGCTGGATCCATAGCAGTCAGGTTTTTTTATCCTTTGTTTATTTTTTAAGGGATTCTACAATATAAAAGCACAGTTGTTTTCAGATCACATTGACGTTGCTCAGTTTGCCATACAATTAGGTAATTGGCACTAGCATCCACGGATGAGAGATACCATTCGTTTTTTGTTTTTCTGGGACTGTGTTACTTCACTCAGCATGATATCTTCTAGCTCCATACATTTACCTGCAAAGTTCATGATGTCATCTTTCTTTACCACTGCATAGAACTCCATTGTGTATGTACGACATTTTCTCTTGAGTTTGTTTCCAGGCTCTTGCTTTGTAAAGAGGGCTACCACAACCTGGCTGTGGCCCTGTATCTCTGTGGCAAGATTAGTCTTGTGGGTATTTACCCAGGAGTGGTATGGCTGGGTTAGGTGGCAAGTTCTTCAAGTTTCCAAGGGTTCTCCACACTGCTTTCCATAGTGTGCTGTACGAGTTTACCTTCCCCCCAGCAGTGGATGAGTGTTCCCTTTCCCCACAACCTCTNATTTTGTGTCTGGGGGTCTTCCCTGGTGAAATTACCCCATTACCCAAGGAGCTTCCAATAGTTGGAGAGTCACGTGTAAAGAACCATTAATTATGAGCCGGGCGTGGTGGCACACCGCCTTGATCCCTAGCACTTGGGAGGCAGAGGCAGGGCAGATCTTTGTGAGTTTCAAGGCCGAGCCTGATCTCAGGTGAGTTCCTCGAGACAGTTGCAGGCTACAGGGAACCCGTGTTCTCAAAAAGACCAAAAAAAAAAAAAAAAAAAAAAAAAAAAAAAAGACGAAATGTAAATTATGAAAAAACACTGACAGTGTTCAAGCTACAAGTCATTTAGAACAAAAGGACACACATGAGCTAACTTCCGTTTAAAAAACCAATACAAAACTCAAACAAAAGTAGTAAAAGTTTTGGGAACCAGGCCATGGTAGCATTTCAATTCTAAGCACTTATGGGACAGAGAGAGGCAGGAGGGGGATCTCTGTGAGATCAAGGCACAGCTGTTACATAGTGAGGCCAGGCCAGCTGGGGCACCGAGGAGCCTGTCTCTAAAAACCAAAGAAAAAAGTATTTCTGGGACTAGGGAGGAGTGTGGAGTGGTAAATGTGCTTGCTGCCAATATTCTTTCATCTTGTCTGTATTACTGAATAAAATTTTGGGGTGAAAATGAGGTTTTATGTCTCCAAATTGCTGGAGAGAGCCCCTTCCTGGTGCTCTTTCCGGGAACAGTGTGTCTTCCCAGGCTCATAGGTTAACCCCTGGGATCCTGTGAAGCAGTGGCTCGTCACAAGGGAGCACAGCGGAATCCTCTCTGTGAGGTTTTGAAGATCCACACATTGTGGACACATCTCAACTTCAGGAATGAGAGCCTCGATGTGTATGTCTGAAAAGTCACTCCAGGTATGTCTTGCTTGAGCTACTGGTATACTGTGCTGTCACAATGGTAAGGATAGAAAATGGGTCCAAAATAAAGAGCATCCATTGTGATAGGTTTTTTTTTCTTTTTATTTATTTTTTCTGTGTATGAATGTTACTATCGTCATGTAGGTTTTTGCCACCCATGTCATTGCCAATGATACGGAGGTCAGAAGAGGGTCTCAGATTCCCTGAACTGGTTTCTCCTGGAATTGGAGTTAAAGACGGTTTCTTAGCCGCCATGTGGGTGCTGTGGATCGAACCGGTCCTCTGCAAGAGCCGCTGTGCTCTTAACCGCTAGGCTATCTCTCCAGCCCCGTGATAAGTTTTCTTAAGCCATCCTTGGTATGGTCCTTTATTAGTAGTTACCAACTCACCAGATGGAGTATTGTGGGCAAAGTAATGGAGGCGAAAGCATGCCAGCCTGTTCTTACTATGCCAGCATCCAACTAATGCCTGATACAAGAGGTTAAGCATGATTGATTATATTTGGCTCAGATATCTAATTCCATCTGAGAGTCAGTGCTTATGGATGGAGAGGCAAACAGCAGGAAGAGCTTCTGTGAGGAATGGTTAGCCTGGCTCCTGGATCTGGGTAGCTATTTCTTTTTTTGTCTTTTAAAACTAATATTATTGATGTTTTGTGTGATTTCAGTATTCATTTTTCAGTTCAGTTTAGACATTTTCCTTTCCCGCTCTACCCACCCCCCCAGTCCATTGGTACTTGTATCATTGTCCTGCCATCTTTCTCTCAGTCTCTCCAAAATTTTTCTCTAGCAAAGTCGGTGGCTCTAGGCAGAATTCAACCACGTCAGTCCATTCTTGTCCCAGTCCTCTTGCTGCTGTGGTCCTCTCCCAACTGTACCACTTCCTGAGTATGATCATGTACTATCGGTCAAGACTTTGTACCATGAATGCTGGTCTTCCAGGAATAAACGGTATTTCTTCTGATTATGGCCGAAGGAAGGGTGTCCATTCCGGGTTTAAGTTGATATTACTCTAAACATTGTATTATATATATAAATATTATAAATACTATATCTATATATATACCTTCTACCCATAATCATTATTACCATGTCTGAAAGTAAGTGGTCAAGTAATTCTGGAGCCATTCAAGATTCACAATTATAACTCACCAGTTAATAAAGAAATATAACCTAACGTTCTCACTTGCCAGTTCAATTGTGGGGATTTGGTACTAGCATCCTCAAAAATGATGGGAGGAACCATTCACCGTTTTCTTTTTTGGGGGGGGCTGGTGTTACTTCACCTTACAACTGGCTTTATATTCTCATCCATTTACCTGAAAGTTCATGATGTCATCTTTCTTTACTGCTGCATAGAATCTCAATTGAGTAGATTGTACCACCATTTTTTACCACTTGTCGGTTGAGGGGCATTGGGTTGGTCCTTCCAACTCTTTGTATTGTTGAAAAAGCTTGCAATAAAACATAGCTGTGCTTGTATCTTTGCATGTAGATGTGTCTTGTGGGTATATACCCAGGCTTAGTGGTATGGCCGGGTCAGGTGGTAGCTCATTTGAGCCTTTTAGGGTTTTCCACACTGGCTTTCCACAGTTGTGGTTGTATGAATTTGGTACCCACGCGCATGGATGAGTGTTCCCCTTCTCCATCAACAGCTTTCTCCGCATTCTTGGTGTCTTTTTGTTTTCTTGATCTCAGGCAGTCTTATCCAGATGAGATGATATCTTAGAGTGGTTTTAATTTGGCATTTCCTTAATTTATTGCCCGCAATGCTGAACACTTTTAGATGTTTCTCAGCCCTCTTACTTCCTCTGGTGAAGCTCCCTCTGTTCAGCTCTTACTCCATCTTTGAGTGGAGTCATTTGTTTTCTTGCATTCTTTGTGTTTGAGAGTTACTATATATTCTGGTACGTTTAATGCTCTGTCAGATGTCATCAGTGGGGGGCAAAGTGCTTCCTCCCACTCTTGGTTTTATCTTACTTCCTTGTTTGTTCTTTTGCTGTATCAGAAGCTTTTAAGTTGAGATAGGTCCCACTTGTCAGCTGTGACCCCTTATTCCTGTGGCAAGTGCTGTCTGTTTGATTTAGAAGTCTTTTATCCTACCAAACTTTTTCGTCTATCACCTTCACAGTTTCATGGTTTCACTTGACGGTTCTTGATCCCATTGGATTTTTTTTTTTGTCTTTTAGTCACATCTAATGATATGCTTCTTCCAGCAAGATCATATCTCCTATAACATTCCAAACATACTAGAACCAACTGGATAAAACGTTCTCCCCGACTGCCCCACGCTGCCCTGGAACTTGTTTGTACACCAGGTGGCTTGCACTCACAGAGATTGACCTGGCTCTGCCTACCCGTACTGGGATTAAATGCTGGGCTACCATACCTGGCTTACTATTCTGACTTTTTTTTTTTTTTTTTGCTATGTAGATGAGCTGCCTTTGAACTCACAGAGATCTGCATGCTCTGCCTTACCTGAAGTGCTGGGATTTTAATGCATGTGGCTACCAGCTGGCCAGATATATTTCTTGTTTCTTTTTGGCGAAGGTTCCATGGTGTCCTTAATATTTTCCCTTCAATATACCCTGTGTTACCCATAGAGAAGAGCTTTGCTGGGCTATGGCCCAAGTCCTTTTCCCATGGCCCCATCCTATTGTGTTTCCAGTCTTGACTTTATGCTGCTTCAAGATGTTCCAAATTCATCTCATTTTTTTCTCCCCACTAGCATCACAGCCACCCTACAACCTGCTCCTTATCTAAAGAATCCTAATTCCTTCTTGTACTATGGTGGTATTTAGAAACCAAGATCTGGACGAGGGTGTGCTTAAGTGCTTTAGTGCTTTGACACTGTTTTTAAGGTCCCTTGCAAATACGGAGCAGCTCAAAAACTATAAGCCAAGTACAGGAGAAGAGCATAGCTGCAATGGCCAGAGTCCTGCCAGGCTGGTCACATAGCAGTCAGGTTTTTTATCCTTTTTGTTTATTTTTTAAGGGATTTTCTACAATATAATAACACAAAGTTGTTTTCAGATACACATTGACAATTGCTCCGTTTGCACATAAAATTAAGGTAATTGGCCGAACATCACGGATGAGAGATACCTTTGTTTTTGTTTTTCTGGGGACTGTGTTACTTCACTCAGCATGATATCTCTAGGCTCCATACCAATTTACCTGCAAAGTTCATTGATGTCAGCTTCCTTTCTTACCACTGCATAGACCTTTCCATGTGTATGTACACATTTTCTCTATCCACTGTCATTAGGTGCTTGAGTTTGTTTCCAGGCTCTTGCTTTGTAAAGAGGGCTACCACAACCTGGCTGTGGCCCTGTATCTCTGTGCAGAGATTAGTCTTGTGGGTATTCCCCAGGAGTGGTATGGCCGGGTCGGTGGTGGCAAGTTCTTGCAAGCTTTCCAAGGGTTTCCACATGCTTTCCATAGTTGGTGTGTAGAATTTACTCCCCGCCAGCAGTGGATGAGTGTTCCCCTTTCCCACAACCTCTCCAGCATTTAGTATCATTTGTTTTCTGATCTAGCAGTCTTATGGAGTAACTGGATGTATCTTAAAGTGGTTTTTTTTTTTAATTTGCATTTCCTTAATTATTCGCAAGTTGAACATTTTTACGATGTTTCTCAGCCATTCTCTATTCCATTCGTGAAGTCTCTGTTCAGCTCTTTACTCCATTTTGAGTGGGTCATTTGTTTTTCTTCTTTTTTTGTTTAGTAGTTTATACTATTCTGGAAATTTGCTTCTGTCAGATGTCACTGTGCAGTGACGGTTTCCTCCCACTCTGTGGGTTTCTTCTTCATTCCTTGTTCTTTTGCTGTACTACCGAAAGCTTTTGAGTTAATGAGGTCCCATTGTCAATTGACCTTAATTCCTGTGCAGCTGGTTCTGATTTAGGAAGTCTTTTAGTCTTTCTAGCCTATCTCTTAGTAGTTCTATGCAACATTTTTTCTCTATCCCTTTAGCTTTCTGAGGTGTTCACATTGAGGTCTTTATGAGTTGACTTTTAAAGGGTGCGATAGGTGTTTAATTTCATTCTTCTGCAAGTGGTGATCCAGTGTTTTCAGCTACCATTTGCTGAAGATCTTGCCTTCCTCCATTGGTGTTCTTGGCACCCCTTTGCAAATAGGAGGTTGGCTGAAATGTACGGCCAGGTTTGGATCTGTCAGTTTGGTGCCATGGTCGTACAGGGCGGTTTGGGGGCCCAGTGGTTCGTAACAAGTCTGTGGTCATGACTAGAGCCCGGTAGGTAGTGGGAAATCTGGGAGAGAGTCCCCTGGAGGTGCGGCTTGGTACTCAGGGTTGTTTAGCTATTCAGGTCTTTGTTTTTCCAAAATAAATTAAGGATTTTTTTCTTCCAGCATGTGAAGAGAAAGAAAACTCTTGAGGATTTTCATTGGAATTGCATAAATCTATACAAGAGTTTTTTTTTTTTTTCTCATCTAATAGTTTTTTATGTTTATTTTCCCAATCCTTGAGCAGGGGAGGTTTTTCCCTCTTCTTATATCTTCTTCATTTAATTTCAGGGATTTAAATTTTTGTTGTAGATATATTTGGTGTCTTGGTCCTCTGCAAGAGCAGTAGGTGCTCTTAACCACTAGGCCATCTCTCCAGCCCTCTATGTGCTTCTTATATTTGTATTGGTTTGTCTTTTTTTAGTTTGGGGAAATTTTCATCTATTATTCTGTTGAAGATCTGATCAATATCATTCTCTTGGGATTCTTCTCCTTCCTCTATTCCTATGATGTGGAGGTTTGATCTTTTCATATTGTCCCACAGTTCCTGGTTGTTCCACTTTTGTGTATTTTAAATTTTTCAAAATCCTTACTTGAGGTTTTTAGTTGTTCTGTGTTATCTTCCAGGTCTGATATTCTTTGTTCTGCTTCCTCCATTCTACTTCTAAGGCTTTTTTCCATTCTTTCCTCTTGATTAGATGAGTGTTTGATTTCCTTTTTCATTTTGTCTTGTGATTTCTTTAGTATTTCCACTTCCTTTTGGAGCTTCTCAGTCTCTTCCTGTAGCTCTTTGCTTTGCTGGTTGGTTTCCTTTTCTTTTTCAACATGGGATCTTTTCAATGTTTCCACTTCCTTCCGGTGTTTGTCAGTTTCTCCCTCTAGGTCCTTCTTGAGTTTTTCATTCTCTCTCCTTAGTTCTCTGGCTTGTTCTTTATATTCTTTGATTTCTTTGAGTATGTCCACAATTGTGCTTCTAATATCTGTGTCCTGGGCCATCCCCAGGGGGATCCCACTATAGGAATCTTCCACAGGGTTGGTAGAGCTTGGTGTGGAATTATCCTGAACCTTTCCCATGTTTTCCTTTCTTTGTGTCCTTGGCATGTGGGTTTCTCTTTCCCTGTATTCCAATGAGAATCCCAAATGCCTCTTCACTGCATTGAAGGCTTGCTTTGCTTGCCTCCTTCAGATGCCTTTGTTGTTTGTTTGTTTGATTTGTTTTTCTCCTTGCTTATGGAGTGTTAACTTGTCTAAGTTTTAGGTTTTCTATTGGAAGGCTAACTCACTCTTCTCTTTCTGTTTTGAAGGTTCTCCAAAGAATCCACTTGGACACTCCCTCAGCAATCCCAATTGGTGGGGGGCGGGGGGGGGTTATGCCTACTCTGTGCTTCAGGTGGTCCTGGGAAATCCCTGATCTCAGTTCTGTGCACTCAAGTCTCACAGTGGCAACAGGCCCACCTTTTATACCAGCTAGGAGGACAACTCTGCCCCTACAGCCACACAAGACAATTGAATCAAACCAAAGACGATTGAATTGAACCAAACAATCTGCCTGGCTGAAGCACCCAGCTCCTACCTGTGCTTCAGGTGTTCCTGGGAAATCCCTGATCTCAGCTCTGTGCACTCAAGTCCTAATCTCTGACTTCTAAGTGGAGAGTGAGTTCCTCACTCACTCAATTCCTTCTTCTCACTGTCCATGTCCCCTTTCCTGTGCCTTTTTCTCAACTCTCCTGTTCTCTCCTCTAGCACCTTAAAACACAAGCACACAGACATTACATAGGAGACTATATCTAGATCTTTCTGATCTGTTCACAGCTGGAACATCAACAACTTGTAGTGCAGGCCCTCTGGACATGCCAGATGCACAGATAAATTTTTTTAAATTAATTTTATTTATTTCTGTATGTGTACGAATGTACTGTCTGCATGCAAGTCTGTGCACCCGTGTCGTGCAATGCCGTGGAGGTCAGAAGAGGGTGTCGGATTCCCCTGGAACTGGAGTTCTCCTGGAACTGGAGTTTCAGATGGTTCTCAGCCGCCATGTGGTGCACAGATAAATTTAATGCAATTAAATGACCAAGGTTATTGGCAGAGGTGAAAAAGTGGATAGGGACTATTTTCTACCTCATTAAAGGAGCGAATGGAATGTTTTGCAGTTTCCTATGGACTTCAAGATCCTCCTATAATCTAATCCTTCATCATCAGCAATTATTTTTCCTATGTTTTTTGAAGGTGTAACCACTTGGAAATTGCCCAGTAGTGCCATTTAGTAAGGCAATTTTACTGTGTATATTTCACACAGTAAATGGCAGACCTATTTTTCTGATCCCTAAGAAAAATGTCTTGTCTCGGGTCTGGACAGATGGCTCAGCAGTTAAGTGCACTGCCTTCTCTTCCAGAGGACTCAGGTTCGATTCCCAGCACCCACATGTTAGCTAACAACCATCCATAACTCTACTTCCACCTCCTTCTGACCTCTGCCAGCACTGCATGGCATGGGTGCACTTACACACATGCATGCAAAACTCATACACATAAAATAAAAATAATAAAATATTTAAAAAGACACCTGCATCAATGTAAGTCTAATTGGAGGAAAGAAACAAAATGGTAATTGGAAGGAGGAATGCTTCATTTATTTGTTTGTTTATGTGTGTGTATGTGAAAGTCAGAAGACAACTTGTAGGAGTCAGTTCTGTCTTCTACCATGTGGGTTCTAGGGATCTAATTCTGGCTGCAAGTGCCTTTACCCAGTAGACCCAGGGCTTTCTCATTGGCCTTTGGGAGATGTTCAATATAAAAACTCATGGTTGCTACATGGGAATATAGTCAGCAGTAGATTATTGTTCTTTGGTCTTCATTTAGCTAACAAAATAGTACAACTATTATATTGTTGAAAATAATAAAATTGGGGCTGGAGAGATGGCTCAGCAATTAAGAGCTCCAACTGCTCTTGCAGAGGACCAGGATTCGATTCTCAGCACCCACATGGCTGCTAAGAACCATCTTTAACTTCACTTCCAGGGAATCATACACCCTCTTCTGACCTCCGCAGCATTGCACGACATGGGTGCACCTACTTATGTGCAGACAGTACACTCATATACATAAAATAATGAATAAAATTAAAAAAGAGAAAGTAATAAAATTGCCAGGCATAGTGGCATATGCCTTTAATCCCAGCACTCAGGAGGCAGAGGCAGGCGGATCTCTGAATTCAAGGCCAGCTTCGTGTACAGAGTGAGTTCCAGGACAGCTGGGGCTCCAGGGAGACCCTGTCTCAAAAAGGTCAAAATAATAATAATAATAATAATAATAATAATAATAATATCATTTAAATGTGGTTTTTTGTTTGCTTTGTTTTGTTTTTCCAGAAAACATTTGCTATCTGCCTTTGGAGCCCTGGTCCTGTTACCAGCCATGTCTCCTAAGTGGATGGTCACTGAGGGTAAAGGGCAGATGGGATCTAGAAGGTGTAAGCCAGGCCTTCAGGGATGTGGAAAGTCTTGGGAGAACTTGATTCTCTGGATCTGATCAAATGTTGGGGGATTCTATGAATCTGAAAGACTTTACATGTAAAAAATTTGGGGTCAGGGAGTAAGGGATGAGTCAGTAGAGAAAAGAGGGAGTTAAGGGCTCTACGTGGCACAATGCTCTCATAATGGGTCCATATAGATTCTGATAATTATGCATCAGAATAGCTTCATCGATTTTAACAAATGTGTACTCTGGTAGGGGCTGTGTAGCAGGTGGGAGGCTGTGTGTAGGGGACAGGGCTATATACAATATCACTTACATTCTGCTCAGTTTTCTGTGAACTTAAAACTGCTCTAAAAAGTCTCTTTTTAAGAAGTGGGTTAAAAAAAACAAGTATGTTGGAAAGATAGCATATTCAGTAAAGTGTTTTCCCTGCAGGCACAAGGATCTGAGTTTGCTCTCCAGAGCCCATGTGAAAAAGCTGAGTGTGGGGCTGGAGAGATAGCTCAGCAGTTAAGAGCACTTGCTGCTCTTCCGAGGGCCTGGGTTCGGATCCCAGCACCCACACTGGGTGCTCACTCCTCCTGTGACTCCAATTCCAGGGGACCCCACACCTTCTTCTGGCCTCTATGGGTATCCACATACACTCATGCACATATGCACATACACTTAAATAAACAATTCTTTAAAAAATTCTGGTTGTGGTGGTATGCATTTGTAATCCTAGCACTGGGGAAGCAAAGATAGGTGGCTCCTTAGGGCTTGCTGGCAGCCAAGCTAGCATGCTCCATAAGTTCCAGGCAAGAGGGAGGCCCTGTCTCAGAAAAATAAGGTGGATGGTGTCTGAGGAATGACACTAGAAGTTCTCCTGTGGCCTCCATATGCACACACACACACACACACACACACAATCACATACACACATATGCACACATGCACACATAATCTTATACACATACACACACATATACACATACACACACATATACACATACACACGCATACACACAAGTATCAAAAGGGGAAAGAAAGCCAAAGTACTAGATGGAAAAGGGACAGCAATTAAATGATAAGAAAACTGTCCTTGACCTAAATGAACAACTGAGACTGAAAACTGCTTGAACTTATCAACATTTATACAGAATTTATATAAAAAATCCACACCTAAACATATACTGACTAAATAAAAATCTTACAAGGTATCATAGCATTTTTATTTACAAAAGGCAGAGGAATTAGATTGGTGCTGAATTTTCTTTCTGTTCTACTAGACAGTGAAAGATAGCAAAATAATATGTAGTTTCCTGAAAGGAAAGAATAGATGCTTGGAGTATCTTCATAGCCAGGACTCGCTGGGCACAAATACTTGTGTTAAAATATTGTGGAAGTATTTCTGCCATGTCAGGTAAAACCAGCTTTGGCCCTGAGCATCCTCCCCACTCTCCATCTTGTCCTGTCCCTCTAGAATTCAGCAACAGAAAAATTTCTGCCTGGAGCACAGCATGTTCTCTTTTATTATTAGTTGGTCAATGTCTGCTCAAGTATTTGGCCATCATTTCTGTTTCCAGGATATAATCTGACAGGAGGAGTGAAAGCTATTGGAGAATAAATCACCCATGCATTCCCACCTGAAGAAAATGTTTGAAAAAGAATTCTAGCTACTATAAAGAAGAACTGCTGGTGTGTGTGTGTGTGTGTGTGTGTGTGTGTGTGTGTGTGTGTGTGTGACTATGTGGGAGTAGAGGCCAGAGAGCTCATTGTTGGGTATCTTTCTTGATCACTCTCCATCTTATTATTTCCTTATTTATTTTAATTTTATATATAGGAGTGTTTTGCCTGCATGTGTGTAAGTGCATCTGTGCAGTGTAATGCTCACAGAAGCCAGAAGGTAGCATCAGATCTCCTGGAACTGCAGTTAGTGATGGTTGTTACCATCCATGTGGGTTCTGGGAAACAAACCCAGGTCCTGTGCAAGAGTAGCCAGCACTCATAAATGCTGATCCATGTCTCCAGCCCCTCTTGATTGTATTTTTTGGACAGGATCTCTCACAACTTAGAATTCATTTTTTTACTAGGCTGGCTAGTCACTGAACATCAGGACTCCACCTGTCTCCACACCATGATCACTGGGATTATGTACATACCATAGTTGCTCCCAGTTTTTTTTTTTTTTGAAAGATTTTATTAACATCACTTTCTTTAAGAAGTAACATGACTGGGGGCTGGAGAGATGGCCTGCGCGATTCAGAGCACCGACCGCTCTTACGAGGATCCGGGTTCGATCCCCAGGGCACCCAGCATGGCGGCTGAGAACCGTCTGACGCTCCAGATTCCAGGAGAATCCAGTTCCGGGGGAATCGAAGACCCTCTTCTGAACCTCCGCGGCATTGCACGACACGGGTTGCACAGACTTGCATGCAGACAGTACATCATAACATAGGAAATAAATAAAATTAAAAAAAAAAAGTAAGAGTACATGACTATATTGAAAGCCTTAGTTAACGTTGGAGAATTGTTTTTAATTTAATATTATTTTCTATGTGTATGAATGTTACTGTTCTGCATGTAGGTTTGTGCACCTGTGTCGTGCAATGCCGCGGAGGTCAGAAGAGGGTCTCGGATTCCCCTGGAACTGAGTTCTCCTGGAATTGGAGTTACAGACGGTTCTCAGGCCACCATGTGGTGCTGGGGATCGAACCGGGTCCTCTGCAGAGCAGTCAGGCTCTTAACCGCTAGGCTATCTCTCCAGCCCCACTCCAGTTGGAAATTGTTGAAGAAAGGAGTGATGGCAAACTCACATTGTAGTAACACTCACAAATTTCACATTATTCTTAAAGCATGGTAGTATAGTTTTGCCAGTAGTCAATGTTCAGAAATTATAGTGGACATAGAATTTCAATTTATGTTCTAAGATATAATTACATATTTTTTAGTTTTGAGAGTATAACAGTTCAGTTAGTTATTATCTTCTTTCCATTTCTTTGTTGTTGTTTCCCTTTAAATATTCATTACTCCAAAATATGCCTATATCCACTCCACATATATACCAAAATGACAGCGTCTGAAATAAGCTATAGGTTAATCCCACACATTGGATTACCATTTTAAGAGTAATTTTGTAATGCAGGCAGAGAAAGAAGTATAAATTTACATTCCCGATTACATACGCAATTGTGATTGTTTTCTTGTTTTTGTGTTTTTCTTGTTGTACTTTTTTTTTTTTTTAGTTTCTTTTGTTATTTTTTTTTTTGTGTTCCTTTTTCTTTTTTTTTTTTTTTTTGTTTTTTTTGTTTATGTTTTTTCTGTTTTGTTTTTTTTGTTTTTTTTTCTTTTTCTTTTGTTTGTTTTTTGTTTTTTTTTTGTTTTGTTTTTTATCTCGCCGGCTGACTTAAATCTTCAGAACTTGTGAAAATAGAGTACATACAAACTTAATTATATCTATAGTAGCATGCAGGCTTTGATTCTCATTAAGAATTTGGTGCTAGGATCTGCAAATGAGGGACACAATACATAATTTGTCTTCTGGGACTGTTTTACTTTCACTTAGCATAATGGATTCTGAGTTCCATCCATTTACCTGCAAAGTTTCTCATGATGTCAATGTTCTTTACCACTGCAATAGATGTCATTTTTCTTTACCACGTGACATGGTAGATGTACCGACAATTTTCTTCTACTCATCATTTGGGGGCATTTGAGTTGGTTACCCAAGCTCTCTTCGCTATTGTGAAGAGCAGCTGCACAAACATAGTGTGCATGTATCGTTGCAGTAAGATGATGTCTTATGGTATATCTCCCAGAAGTGGTATTGGCTGGGTCAGGTGGTAAGGTCTCATTTGGAGTCTTCTAGGGTTCTCCCACTGCTTTCCATAATGGATGTACAGTTGTAACTCCCAACAAGCAGTGGATGAGTATTTCCTTTCCCAACATCTCAGCGCATTTGTTGTCTTTGTTTTCTTTTTTTTAAATTATATTTGTTTTTAATCTATTTTTCACATACATAGTTTCTTTTCCAATTAATTACATCCTTCTGTCCATGCACCCACCCCACCTGAAGTCTGCCACTCTTCATAAAGTCTGTCCAATCTTTTTCTGAGTTTGTCCAAGAGTTTTTTCAAAGCAGAGGGCTTATGTTTTGGGGAGAATTCACTATTCAGTCTTTTTTTTTTTTCTTTGTTCTTTTGTTATTCTCTCCAACTTGGTTGCCTTTCAATATGATTGGGGAGTTTAGTCCATTAATATTTAAGGTTATAATTGAGAGATGTGTGTTGCTTCCTGCATTTTTGGTCTAGGTTTCTACTTCTGCAGTTTGCTTTTTTAATTTCTCTTTTGGGTGCCTGGGGATAGTTTCTCCTCTCCCTGTCCTTTGAATTGCTTCAAGTATTCTCTGAAGGGTTGGTTCTCCAGACATTTATCTTTCAACTTCTTTATGTCATGGGAAGGTTTTTCTCTTTCCTTCAACTCTAATCGACATTTTTTTGCTGGCTATAGTAACCTGGGTTGGCCTCTATAGTCTTTAGCACGGAAATACTTGGTCGCATCTTCTTCTTGCTTTCATAGTTTGCACTGAGAAGTCAGCTTAATTGTGATGGGTTTCCCCTATATGTAACTTGTTGTTTTTCTCTTTGTGGCTTCAGAATTTTGTCTTTGATTTGGGGCATCTAGCTTTTAACATGATATGGCGTGGGGTTTCTTTTCTGTCTTGTCTGTTTGAGTTCTATGTTGCTTCTTGTATTTGTATGGGTTTGTCTTTTTTTTTTTTTTTTTTTTTTGTCTTTTGAGACAGGGTTCCCTTGAGCTCTGGCTGCCTGGAACTCACTTGTAGACCAGGCGGGCCTTGAACTCACAGAGATCCGCCTGCCTCTGCCTCCAAGTGCTAGGATTAAAGCGTGTTGCCACACGCCCGGCAATCTTTTTTTTTTTTATCTGGAATTTTTCTTTATTATTCTGTTGTGATCGATCTGATCAATACATTCTCCTTGGAATTCTTCTCCTTCCTCTATTCCTATGATGCAGAGGTTTGATCTTTTCATAGTGTCCCACATTTCTGGTTGTTCCACTCTTGTGTATTTTTAAATTTTTCATAGTCTTTACTTGAGGTTTTTAGTTGTTCTGTGTTATCTTCCAGGTCTGATATTCTTTTTTCTGCTTCCTCCATTCTGCTTCTGAGGCTTTTTCCCATTCTTTCCTCTTGATTGGATGAGTGTTCTATTTCCTTTTTCATTTCATCCTGTGTTTTCTTTAGTATTTCTACTTCCTTTTGGAGCTTCTCAATCTCTTCCTGTATCTTCTTGCTTCACTGTTTGGTTTCTTTTTGCATTTCAGCATGGGATCTTTTCAGTGTTTCCACTTCCTTCCAGAGTTTGTCTTTTTCTCCCTCTAGCTCTTTCTGAAGTTTGACATTCTTTCCCTCTAGATCTTTTCTGATTTTTTCATTCTCTCCCCTTAGTTCTATGATTTATTTGAATATATCTGTGATTGTTCTATGATCTGCATCCTGGGCTACCTCCAAGGAGGTTCCATTGTGGGAATCCTCCACAGGCTCAGTAGAGTTTAGTGTGGAATTACTTGGTGCTTTTCCCATATTATTCTTTCATTGTGCTCTTGGTGTGTGGGCTTCCTTTTGCCTGTATTCCAGTGTGAATCTCAAATGCTTCTTCACTGTATTGAAAGATTGCTTTCCTTGATTCCTTCAGATGCCTTTGTTGTATCCTCCTTGTTTATGGAGTATTGATTTGTCTAGATTTCAGGCTTTCAGTTTTGTTTATATACTGGAAGGTATAGCTCACTCTTCCCTTTTTATTCTGCAAGAACTGGGTAGGTAACAACCCAGATGACACCCTCTGAGCACTGTACTCCCTGTGCTGCCAGCCAGTTCCTCTATGGTTGGTTGTAGGGCTTACTAGACGCTCCCTCTGGATTTCCAGTTGGTGTGGGGGGGTTGCCTGCTTAGCCCTGCACCTGAGCTGGTCTGGCAGAGGTCAGCCACCTCTATGCAGGGCAGGCAGAAACTACCAATCTCCCACAATCCACCTGGCTGATGTGAACGGCCCAGTTCCCTGTGCCTGAGCTGGTCTGGCAGAGGCCAGCCACTTGTATGCACAGCAGGCAGGCAGACTTCTTTACCACTGTGTAGAATTCCATTGTGTAGATGTACCACATTTTCATTATCTACCCATCAGTTGAGGGACACTTGGGTCGCTTCCAGCTCTTCACTATTGTGAAGAGAGCTGCCATAAACTTGGTTGTGCATGCATCTCTGCAATATGATGAATCTTCTGGGTACATACCCAGAATTGGTATGACTGGGTCAGGTAGTAGGTTCATTTTGAGTTTTTATTTTATTTATTTATTTATTTATTTATTTATTTATTTAAATTTTGTTTATTTTTGTATGTGTATGAATGTACTATCTGCATGTAGGTTTGTGCACCTGTGTCGTGCAATGCCGCGGAAGTCAGAAGAGGGTGTCGGATTCCCCTGGAACTGGAGTTCTCCTGGAATTGGAGTTACAGATGGTTCTTAGCCACCATGTGGGTGCTGGGGATCGAACCTAGGTCCTCTGCAAGAGTAGTCGGTGCTCTTAACCACTAGGCTATCTCTCCAGCCCCCATTTTGAGTTTTTAAGAGTTCGCCACACTGCTTTCCATAGGGGTTGCACAAGTTTGCATTTCCACCAGTAGTGTATAAATGTACCCATTTCCCTACAACCTCTCCAGCATTTGGTATCATTTGTTTTCTTGATCATAGCCAGTCTTACCAGGGTAAGATGAAATCTTACCAGGATAAGATGAAAGTGGTTTTAATTTGCAATTTACATTTCCTTAATTACTAGTGATGTTGAACACTTTTTAAGATGTTTCTCAGCCATTTTTACTTCTTCATTTGCGGAATCTCTGTTCAGCTCTTTACTCCTTCTTTTGATTGGGTCATTTGTTTTCTTACTCTTTTGCTTTTGAGTAATTTATACAGTCTGTATGTTAGACTTCTGTCAGATGTGTCACTGGTGAAGGTTTCCTCCCACTCTGTGGGTTTTCTCTTCACTTCTTTGTTTCTTTTTCTGTACAGAAACCTTTTACTTTAATGAGGTCCCACTTGTCAATTGTTGATCTTATTTCCTAGACAACTGCTGTCTGATTTAGAAAGTCTTTTCTCAAGCCTGTATCTTATAGATTACTGCCAACATTTTCATCTATCATTTTTAGATTCTGAGGTTTCACATTGAGGTCTTTGAAGTTGATTCTTATACAGGGTGAAAGGTAGTTTTATTCTTCTACACATGTAATCCAGTTTTGTCAGCACCATTTGCTGAAGATATTGTCTTTCCTCCATTGCGTCTTCTTAACCCATTTGTCAAATATGAGGTGGCTGAAATGGCATGTGCTCAAGTTTGGATCTTCAATTTTGTTCCATTGATTTATGGGTACTCCTGGATTTTTAGATGGGTGTTAAGGATCCAAACTCAGGCCCTCCTGCTTGTGTTGCCCTTTATTGAATAAGTCATCTTCCTAGCCCCAGCACCAGATTTTGATGCCATTTTAATGATTTAGAGGTATCATACTTGTCTCCCAAAGAATCAGGAACAGGAAACTAGAGTATCTAAATGACACATTTTGGGAAAGGTGAAGACTATTCTCCATCCTTCTTCAGGAGAGACTTCAGGGATATGGCTGAATGTTCATGGTCAGAATATGTAAAATATATATGATATATTCATATAAATCAATCCTTTGTTTCAGAGTTCTTCTAAGCAGGATGAGTCTCCACTAAAGTTGATTTGATGAGATTCAAGAAATCAGTTTAAAAAAAAGAAATGAGGTTAAATAGAAAATGTAAGAACTCAGGTAGTAAAACAGATAATTAAATGAAATTTTTGTTTCAGTTTTATAGATGTGTATGTATGTTGGGTATCCATGGAAATTTTCTTTCTTTCTCTGGATTAAAAGGTTTGAAGAACAATGTTCTTTTTCATTACTTTGAAATATACAATGATTTCCATTCAATGGAACTATTAGGAGTGAATTGTGTGTGATAAATTCTCATCAAATGAGTCTTGCAGTATTTCTTTGGGTATATTGTCAAACTCATGCACATAAGAAACAGGAAAGGAAGGATAAATTGAAAGATAGTTGATCAGACTGTCTTGATAAATAATCCCTGTCCTGGTATATACATGTCATGTGGCAATTTCTGAAGCTCAGAACAAACTATTTATCTGTCCATAGAGTTTTCTTTCACTAATTACACTTATTCTTGCATTATTTATTATATTCAGTACTTATAAATCATTTTTGTTTTCTTCTCTCAAAAGACACCCTTGCTCTATCTCCTAAGCCCACATGCAATCATCTGAAAACATATTTTATAAGTCTCTGGAGCGAGGAGTATAGTGGGACAGATGATAGAATTGTGTTATGAATTATTTAAGGCAGCATACATCATGAGCACCTGAGATGAGAATTCAATTGGTAGTTTAAAACCAAAATCCCAAGAAAGGTAAAATATATATAAAGAATGACACAATTCTGGTGAGTGGTATTTTCAAATATAATGCTGACTTGGTTGGTGGTATAAATCTTTTTCTGACATAGGCAAGCAACAGAATCTTGCAGAGTGTGCAAAGCAATTTCTTAGGCTGAATGTTTTTACCATGTTTGTTTTGCTTTTGAAGAAGTGAAGGAATTAATGGCAGTTTTGCAACTTCAAACAGATTTTCAAGAACTTGGGTGCTCTGAAGAGCTCCAAGACCCTCATCATGCGTGTAGGCCTCAGAACGTGCCTTTCCCCCAGAGAGCCACAAACCGAGTCTGAGAACTGAGGGGTTTTTTATTCTCTTCTTCCCTCAAACTTGTTTTTAAAAAATGAAAGAATAGCATAATGAACTATAGGTCCTCTGTCTCTCTTGGTTTTGCTGGTTACTCAGTTTGTCCCATTCGCTTTCAAATGTGCATAGTATCAATCTAAAATAAGTTGCAGACGTCACACACTTCAGCAATTCTCTCTTAAGAATAAGAATGCTTTCTTCTATAACTATAATGTTTAACATTGATTCGGTAAGAGCTCCTAATGTAGAGCCTAATCTCAATTTTCCCAATTGTTCCAGAATCTGATATTCTTGATGCTGTGCCAAGATGAAATTCCTCAGAACTTCCCATTCCCAGACTGAACAATTCATTTAAATAGACCATAAATCTTTCTTCCCTCATTCAAGGGACCAAGTTCCATCTGGAACTATGCATTAATATTCCACCTCCTGCCTCCCCACCAGCGTTGAAGGATGGAAAGTCCACGCTGAAATGATGGAGAGGCAATGGCCAGCCTGGAAATCCTCCTGGGAGACCAAGTTTCTTCCTTCAGCTCCGAGTGGATGAGCCTAGGAGCTTCAAGGTGTAGGGCTTTCTCTGTAAACTAGCCCCTCCCTTAAAATTCTTCTGTGCTGGAAGAGTGCTTATACCTAATGTTAAAGCCAAATCCACCTTCCCTAGCACAGCATTCAAGGCCCTTCTTTTTCTTTTTTTAAATTTTATTTATTTCTGTATGTGTATCAATGTACTGTCTGCATGCAGGTCTGTGCACCCGTGTCATGCAATGCCGCAGAGGTCAGAAGAGGGTCTTGGATTCCCCTAGAACTGGAGTTCTCCTGGAATTGGAGTTTCAGACGGTTCTCGGCCGCAATGTGGGTGCTGGGGATTGAACCCGGGTCCTCTGTAAGAGCGGTCGGCGCTCTTAACCGCTAGGCCATCTCTCCAGCCCCATCAAGGCCCTTCTTGAAGTGGCTCCCATTTATTTTTCCAAGCTCCCCCCCTTCCTGCCTTACAACCTACTCTTCAGGCTCCCCTAACAAATGAAGTCCCCTTAACTCCAAAACTCTTACACAAATTTCTTTTGTCCAGTTGACCATCTCTCCCCTTCCTCTCTTGGTCTCCTCCAGGATGCCTCCTCTGAGCATGCCTGGCCTCTCACACCTGAGTAAGCTACTTCTCTAGCTCCTGTACATCTCCCGTAGATCCTCACTTCCATCTGCACTGTCATGTTCTGTTTTGACTGTCAGATTGGAAGGGCCACATGAGCAGAGCTAGGTCTCCTCGATGCCTAGCATAGCCCCAGTGCACAGCATGTACTCTTGTGCTGTTTATTGTGCGGATGGATGTCTCTGTGTTGACTGAGTTTCCTTTGTTGAGGAACTAGGAATCTTGTAATTGATGCATTCTGCAGCACTCTGCCTCAGGCTGGGTGCTCAGTGGATAAAAGTATTGTATGAAAGATTCTCCACCTCCAAGAGCTATGTGCCAGGGTGTCAGAAATGATTATCCCCACTGCATCCTTAGATCTGACTGTGTATCAGAACTGCCTAAGGGGACCTGCTCAAAATATAATTCCTTTTTTTAATGTAAAAGAAATTTTATTCGTTTAAGAATGTCATACATTGTACTTTTTTAATATCCAGACCTCCTCCCCTATCTCTACCCTCCCCTTACCTCTCCACTCCCCTATGCCTCAAACCCCCCTACCCCTGACTTCATAAGAAACACCATCCACCTTATATAATCCATCTAAGCTGGGTGCTGAAGAAATCATATCTCATTAGAATGTCAGTGATCTAGAATTCTTTTTTTTTTTTTTTCGGTCTTTTTTGAGACAGGGTCTCCCTGCAGTTCCAGCTGTCCTGAAACTCACTATGTAGACCAGACTGGCAATGAACTCACAGAGATCTGCCTGCCTCTGCCTCCTGAGTGCTGGGATTAAAGGCATGTCCCACCACACCCAACAGTGATCTATAATTCTTAAACACAGATGGGTCAAAGTAAGGGCCCACTCCCTTTCCTTTGTACATTGCTTTGGGTCAGAACATGCCCATGTTTCTTGGAATGGGATTTTTGAAATTTCTATTTCTCTTACACACTGCTTGGGAATGTCACATAGACATTTTTCTTTTTCTCAGCAATCAGAAACACTTGGTTTTCCTCATCAAAGTCAGTTGTTTGCAGTCCCTGCATGGAGGTTACACTTTGGCTGTTTCTGGGCCTCACTCAGCACAATGACCCCACTGTGGACCAAGGTGTTCTCCAACAGGCTGATTCCCCACAGGGTCTTACTGTGGGTAAAAGAAGCTAGGGCCTCACATTGGGCAGAAGTTATCTCACAGGTGTCTAATCCAAGATTTTCTGAGTGGCAGTTGGGAGGTTTGACAGCTTCACACTGCAGCTTTGCACCAGTGTCCTCTCGTTTATTATCTGAAATCTGTGGTCTTCTCAGAATCCTAATGTTGTTCAGGACAGCTGCCAGGTCTTGACAGCCATAGATAATGATGATCACAGACTAACCACCAGTGCCACAGGGGCACATGGGCAGCCAGGCCAGCACAGCTCCACCATCTTGGCCCTCCCTATTTTCCCTCTTACTTGCCAAGTCCTGAGTTCAGAATTTTGAGATCAATATAGAAGCATCAAGGCTTTTAATAAAATGAATAGGCCTGGAGTCATGTTTTAAGTCCTTGTGGCAAGCGTCACCACCACTGCCACTGTGCCGGCTGTGCTGCCATCTTGTGTTTTCAATTTTTTTTTTCTTACTTGCTGAGTCCTGAGTTCAGAATTTTGAGATTAATACAGAAGCACCTATGGGGCTACAGAGATGGGTAAGCACATAAGAGCACTGGGGGCTCTTGCAGAGGACCCAGGCTTGATTCCCAGCGCCCACATGAAAGCTGGCAACTGTCCATAACTCCAGTTCCAGGGGGAGATCCAATGTCCTCTTCTGACCTCCATGGGCATTGCACAACATGGGTGCACTTAAACACATGCAGGCAATACACTCATACACATGATATAAAAATAAATGAAAAGAAGTATCTATGGTCAGGTAAATATTCATCTATGTGATAAGGTTCCTCACATGGTCCCTCACTTACGTTCAGTCTCTTGGGTGCTGGTACACCCTGGGATCCAAGGCTGGCTGCCTGGTGCCTGCCTCATTCTGCCTCCATCTTTTTCAAAATTTCAAAATATAAAATTTTTTGGTCTGTTTGAGACAGGACCTTCCTGTAGCTACAGCTGGCCTAGAAATCAATCAATATGTAGACCAGGCTGGCCTTGAACTCACAGAAATCCACCTGCCTCTGCCTCCTGAGTGCTAGGATTAAAGGCATGCACCACCATTCCCAGCTCATTATATATATATATATATCTTAATATGGACTATTTTTTTTTTAGATAGGATCTTCCTGTAGCTAGCCCCAGCTGGCCTGGAACTAGCCCTGTAGACCAGGCTTGCCTTGAACTCACAGAGATCCGCCAGCCTCTGCCTCCCAAGTGCTGGGATGAAAGGCTTGCGCCACCATGCTCAGCATAGAGATGGTTCGTAGCCACCAATGTGGGTGCTGGGAATTGAACCCAGGTCCTCTGCAAGAGCAGTCAGTGCTCTTAACTGCTGAGCCATCTCTCCAGCCCCTAAAAATATAATTCTTAATCTCACACAGACTCCTGGTTTCACTTGAATTTTTTTTTTTCAGAAGGTCCAGGCTGTTAGGTCTGGGCTTCCCAGAATCCCAAGGCACACAGATGCCCACTTCCTCCAGGGGCTGTCAATCTTCTGACCACTTCCTCTGTACCTGAGGCCCCACCCCATGGCTATAAGTGGGTAGGCCCCAGGCACCATCTCTTCCTCTCTGCTATACTCTCTGGTTCCACTACGTGTCTGCAAGTGGCCCTTGCAGGTGGCCCTTGCTGGTAATTCCACATGGAAGTAAATCATATTCCTGGCATGACTTAAGCCTCATGTGCCTTTTTATCTGGGGGTTGGAGGTGTACGGCCCTTTTTATAACCTAATATTATGATGACATGACTCAGATGGGGCTCAAGATATTTTGATCAGGTGGAGTGCTCGCCAGCGTTTTTGATCTGGCAGAGCACTCGCCAGCTCTCACCCTGAAAAGGACCTCCTAACTTATTTTGGAACCCCTGGGACAGACTTGCCAGCAGCATTGTATTTCTCTGGACAACCAGCTTCCACATTTCGTGATGAGGTACCACTTTGCTATGAAAACTCGTACAACCATTATGGAAGGCAGTGTGGAGAACATTTAAAAGGCTCGGAATGAGCCTACCACCTGACCCAGCCATACCACTTCTGGGTATATACCCACAAGACACATCCTACCGCAAAGATAAATGTACAGCCATGTTTATAGCAGCTCTCTTCACAATAGCGAAAAGCTGGAACCAGCCCAAGTGTCCCTCAACTGATGAGTGGATAGAGAAAATGTGGCACATCTACACAATGGAGTTCTATGCAGTGGTAAAGAAAGACGATATCATGAAATTTGCAGGTAAAAGGATGGAACTAGAAGATATTATGTTAAGTGAAGTAACACAGTCCCAGAAAAACAAACAACGAATGGTATCCCTCATCTGTGGATGCTAGCACCAAGTACCTAGTTCTAAGGCAAATTGAGCAACATTAATGCTATATTCCCCACAATCTGAACACAACCTATGAATATATATTACGAATATATTATGAATCCTCAGACAGGTCCTAGAACTAACCTACCACTTATTTTCAGACTATGGATTTTTGATATATGATGGTGGACATGTATACATATTACAGTGTAACATGAAGTTAAAATGGAAAAAGGTGAATCAAGAAATATGATATGGAAATAACAGTTTGTTTTCGAGAAGATACAATTTTAGTATAGGTGTGATGTATCAGGCTGGTGTAACTTAGCCTTTCTGGGTGCTTAATGACCATACTTAATGCCCATATCAATTTGGCCAAGGGACCTAAGGGATAACTTTGTTCCTTGCCCTCAGAGGTCAACTAAGTCTCAGGGGAATATGCATGGGGGCATCTCCTGAAATGTCCTGCAAATGTGAGTCACCAGTCTTCCCTGTGGGGGGAGGTCTTGGAGATCCACTGATGGGACTCCAGCCAGTGCCCACTATATAAAGAGGAAAGTCTGCTCATGCTTCAAAGAGAGAAGACCTAACTTTGTCCTTGAGTGGATGGAACTGGTGGCTGAAAAACCAAAAGGAGCCAGGGGCTACCCCCCCCCAAAAATACCTGAGTGACCCTTGAGGACCAGATCCTCAACTGACCTTGAGAAAACAGAAACCTTGGTTAATCTGGGCTGTGTGGCCTTAAGCATCCAAAAGGAAAGTATAACCAGAAAGAAATAATCAATAAGGTCTGAGAAATTGTATTTCAGATATAAAACTTGAGAATCCTTCAAACCTTCAATGCCAGATGGGGACTACGGAGATGTCTACCTTGTGGACTGAGTGGCTACTGGGATTTCAGCCTCTTCAGAGCGTAGATTGCCATTGTTTGACTACCCATGCTTGTCATGGAGGCCAGTGCATGAAGATCAAGGCAGGACACATGCTTGCTGGACCACATTTGGGTGACCATGGCGGGGGAGGGACCCCAGTGTGGAGCACGGGGGCAGGATTGATGGTTGTTTGGATTTGCCAAGGAGGAACCTTCAAGCACTTCCATGGGGAAAACATGACATCTTTTGGTAAAAAAAAAAAAAAAAGGATTATATTTAACAGTTAAAAATATTTTGTAAAATAATATTTTCTTTTTATTGATACATGCTACAACCATTCATAATTTATCATTATGTAATCCTATGATGTGTTCTATCATACAGGAATACTAATATTCATATTCTAGAAAAAAAGAGAATGTAAAGTTATGCTTCTTTTTACCTGCATACAACTTTACTGTTAAAATGTAAATCTCTAAATGTGCTTTCGAATTAACCTAGAGTTTATTTTCAGATTTTGTAACTTTGATTTATGTGTGGAGTGTATGTATGCATATTTTGGAACAATATAAAATCAAATAGGAACAAAAAAAGAGAGAGAAAAACCTATTTAAAGAACTAACCAAAACAGTAAACCTGTGCACCGAAAAGGTCATAAAAGACTGAGAGAAAGATGCAAGATAGGACTTGTGTATGACAGAATCCATGAGGTCTGACAGAGAGACGGGGGCATAAGGGGTGGGCATGGATGGTGGAATGGGTCTAAATTTGATTAAGAATGTTGTATGAAATGCACTCAATAAAAAAAAAAGTAAAGGCTTTAAATCCAAAAACATTTTCCCTTCTAAAAGACAGACACTATGGTGATAATGGCGCACTGAAATCCTTCTAAACATCCCTGCTCCCAACAGCCCCAGAGTATGTCTCCCCACCCATGCTTGGGACATATACTTTCAAGACAGGGTGACTGGCTTCATGTGGTGCCCCAGGGCAACACTTAACCCCTAACCAAGTCTTCGGTTCTCCTGATTAGCCCAGCAGCATCAAGGCCTCTGCAGCTATCAGGTCTCTGGTAACTTGAAAAGCAGCAATGAGGGAGCTCAGCTTCATCTTCTCATTGGTGCCAACAGAAAGTCGATATTCAATGTCTGCTGTTTTATCTTCGTCAATAAATGTATCCAAACTGAAGATGGAACATCAGGTCTGTGCACAAACAAGTGAATCTCAGTCAGAATGTCTGCAGTGCCAAGCCCTTCAGAGTTTTCAACTCCATAATATTTCTGTAGGCCGTGGTGAAGTCTTGATTCAGTATCCAGTCAAGAATGTTGGCAATGTCTGTCTTGAGCGGATGTCCAGTGCAGGTGTAGACGCTCTCGTCTGTCACATTCCCAAAGGCCACATTGTACTCTGCAGAATGTTCAGAGCCCTTCACATGTCCCCACTGGACAGAGTAGCAAGGGCCTTTATTCCATCTTCATTTATATCAACTTTTCTTCTACAACATGTTCCAAGCAGGGAACCATGAGTTCAGGCATCATGGGGGACCGAATTGGAACCTAGTGCACCTGGACTGCAAGGTGGGGATGACCTTGGGCATATAGTTACAGATGAGGCAAAACCTAGAATTTTCATACAACTTCTCAATCACTCGCCTGAAAGCATTCTGGGAATCTTGAGTCATGGCATCGGTTTCATCCAGGATCATGAGTTTAAACCCTTTCTTAAAGGTTGTCCTTGTACTGACAAAGCTCTGGATTGGTCCCCGAACAATATCTATTCCATGGTCCTCTGAAGCATTGAGCTTCAATATTATGAAGCCAAATTCTTTCTCTTTGTACAGCTGCTTAGCACACCAGGCTGGTAGATGTCTTTCCTGTCCCTGGGGGACCATAGAGAAGCAAGTGTGGCAGGCGGTCTTCACTAATGAACTTCTGAATGGTACTCAGAATGTCCTGGTGAGAAATGAGATCATTCAGTGTCTGTGATTGGTACTTTTCAACTCAGGGCAGGTTCTGGGTCAGGGTGGCTTTGGGCTGCTTCATGGGCGCGGAGGTCGCCATGGCAGGACTCGTGACTAGCCCAGGGCCATGCACCCCCTGCACTTCAGCGCTCAGAGTTCGAGCACAAATGCCAGAGATGTCTTGATGTAAGTGGCCCAAGGGATTCTGCAACTTGTGGACCTTTAGGATCATTAGTGACTAAAGTCTAAAACTTTGTTAATGGAGTGATTACGGTTAGGGTCTCTCCACCAAACCCTTTAATACCTTTGCATAAATAAGAAAAACGGACCTCCTCAGAAAGATGCTACTACCCGTGTAAATGTACACAGTGACTCTGGACACAATGAAACAGTTTTATGATGCTCCTAAGACTAAGACTGCCCAGGGCTTGAAGAAGTGGGGGGGGGGGAGGCTGACTGGGCAGGTGGATGGCAGCCTCAGATGCTGGCACTTCGACCATTAAGAAATGGAGAGCCTTGGAAGGGGTTGGGACAAGATTGTTCCCTGATGACAAAACAGAGTGAGCAATCCGACATTGTGACTGTCACCTATAGCTGGGGAGGTCACTTCAGGCAAAAAGGGACAGTGTCACAAAGGCCTTGGAGTGGTGAAAAGCAGGTCATGAAGGAACCTAAGTGTGGTGGAGCTAGGGAGCAGTAGGAGGGGGACCCTAGAGTGCCCGAGCCAGGGGGCTTTATTATATTTTATAGATTTTGAAATATTTATTACTTTTATTTTTTTTAAACATTTTTTATTTTTATTAATTTTATTTATTTATTTATTTATTTCTGTATGTGTATGAATGTACTGTCTGCATGTAGGTTTGTGCACCCATGTTGTGCAATGCCTCGGCAGTCAGAAGAGGGTGTCGGATTCCCCTGGAACTGGAATTCTCCTGGAGTTGGAGTTATGGATGGTTCTCAGCCTCCATGTGGGTGCTGGGGATTGAACCTGGGTCCTCTGCAAGAGCAGTCGGTGCTCTTAACCACTAGGCCATCTCTCCAGCTCTATTACTTTTATTTTATGTGTATGACTGTAATGCCTGTATGAAGGTAGGTAGATGCACCTGTGTCATGCAATGGCCATGGAGGTCAGAAGAGGGCATCGGATGTCATGAAACTGAAGTTACACATGTTTGTTGGCCACCATTCGGTTGCTCAGAAGCGAACCCAGGTCCTCTGCAAGAATAGTCAGTGCTCTTAACTGGTGAACCATATCTCCAGCCTCAAGCCAGGGCACTTTGAACTTTAAATATTTTTTCTTTTCTTTCTTTCTTCCTTCCTTCCTTCCTTCCTTCCTTCCTTCCTTCCTTCCTTCCTTCCTTCCTTCCTTCCTTTCTTTCTTTCTTTCTTTCTTTCTTTCTTTCTTTCTTTCTTTCTTTCTTTGTTTCTGTGCGTGTGTGTTGGAATGGGTGCATGTATATGTGGGCCCCAAGGTCAATGTTGGGACTCAATCTCAATCACTCTTCTACCTTTCATTTGAGGCAAGCTCTCTCAGTCAAACCCAGAGCTCACTGATATGGCTACTCTTACTGACCAGCTTGCTCAGGGGATTCCTTGTCTCTGCTGGGACTACAGGCAAGCCACAATGCCCAGCATGTACATGGTCCACAAGGCCCAGCATGTACAGGGTTTCTGGTCAGAAACTCTGGCTCGCATTCTTGTATGGCAAGTGCTTTAGTCACTGAGCCATCTCCCAGCACCACTTTTGATTTCTGAAATGTGTATTATTAACAGTTATGCCAATAGTTGTAAATCAAGACTTTCTTAGACACTTTAGGATACAGATGAATAATATGCAGAGCAGCCTCTCATGAATCTGGTCACATTGATTGGTGACATACCTGCAGGACTGATGACCCATGAGAAAGAACATGGATCTTATAGTAAGTGCGATGGGAGAGGAAGCCTTTGAAGGGTTTTGAGTCGGGCAGTCTCATACCATGTTCCAGTTTGTGCAGGTGGGGGATTCACATGTGAACACACAAAGAGGGAACACTTGGGGTTTGGACTGTGATGTTTTGATATTAATCCTTGCTTTGTTCTGGATGCCCCTGAACCAGCATCTAATCATCTTTTTAAATCTCTTCAAAGTGTTTCATGGCCGCACAGAAGGAGGTAAACATGGATCATTATAGTCTATCTTGGTATCTCAGAACATGTAAGGACATTTTCCATTGTTGGGCAAGTCCTAACAAAGAACTCATGAAACAGGTGAACCAGATGTTATTATTTGTCTCAGATCTTTTACTTCAAGGTAGCCAAATCCAGGGCTGTGCCCTCCAACAGGTATGAATTTTTTTTTTTTTTTTGGTCTTTTGAGACGGTCTCCTTGTAGCTCCAGCTGTCTGGAATCTAACTCACTCTGTAGACCAGCCTGGCCTTGACTCTCAAAGAATCTTAGCCTGCCTTGCCTCCCAGCACTAGATTAAAGGCGTTTAAATTAACAGCCTATGAACAAAATTATAGAAAAGGACTAGAATGCTATGGTCTGAATATCTATGGCTCTCCTTAAATATCGATGATGTTAAAATCTCTAACCCTCAAGAGGCAGACGGCATTAGGAGGTGATTAGGTTTAAATGGGCAAGATTAGTGCTTTATCAGACAGAGGAAGGGAGGAGGCGCAATGTGGCCACACACCTTAATCCTACGCACTAAGGAGTAGAGGCAGGCAGATCTCGGTTGAGTCAAGGCCGCGCTGGAGTTCAAAGCGCAGCCTGTCTATCGACAGGGTCAAGGCAGCTGGGGCAAGGGAGACCCCTGGTCGCTCAAAAATAAACCAAAAAAAAAAAAAAAAAAATAGAGGAAGGGAGTGCAATAAGGGAAGGAAAGAGAGAGAGATGAGAAGAGAAGAGAGAGAGAGAGAGAAGAGAGATAGATGAGGAAGAAGAAGGAGATCCTGTGCTTTCTTCTTGTCTGGAATGAACAGCAACATGATAAGACAATATCCTGGATAAACAGAACATTGATCCTCACGCCAACAGAGTCTTCTCGACTTGACTTGGACTCTCACCTCCTAGAACTATAGAGAAGGAGGTTTGTTCATTAAGCTAAACTGTTGTCTTTGTATACAGCAACATGAAATGGATTAGAGGCACAAAGTTGAAATAAAAGAAGGAAAGCTCATGAAAAACAATGTACCTCAGGACCAGTGGTTTAGCAACGGTTAGAGTGTTGGACGCAAATTGACAAACACCTCACAAAAAAGAAACCAAAGAGAGCCACAGAATAATACAAAGTTATTTAATTTGCGGGCACCAAACCCAATTAAGAAACCTGATCATCAAGAAAGCCAATTTATGATGCGATCAGGTGACACAGCCCACTCCATCGCAGGGATGGTGGGACCCTGATCTGTCGCTTACAGAGAGCCTTTAAGACAAAAACCACAAACATAGAAGAATTTGGTGACAACATACAAACACATTGAGAGGCTAATGAAACCAATGCAACAGTGGTGACCTTTAAGCCTGATTGGCTGTGTTATAGCTCATAAGCCCCTTGGAGGAGTATGGGCTTCTTAGGGGGGTGAGAGAACACTCCTCACGGCTGGGAAGTTCTCCTGATTCAGGTAGTTGCTGGGAATTAATAACTCAAGGTGGGAGGGTGAGATAACCGTTGGAACCAGACCTGCTTCAACATAGAGGAGTTGCTCCTGCATGGTTAACCCTTTCCTTAATTGATTAATTTTTCTGACCTGGTCCTAACAAGAGCAGTAGTTTAACCCCCTGTTTTTTTTTTTTGGTATTTTGAGCCATGGTCTCACTTTAGTACCAGGTCCTGTAGCCACTCTGTAGACCAGCCTGCAGGCTGGCCTTGAACTCAAAAAATCCACCTGCCTCTGCCCTCCCAAGTGCTGGGATTAAAGGTGTCTCACCATGCCGCGCTCACAAGAGCATTTATAAAGAACAGGGCTCTCGCTGTTGATGTCACTCTAGCTCCTGGCTCGACAGCTGAAAAGACGGGTAAGAGGGTAATCGCGGGAGGTTCTCTATGACAGCACAAGACATATAACTTCTGCGCAACGGCAGTGAATCAAGAGTACAGATATCCCACAGAGCAATTCAGCACAACCTGCTGTCATGTAGTGGCAGTAGATTATCCCACGATCTGGAGAGGCAGAGGACCAGAGAAGCCTCTGGCTATGCATTCGTCAGATATATCCAGTTAGAAATACTTGAACGGATCACTTGGGGAGCGCAGAGGATGGGTATTCCTGTAGTTCACGAGGCCAGCCTGGTCTCCAGAGTAAGTTTCAGGCCAGACAATGATACATAGTGAGATGCTGCCTCAAAAAAAAAAAAGACCCAAATAAAAAAAAAAAGAAAAAGAAGAAGAAGTCATTACTTGACATCTTAAAGAGATATTGGATGTCTTTTAACAGATGGGACGTTTAATTCAAATAGAAGACATTTTGAAGTTAGACTAAATGGATTTCACATTATGAGATGGCCTACGAGCCTATGGGGGGAGGGGTCAGGCATGGAATGTTATGATTTGAATGTGACATGTCTCCCATAGACTTATGTAATTAAACACTTGGATCCTAACTAGTGGCTCTGTTTTAGGACATTGTAGAACTTTAAGGAGCTTGGGCCTAGCTGGAAGAAGTGGGTCACCAAGGGGGTGGGCCTTGACATTAGGACCTGGACTTCTGGTGCTTTCTCTGCTTCATGGTCCATCCAGATGTGAGTTCCTTCTACCATGTCCAGGAACTGCTCCTGCCTTTCCCACCATGATGGACTATGTCTCCTTGAACTGTGAGACAAAATAAACTCTTTCTCCCTTAAGTTGCCTCCTGTCTAGTACTTGTTTGTAGTGATGAGAAAAAGTAATGAATAGACAGGAATTAGAAGGATCAGAGCTCTAAAAGTTTCCTTTAGTGGCAGTGTGAGAGGTGACTGAAACCAGAGAGCAGGAAGACTGTTAATCAGTCCAGCAGAGGTGAGTGAGACTCCAGCTGTGGGTTTGCTTGTTGTTGTCCTCTTTGAATTCTGAACCTCACTGTCCACTTTATCCTTAGTTTAGTAAATTGACTCCTTTCCAAGTTCCTGTTGCTCTGACTGACGTCTTTTGGTCTGCCCAACTGTCCAAGTGGACAGTTCTAGAATGGATACCCATTCTGAGTCCCCTAATATGATGTTTAAATAGCATCACATTCTGGGGAACTGTTTGGACATCCTGCTAGTTTTATGAGTTCTCAGAGGCTAATTGCTTGTCTGGACCTACTTCTGAGCTGTGCATAAAGACTAGGACTTGAAAGATGAATGAGACTCTACACTCAGGGTAACCAGAGTTCAGGGGAAGATGCAGAAAATGTACATAATTACAATTCAGTCACAGAAAAAATAATTTCTAACATTATTGTGAATAGGTATCTTTAAGTGCTTGAGATATGTTATCTAAACCTCACAACAAACTTAGGAAGTATGTTTTACCAACATTCCCATATTATAGATGGTGAAACAAAGTCACCATTTAAGAAACTGGTTCTAGTTCATAGAGTATGTATGGTATTCAAACCCTAGAGAAGGACGCCTCTGCAGTCAGGGCTCTGGGAGTCAGGTGGAAAAGGTTTAGAAAGGTTGTAGAAGATTGAGGCAATTCAAATGGAAGTCAGCAGGGGAGTGGACAAGCTAGATGTCTTAGTTTCTTTCCTTGTTACCATGACAAAATACCCTGACAAAAGCAATTTAAGCAAGAAAGTGTTTATTTAGCTCACCGTTCTTGGTTGTAATCTGTCATGGTGGGGGAAGTTCCAGAGGGAGCTGGCCATATTGCAGCTACACTCAAGAAGCAGAACCTGGAGCTGGAGAGATGGTTCAGTGGTCAAGAGCCCTGGTTGGTCTTGCAGAGGACCAGAGTTCAATTCCCAGCACCCATAGGGCAGCTAACAACTATCCATAACTCCAGTTCCAGGGGATCTCACACTCTCTTATGACTTCTGCAGGTAGTACAAGACATGGGTGCACTTACATACATGCAGGGCATACACTCATACACAAAGGAGAAAAATAATAAATAAAATATTTTTAAAAAGAAGCAGAGTTCCAAAAAAAAAAAAAAGAAAGAAAATAGCTGGGTGTGGTGGTGCACGCCTTTAATCCTAGCACTTGGGAGGCAGAGGCAGGCAGATCTTTGTGAGTTCAAGGCCAGCGTGGTCTACCGAGCGAGTTCCAGGCCAGCTGGGGCTACAGGGAGACCCTGTCTAGAAAAAAAAAAAAAAAAAAAAAAAAAAAAAGAAGCAGAGTAAGAAGAATGTATGCTCAGCTCTGTATGAAATTGTCCAGGACCTCCTTTCCAGGAATGGTCTCTCCCAGAATTAAGATAAATGTTTTCACAGTGGTTAATGTAATCAAGATAATCTCCCACAGGCAGACACTGAGCCCCATCTCCAAGGTAATTCTAGCTTCTGCTGTACTGACAATAACACTTGGTGAAATTGATTCAGGAAGTTCTATGTGAGTGTGTGTGTACATGTGTGTATGTGAGTGCATGTGTGTGTGCATGTGCGCGTGCGTGTGTTTGTGTGTGTGTGCACGCATGTGTGTGTGTGTGTGTGTGTGTGTGTGTGCGTGTTTGCTTGGCTGTCCTTGGAGCTTTTTTCCCCCTCAGTAATGAGCACAATAGTCAGTCACCCCCTTTCTTCGACCTGCCATTTCTTTTATTGTTGATTGGAAGCAGGGTGTTACTCTATAGCCCATGCTGGCATCAACCCTGTGATCCTCCTGCCTCTGACTCCAAAATGCTGGGATCACATAATGCACCACCACACTTATCTTCCCGACACTTCTCACGACCCACCATTTCTGCAACAGGGCAGAGATGGAGAACGTGTATATACTCTGTGGTCAATTTTGGGATAAAACTTGTTTGGGGGGAAAAAAATGCTCTGGCAATTCCATTGCCTTCCCAAATTGCCCAGATCACATTCATCTTCTCTATATCCACCTTGATTTTATTCTTCAACAATATCCACCTGAGGGATCAAATAATAAAGGCCATAGGAGACTGCTGTCAATTATTAGGTGCCATGAAATGTCAGTTATCGCTGTTGCTACCGCAGCAGAACTGCTCAGTTTCTAAAACTTTTCCTTCTTTGCTTGTGTGAATGCTGTGAAAAAAAGCCCAAGAAACCCATTCAAAAGCCATGTTGTTTTGGAACTGGTCACTAGGTGTTGCTATTTGACAGCACATTTTTAAACATTTTTCCAGTCATCCCAAATACATGTTTTGTTCCATTTGATTTTGACGATTACTTTTTGTCTTTCACATTGATTCAGAATCAAGTACAGGAAGCTAATTGCCCTTCCTTTTTCCCCCTTTCTTCCTCCTTTGATTTCAACAACCACATTTCACTGCAGCACCTGCAATTCAGATTATAGCCTCAATCTATACTTCATCCATTCAAGAAATATTTATTGAACAGTATATATGTGCTAGGAATTGAGCTAGGAGTTGAATAAAACAGTTTTGACTATGGTGTAGCTTACTTTGATGGCTTTCTTGATCAACAGACCCATCCTTTAAACCTTTTGTTGTAAAATTAACTAAACAAACAGGAATGATTAGCTTTAATGTTCAAGTTGACATGATCCAGAATCACCTGGGTAGAGAGTCTCAATGAAAGAGTGTCTAGATCAGGTTGGTCTATAAGCACAATTGTGGGGGATTGTCTTGATTGTTAATTGATGTGAAAAGGCACGGCCTCCTGTGGGTGGCACCACTCCTTAGGCGAGGGATCCTGGGCTGGATAACTAGAGAGGGGGCTGAGCACAATAAGCATGCAAGTATTTTTTCTTTGCTCTCAACTATGGGTGTGACTAACTGCTTCAGGGTCCTGTCTTGACTTTCCCATTATGATGGACTGTAACTTGGAATTGGAAGCCAAATAAACCCTTTCTCTTCTAAATTGCTTTTTTGTCAGGTGTTTGATCATAGCAACAGAAATGAAGCTAGAACACAAATATAAGATTACTTGTCTTCTGTACCCCACACTGGAATCTTTCAAAGCTCTAACTTGCATGCCACTTTGTTGTACCCATGCTGAGAGGCATTGTTGACTTCAATGGAAACCATTTATTCTGTTTTATGTTCTATCTCCAAGCTAAAAAAAAAAAAAAAACCTTCACATTTGAAACCATTCCATATTTCACTTTTTTTTTCTTTTATGGTATTTTTGAGACAGGACCTCCCTGTAACCCCAGTTGGCCTGGCACTCACTATGTAGACCAGGCTGGCCTCGATCTCACAGAGATCTGTCTGCTTCCACCTCCTGAGTGCTGGTATTAAAGGCATGTGCCACCATGCCCAGCTTCCCTCTTTTCCTTTACTCCGATCTTGTTGCATCTGAGTCTTAGATCAGAGTCTCCTCTTTATCTCCTTCTTCAAAACCACCATTAGAATTCAAATATTCAGTACCCTGTCCTGACCACAGTGCTAGAGTTTGAGCCGACTTTTCCAGCCCCTGATTCTCTTTTTCTCATCTTAGATAGCCAACAGAGTAATTCTGTTGGAGAGTCCTCACCTTATGAGCCTACTCCCATTTTAATCTAAAATATTTAAAATTGTCTCCTTTTCACCCATCCTCCCTTTTTTTGGTCTTTTTGAGACAGGGTCTCCCTGTAGCTCTGGCTGTCCTGGAACTCACTCTGTAGACCAGGCTGGCCTCGAACTCACAGAGATCCGCGTGCCTCTGCCTCCCAAGTGCTAGGATTAAAGGCGTGCGCCACCACGCCCGGCTTTTTCTTTCTTTCTTTCTTTCTTTCTTTCTTTCTTTCTTTCTTTCTTTCTTTCTTTATTTATTTATTTATTTTTTGATTTTATTTTATTTTATTTTATTATTATTTTTTTTTTACCACTCAGACTGTGCTCCCTCCCTCTGACTCTCCCAAAAAAAGAGAGCAGAACGATCATCAATGGCAAATAGCAGTTGCAAAAGAGCAACACTAAGAGCCGGCTTCACGCTCAGGAAGGAGCACTACAACTCCTCCTCGTGGTTTCTGGTACTCTACACGGTCAGAGAAACTTCTCTAGTTACAAACTATAGAAATGATCCCTGAAAGTATGTGTATCAATGTACTGTTTGCATGCAAGTTTGTGCACCCGTGTCGTGCAATGCCACAGAGGTCAGAAGAGGGTGTCGGATTCCCCTGGAACTGGAGTTCTCCTGGAATTGGAGTTTCAGACGGTTCTCGGCAGCCATGTGGGTGCTGGGGATCAAACCCCGGTCCTCTGTAAGAGCGGTCGGCACTCTTAACGGCTAGGCCATCTTTCCAGCCCCCATCCTCCACTTTCAATCCATGTAGTCTGCATTCTACCTGTAAATCAGCAATAAGTCAGTCAAGAAATCTTTAGGGGCCAGACTTTTGGGGTTAGGTACATGAAATATGATCTCCATAATTATAAGAATAAGACAGTTCAAAGTAAGTATTATTGATAAGTAATGTAAGAGCCCAGGCACCAGTACCTCAAAGTGTTATTCCTTGCAGAGAAGTTTTTTTAAATGGGTAACTAAGGCTCACTGGGGGAAGTGGGAAGAGATTTCAGGGGTAAACACGCACAGAGGAAGGGTGATGTGAGTTCACAAAGAAGATAGATATCTATAAGCCCATGGGAAACCAAACCTGTGAGCACCTTGTTGGATTTCCTATCTCCAGATCAGTGAGAAGATAAATTTGTTGTTTAACCCACCCAGCTGGTGAAACCTTATTGTGGCAACCCTAGGAATGAATAGAGAAAATTAGTACAATAAAGTTTTAGAGGAATGGTGCTGACTTTATCGTGGGACCCCAAAGAAAGGAGGGTTCAACACATCTGTCCTTTGAAAGCCCCAAGTTGTACTACTATCTGTTGTGTTAGTTACTGTTCTCCTGTTGTACTTGTGCTGTCTACTCTCCACATCTTGCTATTTCCTCTCTATTTGTTCTCTTCTGAAAACAAATTTCCCGGTTCTCTTCCATTGTCTTACAAATTATGGATTTAAAGGAGATAATCAGGAGAAGTTGATCATCTGCATTAGTTACTTCCCTGTTGCTGTCATAAAATACCATGGACAAAGTAACTTATGGAAGAGTCTCTCATGGGAGACAAGTGGCCAGAGCAGGAAGTGGAAAGATCCTATCTTTATGCAAACAGGAAGCCAAGAGAGTGAGCTAGAAGTGGGGTGAAGCTGTAAAATCCCAAAGCCCACCCCCAGTAACATAATTCCTTCTGCCAAGCCTCACCTCCCAAAGGTTCCATAGCCTCCCCAAACAGCCCCACCAACTGGGGACCAAGTGTTCAAATGCTTCTCATTCAAATCACCGCCGCCTCCAAGTTTCTAAGTCTTAAAAGTCAGTTTATCTATACATTAAGTCTAAACAGACTGGTAATTGGAGTTGATCTGTAGCATAGGACTGCCATTCTTGAAGCTGGAGTCTCTGCTTCCAAATAGCTTTTCTCTATTTCTTTGCTAAATTTTGTTAAGATCCAGTATCCCCTGTAGAACCCAGAGAAGAGCTTCAAAATATCCCTACTAACTCTCCACCATTCTTTTTCTTTCTTTCTTTCTTTCTTTCTTTCTTTCTTTCTTTCTTTCTTTCTTTCTTTCTTTCTTTCTTTCTTTCTTTCTTTCTTTCTTTCTTTTCTTTCTTTCTTTCTTTCTTTCTTTCTTTCTTTCTTTCTTTCTTTCTTCCTTTCTTTCTTTCTTTCTTTCCTTCCTTCTTTCTTTCTTTCTTTCTTTCTCTTCCTTTCTCTCTCTCTCTCTCTCTCTCTCTTTCCCTTCTCTCTCTTTCTTTCTTTCTTTCTTTTTTTTTTTTTTTTTTTTTTGGTCTTTTTGAGACAGGGTCTCCTTGCCAACCTGGCTGTCCTGAAACTCGCTCTGTAGACCAGGCTGGCCTTGAACTCACAGAGATCTGCCTGCCTCTGCCTCCCAAGTGCTAGGATTAAAGGTATGCACCACCACTCCGGCTTTGATAGATAAGCACTCTTAACTTGTGGGAGCTTCTCTTGCAGGTACAGTACAGTCCTGCTAAGGGAAGGGGAGCAGAGTGGCTTCCTACGGCCACTGTAGGAAACTGACCCCTCAGCACAGAGGTCAGTTGATTATTCTCATAACCCAACATGAGAGGTACCTTCCAACTCAGGTCCTTAGCCTGGGAAAATGGAACGTTTCCCATCTGGCCATGCTTTCCTGCCTGCCCAAAGACTTCTGGTCTCTGGACAGGAATTTCAGGCTGATGGCTGATGGCCTATCTTCAGCCTATACCCATTTACAATTCACTTCGCAGCTGGTGACCTGATATGTCTCTGTCCAGCCCCATGGTACCATCCAATGTTACACGAGCTTACTTGGTGGTAGTCTAATAGACCTCCATCCAACCCACTAGCCACTGACATTCAAAATCCAGGCCTGCTTTGGCCTGTATGCACACAAAATAACGACTGGGAATTCTGTGTAATGATGGCAATGGAGAATTCGATTTATTGCCTGCTGCGAGTCACTTTTTTCTTTTTTTTGGTGTTTTTGAGACACGTTTTCCCTGTAGCCCCAGCTGGCCTGGAACTCACTTTGTAGATCAGATTGGCCTTGAACTCACAGAGATCCGCCTGCCTCTGCCTCCCGAGTGCTGGGATTAAAGGCATGTGCCACCACACCCGGCTTAAAGATGGTTCTTAGCTGCCATGTGGGTGCTAGGAATCGAGCCCAGGTCCTCTGCAAAAGCAGTTTGTGCTCTTAACTGCTGAGCCATCTCTCCAGCCCCTGCAAGTCACTTTTATAAGTAAAATGACATCAGCTCCCAGAGCCACACAGACCCCCAGTTTCACGCCACTGTATACTGCTGCTCCTCCTAGCAGCATGTGCTTGGGCCACATTGCTTGTTCCTTCTTGGGGTGGGGTCAGAGGAGACCCATGACTCCCACATGGTGCCCTGGAGGGATGTGAGCTGAAAACTAGCCACTAATTCAAACTGGATCTTCCCATATTAACTCCCAATATTTTCCTCTTCTTTAAACTTCTTTCTTGATTTTAAATGTTTATATATATATATATATATATATATATATATATATATATATGTGTGTGTGTTTTGCTTGCACATATATAAGGGCACTTTGTGCAATCCCTGAAGCCAGAAGATAGCACTGAATCCCCTGGAACTGGAGTTATGGACAGTTGTTAGCTCCCACGTGAGTGCTGGGAAAACAAAACCTGTGTTTTCTGCAAGGTCAGCCAGTACTCTTAACCACTGAGTCATCTCTCTAGTCCCTTTATCCCCCATTTTTTAAATTAATTTTATTTATTTCTGTATGTGTATGAATGTACTGTCTGCATGCAAGTCTGTGCACCCGTGTCGCGCAATGCCGCGGAGGTCAGAAGAGGGCGTCGGGCTCCCCTGGAACTGGAGTTCTCCTGGAATTGGAGTTTCAGATGGTTCTCAGCCGCCATGTGGGTGCTGGGGATCGAACCCGGGTCCTCTGCAAGAGCGGTCAGCACTCTCAACCGCTAGGCCATCTCTCCAGCCTTATCCCCCATTTTTAAAGTAAACTTTAATTTTAAAAGTTTAGAGCCAGGCGTGTTGGCGCTCGCCTTTAATCCTAGCACTTGGGAGGCAGAGGCAGGCAGATCTTTGTGAGTTCAAGGCCAGCCTGGTCTACAGAGTGAGTTCCAGGACAGCTGGGGCTACAGGGAGACCCTGTCTCGAAAAGACAAAAAAAAAAAGTTTAGTCAAACTCCACCTAGAGAACTTCAGTCACTCAAACATGAGGAATCCCAGAATTAAATAGATAAAAAGCTCTTTTGCTCTGTTTTTATAAAACTAAACTAAACTAAACTAAGAAATCTTGCTTTCACTTTCTCAATGGAATGCTTCATGTTCATGCAAAAGAATGGACAACAGCTTTTGTCAACAATTTTCATGTATCTTACAGGTATCACGTTAAATGAAAAAAAGCTCCTCAAAAGAGTAGATGCTGGGGCTGGCAAGAAGCCTTAAAGGGTAAAGGTCCATGCTGCCAAGCCTGATGACCTGACTTTAATCCCGGGAACCAAATGGTGGAAGGAGAGAACCAACTCCCACAAGTTATCCTCTGACTTCTACCTATAACACACACACACACACACACACACACACACACACACAAGAAAACAAGATAATGCATATGCTGCATTATCTTTTTATTATGAAGCTTGAGAACGGTCAAAATGAATCTCTCATTCAATCATCTCTCATTTAATCATCAGGATTAAATGAATGGATGTATGCAAAGATCTTGGAGGAGGAAGATAAATTGAAAGTCACCCATAACTGCGAACTACTTTTATGACAGGGAGCTAATCACTAAATCCTCTTCTGAAATAAAATGCACTCATTAAGTAGTCTTCATGAGATACCCCGTCAGAGACTGACCAACAGAAACCTTCCACCAAGGGTCTGGAGAGATGGCTCAGTGGGTAAAGCGCTTGCTGCAAAAGTGTCAGTACCTGAGTTCAGATCGCTAGAGCCTAATAGAGCCAAGTGTGATAGCCTGTGTCTGTCATCCCCTTCTGTCCCCTGTCAAGATGGGACAGAAGACTCTCCGGAAGTCAACTGGCCTGGCATATGCTGAGAAGGAAACATGAGATCTTGTCTCAAGGGCTGACACCTGAGGGTATCCTCTGAACTTCACACAGCTGTAAGGGACACATGTCCTCACTCATACAAAAAATGTTCTCTCTCTCTCTCTCTCTCTCTCTCTCTCTCTCTCTCTTGCAGGGGGGGCAAGAAAGAACACCGAAACTCACAGTCCCTTGGCTGGATGAAGTAAGGAATTCCAGAGAGGGGCTAGGAGGTTGTGTTGGAGAACCGGATGGGGAAGGTGGGAGAAACAGGAAGGAAGACAGGTAACAATATCTTTGTATCTTTGGAGGGACTTAGGGGACACTCACACACAAGAACTTCCATTGGCCTACCTCAAATATTCCAGATAAAGAATGTATGACCAGTTCCCTTTCTAGTTAAGAAATCACAGACTTACTTTGGAGAAGCAAGAATCAGGAAGAGTTCTTTACTCATGTTCTAATCAGATTACTGCCAGGGTCCCCTTCCATTATTGCAAATCTGGAGCAGACCTTGGGTCCTTGTCCCTTGTTCTCTAAGACAAGAGCCCAATCATCTATTGTGACGGAGCCACCCTGAGGAGGCAGATAGGAGGGACAGGACTCCATCCCTTCATCTGCTTCCAGAACTATGTCCCGCAGCTGTGCTCATTGTACTCAGCCTGGCTATTTGTTGAGCCCACAAATATGCTGTTGATGTCTGGGTCTCTTCATGATCTGTAGGAAGAATATATGCATGCTTAGAAATGCTGGATATCTCAAATTCTTTTTTTTTTAAGGGCAACATTTCTATTTATTTCTCCCTCTTTGTACCTACTCTTTATTCTGTAATTTTTCATTTCAAAATAACTTTAATAAGAGTTTAGGAGGTTATAATAGATTTTATAAGGCTTTGAAAATGCTTTTAAGGTATTATATTTCTCATATTTTAATACATAAATGCTAAAATGTCTCCATAAAGAACCAAACTGTACTTAAACTGTCATTGCCAAATTAATGAACAATCATAATCCAAAAGTAATTATAATCCTCAGTAATTACAATGACACCATTAAGTTCTTCATGTCTCAAGATTTGTTCTACATGAGAATAATTGTAGCTCAATTATACTTCAACCACCTGAGTAGTTACACCATTATTCTCTGACACATGAATGGCGACACCATAGGTATTTAACAAACACTATCTGATTTTTTTAAAAAATCATGATCATGTTAAAAAAAATGACATGGGCTGGGCATGGTGGTAGACACTTTAAAAAATCTTTTTGAGACAGGGTCTCCCTGTACCCCCAGCTGTCCTGGAACTCACTATGGAGAACAGGCTGGCCTTGAACTCACAGAGATCCACCTGCCTCTGCCTCCTGAGTACTGGGATTAAAGGTGTGTGCCACCAGGCCAAGCTGATATATACTTTCAATCCCAGCATTCTGGAGGCAATCTCTGTTAGTTCAAGGTCACTGTGGACTACATAGCCAGTTCCAGGCCAGCTGAAGCAACATGGTGACGCCCTGCTTTTAAAAAAAGAAGATGTGGACAGCATACAAGATTAGAGAAGGAAAGCATCAATTCTTCATAAGTTGTTTCTAAACAAAGGAAAATTCAAACTATTGCCTTAGGTGGTAGGGAAAAATGGAAATGTATGGAAAAAATTGTAGATTTGTATGCATTCCTTTAGCTTACAATAAGAAAATAAGCGAAGTCTGAATCTCGGCTGCAGGGATCTTGGAACTAGCTGAAGGTGAGCAGCATTTTAGGTTGTTTTGAGTATTGTGGATTTCTGAAGTACACTCCTATAAACTTTGCTCCCTAATGAAGTAAGTTGGGTTGAACCACACATTTAAAGACTTTGTAAATGTACGGTACACTTAGTCTATAATTCATTGGATCTACTGTGTAGTTAGTCCAAGTTTCCCAAGATAAGGGTTAATAAACCTAGATATAAATCCCATACGAACATACAGAGGTGGTTTCATGTGCTTGGATGTGATGTGCCAGAAAAATAGCTAAGGATCACTGGCCTCTGAATGAGGCTCAGAAAACAAAAAGTAAAGCACTCAAAACCAAACAAAGCCCCAGAACAAAACATAATGTAAGGCCAGCATGGCAGGAGGGAGGGCAGGGGGCAGGGCAGGGGCAATGGCTCTGCAGCATTAAACTTGGAAATGGCTGTCCAGGGGGCAGAGAGAGCCATCCATCTCCAAAAGATAGCCTGTATTGATTGTAAATACTCTGAGTTCAGTTTGCTGGAATTGAGGTGGTTTTTTTTTGTTGTTGTTTTGTTTTTGTTTTTTTTTTTTTGAGGCAGACACAAATCATCCAAGGTAAGAGTTTCTACCCAAGGCCTTTGAAGAAGGTGAAAGTACCCGGTAAGGACTGAAGGTGGGTGAATACTTCAACAAACATTCAGGGCATTGAGAGGAAAAGCAAGAGGGGGAGGGGCAGGAATGGACTGACTGGATCCATGTGCTGAATCCCCAGCCAAGGACAGGAAAAAGGCTTATGGGTAATACAGATCATTGAAGGTCTTTTCAATTTATTTACCATTTGGCCAGAGGTCGTTGCTAAAATAAAAATCACCTAATGTCTAAAGGAACCTGTGACACATGTTTATACGGAAGCAGCTTCAGGAATATGGAGGGGCTGGGAAGGTAGGAGAGGACAGAGGGACTCGGGGATACAGACAGAGGGATACAGCAGCTCCATGGAGGTAGGAAGGGTGCAAAGTCCTGGGACTATAGCACTGGCTGGTAAACTGAGGCCACCATGTTCCATGTATCAATACATTATCGTTGCTTTGTTTTATTCTTTCTTTAATGCTCACCTTTTCTTGACACACATTAAAGCCACATTTGGAGTTGTTGGGCAGTTACCTTCTCCCTGTTGTCTAAAACTTCTCCTGTCTTTTTGACTGTCAGCTGTCTATAGTATTTTTTTAGCCCTACTGACAATTCTGTCTTCTCTCCCTGTAGCATCTACCTTTCTTTACCTGTCACTTTATTATTCTTATCTGATTTTTTTTCATAACAGGAATTGGTTACATTTGCATTGTCCAGGTCACCTAGGTTGGACCTTGATCCCTTGAAAATAATACATATAAAGCTGAGATATTTCTTCTGTGAACTTTCGTACCACTCATTAATCTAAGAACCAATCTTTAGCATATCACATATACATACAAATACATGCATGTACACATATGTAAATGTACATATTCATACAGGAATACCTTCTTTGGGTGGTACAAAATGAAATCATCAGGTTAGAGTCCACTTTGAACTCATCTATGTTCAGTAAAATACATGAACACATATATACAAGCTTTCCTCCAGATTCTTTTGAGTCTTAGGGTTAGAAGTGATCTGGTCCAAATTTAAACTCACCTCTCATTAAAGCAACAGAAGGAGCTCGTCTTTCAGTTGTTGAGGGTTTTCAATAATAAATAACAGACATGTCTTTCTGCTTGTTTTGAGTGGTTTAACAGTAGTTCATTCACTTCTTTCTTCTTTCATCCACCCCATGTCAAACACAAACTTCATAAGATCACTGGGAAACCCAGTCATCATTTTTGTTTTTCTTTTTCTTTTTTTTTTTTTAATTTTATTTATTTATTTATTTTTGTATGTATATGAATGTACTGTCTGCATGCAGTCTGTGCACCTGTGTCGTGCAATGCCTCGGAGGTCGGAAGAGGGTCTCGGATTCCCCTGGAACTGGAGTTCTCCTGGAATTGGAGTTACAGATGGTTCTTAGCCACCATGTGGGTGCTGGGGATCGAACCCGGGTCCTCTGCAAGAGCAGTCAGTGCTCTTAACCGCTAGGCCATCTCTCTAACCCCCTCATTTTTGTTTTTCTTACCCTGCAAGGAGCCTGAATTTCTGAGGGAACAGCAGACATGGAAATGGTGAGATTTCATGTAGTATGACCAAGAACACAGTAGATATGTAGAGTCTTATGTGTGGACAGAGGACAACTCATGGAGTCACATCTATAATGGTCCTAAAAAAGGGTTAGAAGTAAGTAGCGTGTCCATTGAAGGAGAGGTGTGACTTCAAATAGATTGCAATAAAGTTGAGATATTTCTTTTTTTCTCTTTTTTTATTGTTATTAAACTTTTTCCATAGGCCATACATCATTTCTCAATCGAATCTAGAGTTGCTTCCCTTTCCATGCCCCCCACCCCACCCGAGTCCCTGCACTCTTCCCTACATGTCCTGCATCTTTTTCTGAGTCTTTCCAGTTTTTTTCAGTTCTTTTGTTTTCTCTCCAACTTGTATTGGAGATATTTCTTTAGTGAACTTTTGTAGCATTCATTAGCACGAAGGAACACATACACAAAGATAAAGAACAGAGCAGAAAGACAGTAATAATAACCTGTTGGTTTGAAGTCCATTTCATGGAACCTTCTAGCAAAAAGAGTAGACTTTGTGGGAAGGAATGGGAAGCAGGCAATCAAAGGACAAGTAGAGGGGGAAACAATGGGAGGCAAATCTGGAAGAACCAAGGGTCTAAGTAGGAAAATCTGTACCTGCTAAGGAATTGGGTTTTATCCAATACGCAACATGAAGCCAACAGTATTTTCAAACGTGGCAATGACCGCTATGACTTCCACTATGCTAGGCATCTTCCCATGAGCTCCAGGTATGTTAACTTTAGATTTTACACCAATGCTACAAGTTAGACACTGTTATCATCTCCATTTTAGATGATGGCACTGAAGCACAGACTGAATACATGATCTCAGGGCACACAGCCAGTGATTGACAAAACAGGGATTTGAGCTAAACAGGGGACTTGGGGAGCATAATACATAGTAATGAGGAGTTTGGACTACAGCTTGTGACAAGAAGCCTAGTCCACAGGTATAGTAATGATTCAAAGGAGTTTAAATGGAAACAGTGGCCAGGATGGAAAGTACAACCCAAAGCATATGGTGTAGAATTCTCTCTCTCTCTCTCTCTCTCTCTCTCTCTCTCTCTCTCTCTCTCTCTCTCTCCTCCCCCACCCCGTCTTTTTGAGACAGGATCTCCCTGTAGCCCAGCTGTCCTAGAACTTTCTATGTAGACCAGGCTGGCCTTGAACTCACATCTGCCTGCCTCTGCTTCCCAAGTGCTGGGATTAAAGGTGTGTACTACCATGCCCAGCCAGATTTTTCTCTCTTGCATGCTCACTATGGGATCCAAAGCAGTTTGAGTTCTCTAGAACAATTTAATTGAAAATTAAATTTTATTATTATTATTATTATTGGTCTTTCTGAGACAAGGTTTCCTTGTAGCCCCAGCTGGCCTGAAACTTACTATGTAGACCATGCTGTCCTTGAACTCCCAGAGATCTGCCTGCCTCTGCCAGCCTCTGCCTCCCAAGTACTGGGATTAAAGCCGTGTGCCACCATGGCCAGCAATGTACATGATGTGGGGAGCACATGTGTCACAGTGCATGTGTAGAGGCCAGAGGACAACTTTGTGGACTCAGTTCTCTCCTTCTTTCTTTGTGTGGATTCTGGTGACTGGACTCCGGTTGCCAGGCTTGTACAGGAAGCACCTTCTGTGATCAGACCCCTCAAGATTGCTCATAGCTAAGTCATATTATGAGCCCCATCTGAGCCCAGTTGTTAAAACTTAATTCAAAGTATGGGAATAAAAAAAGTTTAATTTAACTAAACTGGAGCTGGAATTTGAGAACAGGTCAGCATGAACCTGTTTGCTTAGAAGCTAACTCATTCTGCATGGCTTTTGTACTTTATGCTTGGCTTGCTTTTAGAGAATAGTAATTGTTACAGGAGCTTACCACCCCTAAGCTTGGGAACTTAACCCCCCTTCCCCTGTATATGGTTTTTCCTATATAAAATGCCTCCTAACTATAACTTGGGGCTACATGACCTCGAGTGAGAGTCTGGTGCGTAGTTGTCAGCTGACTAAAGACTTTCTTTTGGTTTCATTTTGTGTTTGAGTGGTCTTCTCTAGTGAAATTACCCCATTAAACTTTACACACTGAACCATCTTTTTGGCTCATAATTTTAAATTAGAACTTTAACAAAGATTGTCCATAGGATAACTTAACAAATTCTTTTTTTTTTTAACTTAACAAATTCTTATTAGAGGCTCACTATATATAAGACCTTGTGGCAGTCTAATTTACTTTTTTAAAATTTCCTTTTTTAACAATGTGTGTATGCATGCATGTATGAATAGGAACATGTGTGTGTGTGTGTGTGTGTGTGTGTGTGTGTGTCTAGAACAGCCTCATAGGAATACCATCCACCTCCTTTGGGATGGTCTCTTGGCCTGGAGCTCACCAATTAGGTTAGACTGGCTGTCCAGGGAGTGCTGGGATCCTCCAGTCTCTCCCTCCCTATGATTGGAAATAAAAATGTGTGTTACTACACCCGGTATATTGACATGGGTTCTGGGGATCCAACACGGGTTTTCATGCTTGCAAGGAGATTTAATGGACTGAATCTCCCCACCCTGACTCTGCTTCCTTTTTATTATAAGTAAACTTCCTTGCAGGAATACAGTCCAGCATAAATGTGATGTGGTATTTCCTTAATGTGCTGTTATTCACAGAGAAATGCACTTTTGTGTTTTCTGACCAGATGGGCATAAGTTGTTCAGGGTCTTGCTTTGAATCCCCATCAGAAAGTGGTCCATGTTTTACAGGATTTGGGTGGGTGGTGAGCCAACTGTAATGATTTTATTTTATTTTATTTTATTTTTTTTTTGGTCTTTTCGAGACAGGGTCTCCCTGTAGTCCCAGCTGTCCTGGAACTCACTCTGTAGACCAGGCTGGCCTTGAACTCACAAAGATCCGCCTGCCTCTGCCTCCCAAGTGCTAGGATTAAAGGCGTGCGCCACCACACCCGGCTTTTTCTTTCTTTCTTTCTTTCTTTCTTTCTTTCTTTCTTTCTTTCTTTCTTATTTATTTGATTTTATTTTTATTTTATTTTATTATTATTTTTTTTTACCACTCAGACTGTGCTCCCTCCCTCTGACTCTCCCAAAAAAAGAGAGCAGAACGATCATCAATGGCAAATAGCAGTTGCAAAAGAGCAACACTAAGAGCCGGCTTCACGCTCAGGAAGGAGCACTACAACTCCTCCTCGTGGTTTCTGGTACTCTACACGGTCAGAGAAACTTCTCTAGTTACAAACTATAGAAATGATCCCTGAAAGTATAGTCTTATTTTTTTATTTTAATAAGTCATTTTGTCTCACACATTCTCTTCTTGTTTCAAAACCTCCATGGAATAATATGGCCAGCCAAAGCTCCCCCTTCACTCAGCAGAGGCCCACTCTGTGTTATGGGAGGGAATGCAAGGTGAAGTGGCTGTTCACTTTAACCTCCTTCATTTGAGCACCCTGACAGGGCAAACCAGGGCAATTTTCTGAGTACTTCACAGGAAAGTTGAGATTATTTATCAACATCTAAGAGTTTTTCTCCATTTCCCATGCCAAGGATTTGATATGACACCATTCACTTCAATAAACAAACCTTTATTGAACACCATGACATGCTAGGTTTCCTGCTAAGTGCTTGGAATCAGAGACAAACAAAATAGAACTGTGACCTACAGAAGGCTACAATGTAGCTCCCTGTGTCAGTGCAGGTTCAGCCTGAAAGCCCACTGGCTACTTTACCAGAAAGAACTGGGTCTTGGGAATGAGTCACATGAGGATAAGATACTGAAGGAAGTCATTAGAGAGACAGGGTATGTAGGAGCAGCTCGGGCCTCTAGGACTGTGGAACGAAGGGAACATAGGGTTAGCAGGAGTGGGGCCTGAGACTCCAGGCAGGGGCCACTGGCCATAGCAGATTCACCGAGAAGCCTAAGGCAGGCTTCCAAAGCAGGCTGGAAGCTGGAATCTTGGGAAAGACTAGCAGGTTGCAACTGACAAAAGTGAAAAGCCTGCAGGGCTCAGTGTGGAGAAACCATTGAATGGGCTTCAGTCTAAGTTTAATGTGAACCTGAACTGTAGTTACCACCTTGCCGTGTTGCATGTCGATAAACTGGATAGAATTTGATTTGAGTGCTCCTGTCTTCTTATGTCTAAAAGAAAGGAGAGGGTGAAGAGGAAGATGGGGAGAAAAGGGAGGAGAAAGAGGAGGAGGAGGAAGAGGAGGAGGAATAACAAGAGGAAGAGGAGGAGGAGGCGAGGAAGAGGAGAGAGGAAGAGGAAGAAAAGGAAGAAGAAAAGGAGGAGGAAGAGGAGGAGGAAGAAGAAGAGGTGAAGAAAGAGAGGAGTAACAAGAGGAAGTGGAGGAGGAAGAAGAGAAGGAGGAAGAGGAAGAGGAAGAGGAGAAAGGAAGAAGAGGAGGAGGAAGAGGAGGAGGAGGAAGAAGAAGAAGAGGAGGAAGAGGAGAAGGAGGAAAAGAAGGAGGAAGAAGAGGAGGAGGGGGGAAAGGAGGAAGAGGAGAAGGAGCGGCAGCTGGAAAGTAGGCAGGGCTCAGAAAATGTAGGCAGTTGGCTTTGCTGGAGGGAACATTGACAAGGATGTGGGGAGTGAGGTCAGCAATCTCTCCATATTTACTTGTCAATAGGGTCCCCATGTCCCATTCTCCGGAAATGCCACCTAAGTTCCTCTGGCATTCTTTGGGTTGTACTATCAAAATGCTACATGAGAGCAGGAGAAAAAAATCGATAAAAAAAATACGACTTCAAATGTCAAAAAAATACTTCAAAAGTGACAGCAATGAAAATGATCATCTAGTGACACACTTACTGTACAAATAACATCCACCCCGTAGGTCAGAGTTCTTACAGCCACCTGAATTGAGGTCAGTGTCCCTGATTAGTGATGGCTTTCAGTTATTTGGTCTTGCTTCTGTTGTTTTATTCGAAAATAAAAATATATTAAAAAAGAAAATATGACTAAAAGTACACAAAGGTAAATACATGTTATATAACATGTTGATAGTTCAATGCTCTTTTGGATTTTTGAGAGTTGGGAGGAGTAGCATTAGATATGTTTAAGGAAAGTTTTCTTTAGACATCATCCAGGCATTTTGCTGTATGTCACTAGGATGGCTAGATTTAAGAAACAACAGAAATGAAAATACAGGTACCCAATTAAGTTTGAATTTCAGATAACAAGGAATAATGTCTTCATAAATATGTCTCATGAAATATTTGGGATGCACTTATGTTAAAAAATGACATTAAAACTTAGCTGGCTCCTCTGCGCTTTGTCTGGAAACTGTATTCAGGGCGCTTTTCTGGGCAGTGAGTGATTACAATGTGGAGAATGTTCCCTTCAGAGAAGAAATACGGAATATTGGAAAGAACCTATTAGGATTCTGTCAGGCCTGAGCAAGGAGAATACAATTAACCTGTGCTGTATTATTTTACATTTTTTTGGAGGGGAGAACATTAACAAATTAACAAATCAGGATACTTTTGTAGGGAGGATCTACCTCAAGCATTCAAGTATGTCCAGCCTACAGGCCACGTGTGGTCCAGGATAGTTATGAATGCCACCTAATGCACAATTGTAATTTTTTTTTTATTTTATTTATTTTCATATGTGTATGAATGTACTGTCTGCATGTAGGTTTGTGCACCCATGTCGTGCAATGCCGCGGAGGTCAGAAGAGGGTGTCGGATTCCCCTCGAACTGGAGTTAAAGACGGTTTTCAGCCACCATGTGGGTGCTGGGGATTGAACCCGGGTCCTCTGCAAGAGCAGTCGGTGCTCTTAACCGCTAGGCCATCTCTCCAGCCCCAGAATTGTAAATTTACTTAAGAAATTATGAAGGTTTTTTTTTCAGTAATACAATTGCAGTGTTCAACTGTGAACTTGACAGGTGACAACTTGGTGTCCCAAATCAATAGGATGGATGCTCCTGAGAGGCATTGTTTTTACTGAAAAAAAATTTGCCTCCATATTTCCTGCCTGTAGCTAATAGTGTGTGTGTGTGTGTGTGTGTGTGTGTGTGTGTGTGTGTGTGTATGTGTGTGTGTGGGGTTGAGGACTGAGCATAGTCTCATGCACATTACCATGGAGCCACATCCCTATCTCACAAATATAATTTCTTATCATTCTGAGAGCCAGAGCTGAACATTCATAATGAACATTCACTAATTGTGAGGTTTCTAAGTTAGGAATAGAGTTGTGAATCTATTTTAATTATTAGACTATGGATTTTAATTTTTAAAGAAAAAAAGAAAGGCTTGTTTTTGCTAGCTGGGTTGGAAATCTGTAAATAAAGTATGTTTTGGACAGGAGTATCTTTGTTTAGCTTCGTTGGGAAGAAAAGTGAGGCTAGTATGCCAGTCACTCACATGGGAATGGCCATTGTTATGTGCCAATCACTCGCATGGGAGTGCCCATTGCGGAAGAAAGATGAATGGGACTGAAATTCAAATGAATAATTTGTCTTTAGGGACACACCCAGCCAGATTTTCAGTTAATGTGTAGCATACAAAGTTTGCCTGTTGTGTTTCTCTCTTACACAAGGAGATTTCATGGGCTTAGGTCTTAAAGACGTCAGAGACTAAAATACCTGATTATTGTACAACATATCCCTGTGGAAACTATGAGTTTCATTCAAATTCCACAGAAGAAGAATTGCATAGGGTATTATTTTATTTCTATCTATAAATCTGTTTACTTCAAGAAGAGTTTAAAGGCTGGGAGATGGCTCAGGGGGTGAAGTGCTTGCTAGGCAAGCACAAGGATCAGAGTTTGGATTCCCAGAATCCACGTAAAAGCTGGTGGGTGTGGTAGCCCCCCCCTCCAATCTGCGGTACTAGGGAGGTAGAGAGAGGGTATTCCCCAGAGCAGACTGCCTATCTAGACTAGCCCAACTGGTGGAGCTCTGAGTTCAGTGAGAGACCTGCTTCAGCAAATAAAGTCAAGAGTGATTGGGGAAGGAACCTGATGTCACCCCCTGGTCTCCACTCCTACAGGTGTACACATGCACACCCACACACATGTGCACCCAACTCACATGCAAACATAATATATACATGTAAGTACACCACATATACAAATACATGCAAAAAACAAAAAGAAATTATGAATCAGTGTTAAAAGTATTTGTATAGGCTACACAAACCTATACAATCTGAACGAAATCCTTGTGTTGTGAGGGGGGAGGACTGGGAAGTTGTTAAAGGTCACGGGGAGCTTAATTTAGGAAAGATGAAAGCGTCCCAGACATGAATGGTGGTGATGGGGTGAATAACTTTGTGGATGTATTCGCTGCTGCTGAAGTGCACATTTAAATGGTTAAAAGGGTGCTACAGTTCAGATTTTGAATTTCCCCCAAAGCTTGAGTGTTAAAGGTTTCATCCCCAACATGTGGTGCTGAGAGGTGGGAGACCCTTTAGGGGGGTGGCACTTAGTGGAAGGAGGTTGGGTTACTTCGGGAGAACTTCTGAAGGGGATATTGGGATCCCAGTCCCTTCTCTCTCTCCTGCCTAGAACCATTGGATGGGCAGGTTTTCTCCACGATGCCTTCTGCTATGACCTGCTGCCTCACCACAGGCCCCAGAACAACAACAGGTCTAAGTGACCATGGACTGAAGCCATTGGCCTAAACAAATCTTCCCTCCATATAGGTGTTTGTTTTTTTATTATTATTATTATTATTTTTTTATTTATTTCTCTATGTGTATGAATGTACTGTCTGCATGCAGGTCCGTGCACCCATGTTGTGCAATGCCGCGGAGGTCAGAAGAGGGTGTCGGATTCCCCTGGAACTGGAGTTCTCCTGGAATTGGAGTTTCAGATGGTTCTCGGCCGCCATGTGGGTGCTGGGGATCGAACCCGGGTCCTCTGTAAGAGCAGTCGGCGCTCTTAACCGCTAGGCCATCTCTCCAGCCATATAGGTGTTTGATTCAAGTATTTTGTCACAGTGACTGGAAGCTGACCTAAGTGGCAAAATTATGTTAATCATAGCAAAAAACTAGATCAAGGTATCAAAAGTCATGTTCTTAAATATTTCAGTTAGCCGAGCATAACAGCTCATGTCTGTACTTCCAGCACTTAAGAAGTGAAGACAGAAGGATCAGGAATTCAAGGCCAGCCTTGAATTCAAGGCCACATAGTGAATTTGAGGCTAGCCTGAACAACATATACTTTGTCTCAAAAAAGAACCCCCAGAAAACATGGGCTAGTGAAAAGACTCAATGGGTAAAAGCACTTGCCATGTGAACCTGATGAGTTGAGTTTGATCCCCAGAACCCATACCTAAAAAGTCAGATGTAGGGGCACTGTAAGGAAACCCGAGGAGGGAGAAGAGAGGGGGCACCGACCTCTATAGAATGATCAGGTTTATTAAGATACAAACTTGAGCGGGCACCTCCATGAGGTCCAGGGACCAGAGGAGTTAGGCACCTCATGCATCTGAGATCAGAAGGAGTAGCCTCTGGCACAGACTCAGGGTTTTATAATTTTCTCCCTTTGAGAAGGGGGGAGGAGTTTAGGGTAGCAGTCAGGTCATCTCAAACGGGTACAGGGTGGGTTTCCTCATGATGAGAAGGGTCAGCTATGCATGACTTTGGTCCAGGGAGTGCCCTGTGATTGCAACTGAGTGGGGGTTGAAGGGGGTGGGGAGGTTGGGGGTTGTGTGTTGTGAGACACCACCTTCCTAGAAAGCTGCCAGGGAGGGGCAATCAATCATGCAACCATCTGAGGAGCATTCAGGACCTAATATTTCTCTTTCGGGCATGAACCCGTAATCCCACCTCTCCAAAGACAAGATGAGAAGCAGAGACAGAATGGGCCAGAAGCTTGTGGGCTGGCTAGCCTGGAGTACACTGCATATCAGCAGAAACAGCAAGAGAGACCTCGTCTCGACAAGGTGGAAGGTGAGAAACAACTACCCACAGTTGTCCTCTGACAGCCACATGTGGCCCAGGTGCACCTGCATGCCCACAGGCACACAATAAAATGAAATGTTAAAGAAAACAAAGCTAAAAAAATTCAATTAAATTGAGACTTTCGGGGACAGGGAATTTTTAAAGAAGGAAACGGCACCCTAAATTTAGTAATATTCGTCTTTCACTGTAGTCTGAAATGTTACTGGAGCACAGAACATTGAGGTCTTCATAGAAAACCCCTTGTCTTTAGTAACCTGCAGTGAAAGTGGACTTAGTAATTGGAGAACATTAGCTCACCTCAGTTGTTACCCAACTCATTTTCTCTAATATAACCTTCCATCAAGTGGTTAATATAGCAGGAAATAGGTGATGATTTTCCATAAATTATTAAGTTATTGCATGTGCAGAGGAGAAAGGTATACTTTTTTCTATAACTGCCGATGATACTGATATTTATATTGATAGAAAAAATAAGGATTAGACAAATACCACGTATGAACTGAAGAGAAAATAAAGCATGTGATTAAGCTCAATAAATAATTAAACTAATTGGCTCTGTTAATTAGTTCAGGGGCTGGAGAGATGGCCTAGCGGTTAAGAGCACCGACCACTCTTACAGAGGACCCGGGTTCGATCCCCAGCACCCACATGGCGGCCGAGAGCCGTCTGAAACTCCAATTCCAGGAGAACTCCAGTTCCAGGGGAATCCGAGACCCTCTTCTGACCTCCGCGGCATTGCACGACACGGGTGCACAAACCTGCATGCAGACAGTACATTGATACACATACCGAAATAAAAAAAAAAAAAAATTAGCTCATTCATCTGTCTGAGACAGTTGATCAGTACAGGAAACAAAGAACCAAGACAACGTTCTCTTAAATTTTTCTTTCTAGGTTTAGAGTAACATGTCCATTATCGGATGCCACTCACAAATGTTTCTGAACAGTTTTCACAATTCTGCTGCCCAGCAGATGCCATTATACAGACGAAGATGAAGAGGGGGGTGGGAGGAGGCTGCAGAGTAGTAAAGGTTTCACAGTTGCTTCCCTGGATACTGCAGTTTTGTTGTGCTCTGGATGTGAAATGAACTGAGCTGCCCACCCCCCCAGACTCATGCATTTGAACACTTGGTCCTCAGCAGGTGGCATTATTTTTGGAAGCTGTAGTATCTTTAAGAGGTGGGCCCTAGATGGAGGAAGTGGGTCTCTGAAAGGGTAAGTGTACAGGTTTGGAGGACTGCGGCCCAGACCTGATTCTGGCTAAGGTCTGTTTCCTGATCCGCAGACATGTAAGGAAGTAGCTTCACACTTCCACCTCCACAGCCACCCCGCCTTCCCCACCAGGATGGACAACACCCCCTTGAATCCTCCCTCCTTCAAGTTGCTTCTTTCAGGTATTTTATCACGGTGGCAAGAAAAGTAATACAGCAGTTTCTCCACATCAGAAGTTCAGTCAACTGGGAAGACCAGGACTGAGAAAATGAAGACTCTGTCGGCCTGTCTCTGGGATTGCTGAGTTGTTAGGTTTTAGGGAAACCACCGTACATACATCGGTTTCATTCCTTCCTCTGTTGGAATATGTGATTTCTAAAGACTCCCTTCAGCTTTAAACTTATTGCATGGTTCTTTCCACCTGTGTGATTTTAAGACCAACATTTTCAAACCCTGTGTTAATTATGATCATTTTCTTAAAGAGACCAGGCATCCACAGGAGTGTGCAAAACTTCCCTAGTCTCTGGCTATGGAGAGTCTTCAGAGTTCTTGTGGATGCTATGGGTTGAACAGCCTCCCTGTGTCTTGTGCATTGATGTCTTGGTCTCTGATTGCTGGGATCAATACCTATTAACATTGATTGTACTAAAATAGGAAAATTTCTGGGAGGACACACCATTTTCATAGCATTTAAGGCCAAGAAGTTTGACTTCACCTTGTAAGGGACTGGGAATCAAAAACTGGAAAGATGGGGGGATGGCTAGAAAGATGGGGGGCAGTTAAGAGCACTGGCTGCTGTGGCAGAGGACTGTGGTTTGGTTCTCAGTACACATATAGCAGCTAACAACCATCTGTAGCTCCAGTTCCAGGGATCTGACACCTTTTTCTGACTTCCATGGGCATTGCATGACACAGGTACACTTACATAGATGTAGGCAATACACTTGTATACATAAAATGTTAAAAAGCTGGAAAGATGGGAACAAAGACAATCACTTCTTAGATAATGCCTCCTCCTCTTCTCCCATCTTTCTCCTCTAAATCTCTTCTTCTTCCCCGCTTGTTCTTTCTGTGTCTCCTTTATTCCTCACCATCTTTGGACAATTTCCTCACACATAATGTAATTCTACATTTCCAGGGCATTTCCATGTAAGCATGCAAAGACAGACAACTGAGCTCTGAACTCCAAAATCAAGACTTGAGTTCCCTAGCCGTATTTGAGTTCATTGCTCACACCTGGTCTAGTTTGCTGTGCGAGTAACAGTCATTGGCCTCAGTCAGCAGGGGTTTGGGAAGCAGATTATCTTAAGGATACAATCTAGATACAGTCCTTAAGGCTATTTTGGTTACAGACACCAGCACATAAAACATTTTAGAAATATACTGGCATATTTCCTTTAATCAAAGCAAACAGTGTGAGTCCTGGTCCCTGGGAAAGGGTGTTATCAGATCTTTTCTTTAGGGCATTGCTGTTTGTGTGAATCAGTTTTAATGGCTATCTCTCTCTGTGTGTCCCTATGCCACACTTTAAATTCCTGAGATGAATACTCTACAAGATCTGGTTTAGGATGGACCTCTCTCTGGATTTATCTGTTACATAGTGAGGGCTATGGTTAACTGACCAACTTGTCTGTTTTCTCTAGACTATCTCAGTTGAAGGGTTTGAAGTCCACAGTCTCTTGATCAGGCCTAAGCAAACTAGGATAGTTGGTCATCCTAGGACATGGTCACTGGTACACATGCTTCCCTTCCCCCTTGAAGGGCTGCCTACTCATATTTCAGCCATTCCTATAAAAAGGGAATTCTGGTGAGTTGTAGAGTGCCTACTACATTCTCTAGCTCAGCTCCTGGTATATTCTTCTCCCCTACTCCTCCTTTCTCCAGAGTCTCTTGTACTCATGTATCTCAAGCTGGCTCAAATTGGCTACGTAGCTGTGGATGACAGCTCCGAACTCCTGATCCTCCTGCGTCCACCTTCTGAGTACTGGAGATTATAGGTATGCATCACTATGCTCAGTTTATGTGATGGTGGGTATCTAACTCAGGACCTTGTGCATGGTTGATAAGCATTCTATCAACTGAGCGGCACCCCCTATCTCCCACTCCCCACCTCCCAGGCTCAGGTTCCTATTTTTGGTGACTAGGACAATCACCCTTGGCAACCCCATGATTCATTGTCTTGGCTATTCCCCTAGGTAACTCCCTTGATTCTGTTATATGAAGACTGAAGTCCAAACTTCTTGGTGTAAGGAACAGCATCAGCTGGCATTGCTGAATTGACTGATTACATACTTCTGTTCAAGTCAGCTCCCGGGTCCTAGTATCCTGCTTTGCTTGCTCTTGCCCGTCTTGCCTGCGCCTCAACCAGTGTTCATTCTGTAATTCAGTCTCAACTGAGTCATTATTCCAAGGAGGCCTTCTTGCTCAGCTCTCTACACCTCAGCATTCCCCACAGCACTGCCATAGCTCTGAACACAAGATGTTTTCATTGCACTTGTTCGCTCAAAACTCAGTACTCCTGCTACTGTTTGATTTATTCTGTGTGGAGATTAAGCTCCACGAATAGGGGCTCTCCCTCTGTTCACTCTTCTATCGGCAGCACCAACAGCACTATCTTGTTTCAAGAGCGAAGTAGAAGATAAATATCTGAATTAATGAGAGAAACTCCCTCGGATGATTAACCACTGTTTTTGTTTATCTCGCCTTTCAGCTAGAGCGTGAGCTCAGAGGTCGGCGTCTGTGTCACCTCGTTCCTCCAAGGACTGGGCAGGGTAAACGCTGGGGCCAGCATTTGCAGACCGGCTAACCGATGCACCGGGAGGACCGGGAACCGAGAGGTGAGGCAGGCATCTGGAGGTGCCGAGGTGCAGCTGACTCGCAGTGGTGCGGAGCATAGCTGGAGGCCCGGGCCCAGGGCCCAGGGGCGGGACTTCCGGTCCCGCTCGAGAAAGCCATAAGCGCAGGGCGGAAGCGCGGCTCCGGGTAAGGCTCGGTAAGCCCTGTCTTGAGGTGAGTTCGGAGCCTGAGTGTCCCGGGCGCGCAACGTCTCCGTGGATGCTTCTTGGCATCTTATCGCCCCGTGCCGCGGCTCGCGGAGAGCCGGTACGCCCGGGGAGTGGGTGCTTGCTGTGCGGGCGGCGGGAGAGCGGGGACCCCAGGCTGAGGGACGATGCTGGGCTGCGGAGGCTGCGCGCCCCGGGGCCTGGAGGCGCCGCCGCGGGCTGACATCCTCCCTGGCGCCCGCGGCCTCCGCGGGGGTGTGTCCGCTCCCGGAGGTGGGACGACCTAGCTGGGCTTCCCCGAGGCTCCGGAGAGGATGGGAAGGACGCCTGGACCCAGCCAGACTGCAGGATGACCAGCATGCAGAACAGCTAGTGCTTTATTTGCAGTTCACCCTGTTTCTCTTTTTAAAGTCTTCTCCCTCCTCCAGTGGGTTTTGGGAAAAATATTTTGCATTCCTAGGGAAAACTTGAACTCCTTCTCACCTAGATCCAACCTAGACTGCTTTTCTTTGTCAGACTTCAGATCTTTGATTCAGTCGAGCATGCCCACCGTTTTCTTTTGGGCTCTTCTCTACCTTGCGGAGTTGAGGTGTTCTTACTTTCTTTGCCATAAAATGAACTAAACGTGTTTAGAGTGACAGCGATGTCTGGAAAAGCTAGTGCCTTCAATCCTTTTTTGCCCTTCACAACTCACTCTGTTCTTCCAGTGTGTCCGTGGACCGGATTTTTGCCGTGTACTGGGCAGGGGTAGCCAGGGAAAGCCAGAATACTGCCCTTGATGTGTAACAGAGTTTTGTTGGTTGCAGGTGTGTCATATTTTAACAGAATTTTTAACTTTAGAAATTGCAGATAACTTTGAAATCCTACTTGGTTTGACTTGAATCATTTGAAACAAACCACTAACTTACTATACATTCTTGGTGGCCTTGGAGATGTGTGTTGGAGTGTGATACACTCTTATGCTTAGTGGCGCAACTGATATTTACAAATGTAGGGTGGTGCCCAGCCTGACCAGTGCTTTAACATGTAATCGAGGTCATTGAATGCAGCCCTCTAAAGATAACTGAGCTAACCTCTATGTTGGTTTTTACATGTCTTCATTTTCTTTCCCTCCCTCCCTTTCCTTTCCTTTCCTTTTCTCCTCCTCCTCCTCCTTTTTTTTTTTTTTTTTTTTTGAGACAGGGTCTCCCTGTAGCCCCAGCTGGCCTGGAACTCACTGTGTAGACCAGGCTGGCCTTGAACTCATGAGATCCACTTGCCTCTGTCTCCCAAGTGCTGGGACCCCACAATTTCATTTCTTGAAATAGACCTACTGCTTATCTGATAAAGCTTGATTTTGTTTTAGCATGCAATTTTGGTTTAAAGCCTGGATTCTCCCCTCCCCTTCTCTTATCCTTTGGGAGGTAAAGCACTTGAGAACACAGGTCTTTACACTTCGCAGTTCATGGCTGGTGGAAGGGAAGTGTTCATCCTTGAAACATCATGCCTACCTTTTTTATTTTATTATTATTATTTGTTATGTGTATGAGTGTACTGTCTGCATGTAGGTTGGTGCATCCGTGTTGTGCAATGCCACGGAGGTCAGAAGAGGGCGTTGGATTCCCCCGGGACTGGAGTTAAAGATGGTTCTTAGCCACCATGTGGGTGCTGGGAATTGAACCTGGGTCCTCTGCAAGAGCAGCTGGTGCTCTTAACCGCTGAGCCATCTCTCCAGCTCCCATGCCTACCTTTTGTAGCAGGTTCCTAGCTACAGCTGTGTTTGAGTTTGATTGCTCTGGGTTTGGAAGTCTTTAGAATGTTTACCTTTTATTCTAATTGTTGAAAAAAATTGCTTAGCTTTTTCTTTAGATAAATTCTTTGCGGTATCCTGTAGGATTTAGATGTATTTCATAGTTTAGCTACAAGTGAGAATTTTTGCTTAGGTGCAGCAGATTGCTAGTTATTTGTATGTATAGATTGACAGTTTCTTTTTATTTCTGCTGTGTCTGTATAGGAAAAAGTGCAATGATAGCCAAATAGCCTTCATGTTCATGCATTTCAGTGCCCTGTTTTCTTAGTCACCAGTTTATACTATATCAAGCAATTTCTTATATTGAGTTCTTTGCTTCAATGCCCTTTGGCTATCAATTTTTAGTATATGGTACATTCTCACTTACCTGCTTGTCCTAGTTAGAAAGCCAATGCTTGCCATTTGATCCAACTCAAAGAACTGGCTATCATGGAGGAACACAGCTTTTGGGATAGGGAGAGACCAAACTGAGCCAATAAAGGATGGAGGGAGCAGAGTCCACTCCTCTTATGATCAGTTTGTGTTATACTGAGTTAGTCTTTTTCTCTCAGAGTGACTAAGACGATATAGCTATCAGTGACTCAGGGGATTCAACTAAGAAGGGCCCACTCTAGTATGCTGATCCTAAGGAAAAGAACTGTTGGATATGCAGAAATATTTGTAATTGAGATAGCCACTTTCATAGAAAAGTTTGTGTATAATTTGAGCTTCACTTTCAAAACAACTGCTTTGTAATTGTAATTGTCTATATTATTTTACTTGTCTGATGAAGGCAGCCCACAGCACATTATTAGACTAATACTTTTTGAAAGCTAGACATCATTCTATGCTACTATTGAATATCCATTATTGAAATTCCAGATTTTATTAATAGTCAAGAGATATATCTTCTATATTGTTTGGTATAGCACAGCTCACACAAATTTTGTAGGAACTTTCCATTGGATTGGTACTACTGATTTTACACTGAAATGTGACCCTTCTACATATTTCATTAAATTTTACCTTCCTATCTCAGCTCAGTATTTCTGATTGTCATGGTATAGTTTGGGGTCTATTTTGTTCCTCATTTGTTAGTGACTATTTTTAGGTTTGTCTTCTATGCTTAAAATACTTCTTTAATTTTGTGTTGAGTCAGGGCTGGTTTGAGTCAATGATAGTGATTAATGATTAATGATTATAGTGAGATAATAGCATTGTTAATGTATTGGTGTTGTGTTGAAAATGCTAACTTGAAAATAGCTGAGCATTTCTTTAACCTGCTGTCATACTTAAAGGGATTATAAAGATATTGGCATTTATCAACTCTGATGGAGAAAAGTACTGGTTTGACTTTCACTATTTAATGTGTTGATTAGGGCTCTTCAAAGAAACAGAATGAATGTATACGTAGCAAAAATGTATTATTATTTTAAGATTTATTTTAAGGGAGTTGGAGAGATGACTCAGCAGTTAAGAGCACTTGCTGGGTAACCATGAGGACCAGAGTTTTGATTCCAGTATCCACATGACAAACCAAAGTCTGAGTGCTTGTAACCCCAGCTCCCAGGTGGGTGGGGTGGGGGGGAACTGGAAGATTGCGCCTTTTGTTCGCTACCAGCCCAGCTGTGAAAATGTGAGTCCAGGTTCAGGGAGAGACCTTGTCTTAGAGGATAGAGGAAGAAGACACCTGATACCCTCTTCTGGCCTTAGCATGTGGTGCATGTGCACCTGTACATGGAAGCATATACTCCTGCAGACAATACAAACAATTCTTAAAAAAAAAAAAAAAAGATTTTCAACATAAAAAGATTTAAGAAACTGATTCAATTGTAGTAAGTGGTAAGTGCCAAAGAAATGAATGAGATAACATATAAATGGTATGCTTAGCAAAATTCCTGGCATGTATTTAGTAAAATATAGTGTTTATTACATGGTAGCATGCCCTCAAATAAATAAATACTTAAAACAGTTCTTTTTTGGACCTCTTCTACTAGAAGAGAGCCCCTCTATGCAGTTTTGCATATTAACTTCTGAATTTGGGAAATTAATATAGTTCTTCATTTGTAAACAGGAATTCAACAAAACTTGAAAAGGACTTTTAGGGGAAGAAAGTTTGAATACTTCTTTTTTTGTAATCCTTTTCAGCTTTTTTTTTTTTTTTTGAGATTAGTTAAATAAGCATTGACTTTTGCATGATAATGATTTTTATAAATGACTTAATATGGTTTATGAGATAAAACTTTATTTCTAGACCTCAGTGTTGGAAATATTTTTTAATGTTTTCTTTGGTGGTGCTAGGACTTGAACCCAATACCTTGCCTGTGCTAGATGTGGTTTGAATGTGAAATTAACCCCACAGGCTCATGTGCTTGAGCACTTGGTCCCTAGTCAAGGGCATGATTTTGGAGATTGTAAAAAAGAACTTTGGGGGGTAAGGCTAGAGGATGTGGGTCACTGGGGTCAGGTCTTGAGGTTTATATAACCTGCCTTGGTTCTGGGTCTTTGTTTTTTTTTTTTTTTTGCTTTTTGTCTGTGGCACCGTGAAGACGCAGAGTCCAAGCAGAGGCTTCTACTCCTGTGGCGTTGCCTGCTGCTGTTCCTTCCTGGCTGTTATAGACTGTTTTCCCTCAAACCATGAGCCAGAACAAATCTTTCCTTCCTTAAGTTGTCAAGTATTTTGTCATAGCAATGAAAAAATAGCCAGATATATTAGATAAGCTTTCTACCATGGAGTTACACTCTAGCCTCCTACTGCAGTGTTTGCTCTTCAGGGAAATATGCTGGCAGTTGTTGCCTGTAAGAAATCAGAGGGAGTAGTATGTAGATCATTCTATATGCTTCATGTTCTTTGGTGTCCACCTCATTGAAGTTTCCTTCTTATTCCTGCACAGTGACTTCCTCCATTCCTTTGTGGTGCTTTCTCATCTCCCAAGTGCCACATGTATTAATGTAATCCATTTCTATTTTTGGGGTCCCTTAAACTCCCATCTCCCAAATCTCCATTTCATTATGGTTAGCTTGTTTGAATTATGTGATTAAATGTATTTCAGAATAAAATGTAGAGAATATAGAATGACTGTAGACTTAATCCCAAGGTATATTATAAACACAACACACACACACACACACACCACACACACAATATTTTATTTATTTTTATTTTTATTTATTATTATTATTATTTTTTTTTTGGTCTCTTCGAGACAGGGTCTCCCTGTTAGCCCCAGCTGTCCTGGAACTCACTCTGTAGACCAGGCTGGCCTTGAACTCACAAAGATCTGCCTGCCTCTGCTTCCCAAGTGCTAGGATTAAAGGTGTGGGCCACCACGCCCGGCTTTTATTTTTTTTATTTTTAATTTTTGGTAGACACAATATTTTAAACTGAAGCATATACAACTTGAAAAATGCGAATTATAACACTTTGCAAGTGGCTTAGCAATATATGTTTACCCTGCTGCTTCAGATTTCTTTTTTTTTTTTTTTGTCTTTTCAAGACAGGGTCTCCCTGTAGCCCTAGCTGTCCTGGAACTCACTCTGTAGACCAGGCTGGCCTTGAACTCACAAAGATCTGCCTGCCTCTGCCTTCCAAGTGCTAGGATTAAAGGCGTGCGCCACCACGCCCGGCCAGATTTCATTTTTTAAGAGACTCAAGGTCTAAGAGAAAGTCTTCCCTGTAGGAGTTGAGGAGGAGGAACAGAAAGGACCCTTTTCAACTTAACTTGGACTTTTCCCCCTTCAGGGCCTTAATAATCTCCCCCCATTCTACATTGTTTTGTTTTATGTAAATTCTCTCCTTGTGAAGTATTAGTTGTAGCTTACTATCTTTTAACTGGCCATAAGGTAAATGATCCTAATTTATGTTGTTAAAGTGTACATTTTTCCATAAAACCTATAATTTTACTTTGTTTTTAGAACTGTGCTGTTTTATTGAGATGATGAAGTTTCAGAAGTCACCAGTAAATGTGACTCTGCTGTTGAAAATGTTTCTAATAGTAGTTTCTATTAATCAATGTGTTCTATGCCTCTTAGTCTTTCAAACAGTTCTTATACAAGGTGGATATTTGTAGTTCACCTTTGGAGAGTTTAAGTGCTTTGTCTGATTTGGTGTTACTGTGTATGATGGAGCTTATTTTAAAACCCCTTTCCCAATATACAGTGTTTTCTTTTACATTTTAAAAGCACTTAAATATTTTAGTGTCTGTGCCTAATGTGCATTGTAGAGAGAGCTTGCACCATGTTGGGTCTAGGTTTTCTGTTTTATCTGTGCACATCTAGAAGTGTTTTATTCCATGTGCTTAAAATTAGATTTTGTTAAATGCAGTGCATTATTAATTTGTCTAAGGAAGCTACCAGAGTTCACCTGGCACCTAAGATAGTTGAAAGTTGTAGATACTTTAGAAATATTTGCTGTGTGGATAAGAGCAAAAAGTGAGGTGGCAGTTAAGGCAGGGGAGCTACCACATAAAAATTCATTTTTATTGGAGCGTGAGGCAGGAACATGTTTTTCATAGCATGCTTCAGGGCAGGGCTAGAATCCAAACTTTGATTAAAATCACCCCAACTTTTTTTTCTTTTGCTTCACAACCATGAGTTACTGCCAGCTGAAAAGGATAATGGAGGGTAGTAATGAATTCATTTCCATCTGCTGCAAGAATTTTTAGACAGTTTTATTCATTTTAAACCTAAATGAAAAGGTCACTTTGAAGTGAAGAGTAAATTTGTGGCCATAGCTTCCTGTCCTGGGAGCTTGTACAGGTAATGCTGATGGCTGTTGTACAGTTAAATTTGTTCTCAAATAGTTCCTCCTGAGGGTGGGGAGTGACTGAAAATTCAAGTATTAGAGGCTTTCTTGTAGTATATCCACAGTTCTTAGGTTTTAGCCATGCGTCATAGGTTCCCAGATACTGTTCAGTTTTTCTTATATTGTCAAGTTCAAAAGACTTAATTTAAATATTCTATAATGTATACAAGCATGAAAACACCACAGACACACACAGTTTTTGTCAATCTTTCCATCCCTACCTCCATGTGAGATTGAGTCCAGAGCCTCACATGTATTGGATGAGCACCTATTACTGAGCTATAGCCCCAGCCCTTATTTGTTAAACTAACAAATAATTTTTTTTTTTTTTTTTGTCTTTTTGAGACAGGGTCTCCCGATAGCCCCATCTGTCCTGGAACTCACTATGACCAGGCTGGCCTTGAACTCACAGAGATCCACCTGCCTCTGCCTTCCAAGTGCTGGGATTACAGGTGTGTGCTACCACACCCAGTTTAACAAATAAATTTTTTAAAAGGGCCAAATATAACTTCAACATTGAGGGTTACTTGCAGTAGATACATATTTTACTTTTTGGAACCTGAGGGAACTAAGGCTTTGTTGTTTTTGTTTTGGCTTTTTGAGACAAGGTCTTCCTGTGTAGCTCTGGTTGGCCTGAAACTCTGGGTAGATCACGTTGGCCTCCAACTCACAGAGATCCTCCTGTCTTTGCCTCCTGCATGTTGGAATTAAAAGAATGTACCATTGTGTCTGGCTGAATTGCCTATGTCCCATACGCTGTCACACTGTCCCTTTCCCTCCCACCAGCAAGTGAAATGTTTGAAGGGCAAATTGGAGTACTGTGCCTACCAAATAGTTGATTTTGTTTCTTTTTGACTATATTGTGGTTGATTAACCTAAATGGTTTCCCTCTTCCATAGTTTTAGCATCAGTGTAATAGAGGAATATGCCCCTTAATACTATAACTTATTAGTAATTCGAGCTCTGCACTTCACTAAATAGGAAGCTTTACACTGTTTTAAAAACATTTATTTAGTTTCTGGTTGTTATTGGCTTCAAGGCTTTTGTGTTTGCTGAGTGCTATGTGATGGGTATTAGTATTATCTCCTGTCAGGGAGAGGGCATCTTTAATATAATTTATTAACCATGATTTAGGTGCTTTTTTTTCACATTCTAATAGTGTCTTGTAAAAGATTTTAGTCTTAACTATAAAACTACTAATTATTAACTAATTAAAAAATTTTTTTCTAAGTTATTTGTTATTTTTTATGTGTATGAGTGTACTGCCTGCATGTAGGTTGGTGCACCCGTGTCGTGCACTGCCACAGAGGTCAGAAGAGGGCATCGGATTCCCCTGGAACTGTAGTTAAAGATGGTTCCTAGCCACCATGTGGGTGCTGGGAATCGAACCTGGGTCCTCTGCAAGACTGAGCAATCTCTCCAGCCCCAATTATTAACTACTTAGTGTGTGCTAATCAGTGTCTTACATTTGTTATGTCTAACTTAGTCTTCTCTGTAGTGCTATTCAGAGGCATTACACCAATTTTACAGATATAGAAATTGAAGTTTATGGAGAGTAAATAGTTTGTACTACTTATATAGTATAATTTTTGGAGCTGGGATTTGAATCCATGCAACCTGAATTCAGGTATTTAGCTCTTAACACCGCTGCTTTTTCTCAAGCAATGTCTTCTGTTTTATATGTAATACAGCTGTACTTAAGAATTCCCTATAAAATTCCTCCATGCCATTTTCTATTAGATGTCTGTGTGTGCAGGCAGGATTTTCCATTTCTATTGTAATAAAACCTCCTCCTGTAGTGTTAGTGATTGCCAGTTGGTTTCTTGCAAAATGTTTGTAGCTTTTAGCATTTTTACTCCAGGAGAGAGGATTTCATCACTTGGATGACTGCTGTGCTCTCCGGTTGGCAGGAGGTTGCTGTCTCTCGCCAGACAGCAGCAGTTATATACTTTTCTAGGCATCATACTTTTCTGGGGCAGCTTGTTTTAGGTACAGAAGTTAATTTTACTCTAAATGTACATACAAACAGTAGAGTTATGCAAGTATCTTCTGAAGAGAAAAAAAATCAATTTAAAATTGACTTTGAGAGGATATATGGATTGTTGAGTTATAAGTTTTTCATCATGCTGTCCTTAGAGTCAGCTTTTACACACTATTACTGGAAAATACTTGACTATGTTTTTACTGAACACTTCAATTTTTAGAGCTCAATTTCTAACTCTAGAAAATAGTCATCGTTGACTTACAAGATGGTTCAGCTGGTAAAAGTGCTTGTTGCACAACCTGATGGCCTGATGGCCTGGACCCAAGCAAAAGTGGACGGAGAGAACTGACTCCATAGCGTGGTCCTCTGGTCTCCACATGAGTGCAGTAGCACAGGCACCCACACATCATGCACACAGAATAACATGAAATTAAGATAATCTTCATGTAAGATATTACTTTTGTGTAGTATATTTTGGGGTTACATCCTTATTCTTAATTTTGATGAATTTTAATGAGCTGAGGTGAGTTGCACATTGTTAAGGTGACACATTAATTATGGGAGAGGATTTAGTTGGCTGTGCATAGAATAATAGTGAGTTCGTCTGTACAGTATTAGTCTTTGCATTTTGCTGTGGAAGGGGCATTTATGTCATATTGAACTTAACCTTCTTAATAAAAATTTTAAGATTGATTTATTTTTATTTCTTACTGTGTGTGTTTGCCTGCATTAACATATGTGCACCACATGCATGCCTGGTGCCTGTGAAAGCCAGAAGAGGGCATGATATCCCCAAGAACTGGAGTTATAGGTAGTTGTGAGCTGTTTTGTGTGTGCTGGGAACAGAACCCTGGTCTTCTGCAAGAGCGGCAAGTGCTCTTCACTGTGGAGCCATCTCCTCCTTACTATAAACATGTAAACATAGTTTTAGAACAAGTAATAAACTTGAGGTACTATACATAAGATAATTTTGTTTAGAAGCTTCTCAATCCTGAATAATGAATGTACAGAGTCAGAGACACATATAATTGAATTCTATGTAATAGTTGTGATATTAAAGACTAAAACAGTTTGATTCCATAATCTAAAACATTAATCACCTTCAGACATACCCAAGTGTCATAAATGAAGAGGAACCTGCACATGTGTGCAGCTTCATGGCACACATGGTTCTGCGTATTGTGTGCTTGCATGTTAATATTAGATTTGAGGATAATACTTTGTAGTATTACTCCTTTTATAAAGGTGAAAAAACAAATTTTATAAGTAGATGGCTTAGAGCTGTTCCTATGATCCCAGCACTTGGGAGGCAGAGGCAAGGAGGATCAAAGTCATGATTGGCTACATAGCCCCTGGGTTATATGAGACACTGTTTCAAAACAACAAAAAATAGATATCTGTGGTTAGAAGTAATATATGCAAAACTGGGCCTTCAGCATAGGACTCTCTGACTCTCATGTCTGAATTCTATCACATTACATGTCTTTTTAAATATTTTATTTTAATTTTATGTGTATTAGTATATCGCCTGCATGTATGTAATGACATGCAATGCCTCCGGGTCAGAAGATGGCATTGGATCCCTGGAACTGGAGTTATAGACAGTTGTTGGCTGCCATATAGGTGCTGGGAAGTGAACCCAGGTCCTTTGTAAGAGCAGCCAGTGCTTTTAACTGCTAAGCCATCTCTCCAGCCCCACATGACATGCCTTCTTGTTTCTTTTCTTTCTTTTCTCTCTTCCCTTTCTCTCTCTCTCTCTCTCTCTCTCTCTCTCTCTCTCTCTCTCTCTCTCTCTCTCTCTCATTCTATTCTCCTTCATCTCTACTAGAAGTTTTCCTCCCTCTCCTAACCTTCCTTTTCTTACTCTGGACATGTCAATATTCATAACTTTTTTTTTTTGAGACAGGGTCTCCCTTTAGTCCCAGCTGGCCTGGAGTTCATTATGTAGACCAGGCTGGTCTGGAGTTTGTTATGTAGACCAGGCTGGCCTTGAACTCAAAGAGATCCACCTGCCTTTGCCTCCTGTTGAGTGCTGGGATTAAAGGTGTGAACCACCACAACCGGCCTAAGATGGTTCTTAGCTGCCATGTGAGTGCTGGGAATCAAACCTGTGTCCTCTGGAAGAACAGTCAGTGCTCTTAACCGCTAAGCCATCTCTCCAGCCTCTTCATAACATTTAAATGTAAAGATTATCTTTATTCTTTATTGTAAGGGCCAAAGCTCCGGTGCCAGGAAAGGAAGGTCAGAAGAGGCTGGAAATTGAAGAGAATTCAAGGAATTGTAGACAGAAGACATTTTATTCATTTCTGGCAGATGCTGGCACACACAGCATGTAGGCATGCATGCAGAACAGCACATTGGCCATACAGAGATGAGTACACAGGCCCCGAGGCAGACACACACAGCAGGCTGGTGAAGGACAAGGCACTGGCCTCTGACCTTAAGGCCATATTTATACAGACTCACATGAAAGTAGCATTCTGCCAGGGATAATTACATAACAGATTGCATCACTGTTCACTTTTGGGTTTTCCAGACATTGGGTGTCAACCAGTTTGCTTTTTGCTGAGTCGTTACCCCCCCCCCCATATCCAGTGTTAGCTATCTTGGCCAATGCCAGATATCCATATCAGCTCCATGTTGTCTGAGCATATACTGGCTCTTTTGGCCCTCTATTCTTCTACACTCATGAACAGTAAGATCAACCTATGATATCAACTGTTTTTATATTACGATTCTTGAGGCTTCATCTATTAATTCCAGAAATAAATTTAAATGTAGCTATTAACATTTAACCTGTGTCTTCTCTCTGATTATTACTTTATGCATAGCAGGTATAAGACACATTGTCTTTGAATTTACTCCTTTGTGGAGCTTTATGTGGGACGGTTTCTTTTTTGGCTCTTTGCCTAGTGTAGGCCCTTAAATTTTGCCTTCTTTTACCAATTTTCTGCAGCCCCCTAACCAGCACATTCTTACCACCAAGACTGCAGAGGTCTCTAGAGCTGTTGTCTTTAGAACCAACTCACTTCTCTAGATTTGTTCATTCTTTTCTTTGTTTTTGACACAAGATCTCTCTATGAAGTTGTGGCTAACGTGAAACTTGCTGTGTTAAATAGGTTAGTCTTGAACTTGAAGCAATACTCCTGCCTCCTTCTCCTTGTCAGCAATGGCAGAGACAGGCACAGGTTCACAGTAGTCCCTAGATGGGACTACCATCAGAAAAGATACAGTCAAGAGCCACAGGGATGCACAAAGGGGGTTTAGGTCATGACTTCATTGTAATGGGATTCTGCTGAGATTGCTAGAAATGTACAGCTTTATAGCTGGGATTTGAGAAAGGCCTTAGGCAAATGTTATAATTATATTGGAATTCTTGATTCTTAATTGGGACGAGGTTCCCAACCAGACTCCAAGGTGAGTGTCTCCTTTTCCTTCTATGTCCCTTCTTTCTATCTTCCCTCATTCCAAGTGCTGGCATAACAGGTGTTCATCACTACATTTGTGCTTTCTCATGGGTTCTGACCTTGGAATATTTCTTGTAGTTTAGTTTTGGCTCTTCCAAACATTTAAAAAAGATTTTTAAAATATTTAACTCAGCATTAATATTTTGGTAATTTCATCCACCTTTATAGTGGATTTTTGTCTTTTTCACACCTATCACTCTCATCCCTCTCCTGTTCCCGCTGAACCCTGCCCAGCAACTCTTCTTTTTACTTTCATGTCTTTTGTTTTTCTCTGACCCTCTGAGGTTGATTACGGTCACTTGCATGAGCCTGAATGAGGGTTATTCACTGGAGCATAGGTAGGTTATTAATGGCTACACCACTGAAGAGAAAGACTTCTCCCTCAGCCACCATTAACTGCCAGTAGTTCTGCAAGGAGGGATGGGGCTTCACGAGCCCCTATCCTGTCTGTACTGTTGTTATGTGGACAGTGCTATGAAGGTCACCACAGCTGCTGTGAGTCCATGAGTGCAGTGTCCAGATCATCTGGAAGTCAGCGTTTCATAGTGCTCCTCACCTTCTTTAGGCTCTTACATCTTTCTGTTTCCTCGTACACAACTTTCCCTGAAACGTGGAGGTGTTGATAGAGATGTCCCATTTAATGTTGAGGCTCCTCAGGGAATATAGCAGAACAGGGTAGAAAGAATATTAATGCGTCTTTCAACTCTCACCAGCGACTCTTCTGCATGCAGTAGATGTGATTAACCCAGAAAGCTACGACTGGCCAAAGTGCTGAGAAGAGACCACAGAATGCTTGTCCCTGGGTAGGACACCTGTATCAAACCTCTGCTACCCAAGGCTCAGACACCACTGCAGAAGGTGGGGAGGGGTGGTGGTGGTGATGGAAAGAGTGTAAGTGCCAAGGGAGGTGGATGTGCATAAGGAAACAATTTTTCAGGGGGCCAGGAAGCTGCTTGTATGAACTTATAGCTGTGGTGACAGCATGCCCAAGACCCATGTAAGCTCAAACCAGACAAAACAAAACAAAACAAAACAAAACAAAAACCAGCATAAGAGTAGGGGAAATGGGTAAGAAGGCCCAGCCATAGCTGAGGAACTGTTGGCAACTGATGACTACTGGTAGAGGGAGAGTTGGTTTTCTTTGAGGGAGTGACGCTTGATAGATCCACTAGGCTCCAGTGGAGGGACTCACACTGAGGGACATTTGGCCAAACAAACGTGGTTCCCTTAACATCTATGACAGAATGCATGAAATCTGGTGGGGGCATGGGAGGGTACAGGTAGGAAAGGGGTCTAAATATGATCAAAGTGTATTATATGAAATTCACAACAATTCAAAAAAGGTGCTGAGCTCTCAAGTCACTTCTTCCCAATTAGGAGCCTCTGCATTAACCTTTGCCCATTCAAAACAGAAGCTTCTCTAACTTAAATCTCTGAGATCAACAGTAATCTCTGGTTATAAGCATAAATATTTAGGAAGCAACTTTACACCGTGTCTGTTTACCAAAATAACAGTAATAGGTGTCCCCCCTAAGTCCTATGGTCTCCCCACCCAGGGGCTTTTTTTTTTTTTTTTTTTTCTTTTTGAGACAGGGTCTTCCTTTAGTCCCAGCTGGCCTGGAGCTCACTATGTAGGCCAGGCTGGCCTTGAACTCACAGAGATCCACCTGCCTCTGCCTCCCAAGTGCTAGGATTAAAGGTGTGCATCACCACGCCTGGCGGCCAGGGGCTTTTGACCAGGTTAACAGTACTAGGAACGAATTCTCTCCTATGGACTGGGCCTCACATCTGAGCAGAAAGTGGTTGGTTACCCCATAGCAGTCATGCCATTCTGCTAACATTGAGCACATCTTGCTTGGCAGATGGTATTATAGCTTGTAGGGTTCACAGCTAGGTAACCATTGGTGGCTTTTCTTTCCCAGAAGCTGTGTAGCACCTTCTGGTACTGTGAAAGCTAGCCAGCAGAGAGGAAGCTTCTAGCTCAGTTCCAGCTTGATTGCTGTACACCCTGCCCTCAAGTCTGTGGTGTCTTCAGAAGTAGAATCTTACTATCTTAATTCTGGTGGGCCACCGAGAACAATGGTAACAGCCTATATTATTTTAGGGGCTTCTGGAGCCTCTCTGGTCAACAACTCAGTAACCCAGCTTTTCTAGATCTCCAGCCATGTATCCACATTGCCAGAAAGAAGGCCACATTGTGATTTGGTTACTTGGAGTAGTTTGCATTATTGAGCTAGGGTGGTGAAGTGGTGGTGTGTGAAAGGACTTTTGATTTATTTTAGTCTAGAATTCTTAGTAACTGGCAAACCTTTTTCACTGATAGTAAAAAAATAAACATTTGCTGAAAAAGAGACTCCAAATGACTTCTAAAAGAACCTTTGAAAACTTCCCTGTTTGGAGTCTTGACTGAATGCTTTATTGAGGAAGAAGAAAAAAATATCTGAGAACAAATCTTTTAATGGGATATGAAGTATTGTTTTCTGTACATCTTATTCTAAGGTAGCAGGCTCCAGTGATGACTTGTTTTGTGCCTGGGATGCTATGTTCTAAAGCTCAGTGTGCTCTAAGAAGATTTATGACATTAAGGCTAAAATTACCATGAGCATGTCAGAACTTATTTGTATTGGAATTTTGCAAAGTTTGTTTTAAGGATTTAGCTTCTTAATGAAGCTTTTAAAAGATGATAACCTTCATGAATTTTTTACAAATGGGATTTTAAAATGTGTTTCTGGAGGCATTTTTAGGCTCAAAGATAGTTTTCCTATTTTTTTTTATATTGCTTTTATGGATGTTCTGTGTATTTCAGACATAATTTCTCAGTTCAGTTTAGACATATTCCCCTTTCCCTTCCCCCACCCCACCCCAGATCATACAGTCTGCCATAATTGTCCTGCATCTTTCTCTCAGTCTTTTTTTATGTTCAGGAATTCACATTTTCCTCCTTTAATTTTATATTACTCTAAAATATGAATGCATACTTCCAACTCATATACAGTAATTACAGAGTCTGAAAGTAGTGGTGGATTGATTACAGAGCCCGTTGAGAGAGTTACTTTATAACAACATAGTTGCTTTCAGATAAACAGAAATATAAAAATAATGTTGTTTAGCTTGCCTTTCATCTGGGGATTTGGTGTTAGCATCCACAAATGAGGAAGACCATTCACCACTTGTTTTTCTGGGACTGTGTTACTTCACTTAGCATAACGAGTTCCATCCATTTACCTGCAAAGTTCATGATGTCATCTTTCTTTACTGCTCAGTAGTACTCCATTATGTAGATGTACCACATTTTTGTCATCTACTCGTCTGTTGAAGGGCATTTGGGTTGGTTCCAGCTCTTCGCTATTGTGACAAGAACTGCAATAAACATGGATGTGCATGTATCTTTGCAGTAGGATGAGTCTTTTGGGTATATACTGAGGAGTGGTATGACTGGGTCAGGTGGTAGGCTGATTTTGAGTCTTTCAAGGGTTCTCCACACTGCTTTCCATAATGGTTGTACAAGTTTACATTCCTGCCAGCAGTGGATGAGTGTTCTCCTTTCCCCACAACCTCTCCAGCATTTGGTGTCTTTTGTTTTCTTGATCTTAGCCAGGCTTATCAGAGTGAGATGATATCTGAGAGTGGTTTTAATTTGCATTTCCTTAATTATTAATGATGTCGAACACTTTTTTTTTTTTTTTTTGGTCTTTTCGAGACAGGGTCTCCCTGTAGCCCCAGTGGCCTGGAACTCACTCTGTAGACCAGGCTGGCCTTGAACTCACAAAGATCTGCCTGCCTCTGCCTCCTGAGTGCTAGGATTAAAGGTGTGTGCCACCACACCCGGCTGATGTTGAACACTTTTTAAGATGTTTCTCAGCCATCTTTAATTCCTCACTGGTGAAGTCTCTGTTCAGCTCTTTACTCCATCTTTTGAGTAAGTCATTTGTTTTGTTTTTTTGAGTAGTTTATATATTCTTGACGTTAATACTGTCAGATGAATCACTGGTGAAGATTTCCTCCCACTCTGTTGGTTTTCTCTTCACTTCCTTGATTGTTTCTTTCACTGGACAGAAACTTTTGAGTTTGACGAGGTCCTATTTGTTGACCTTATTTCCTGCGCAGCTGCTGTCTGATTTAGAAAGTCTTTTCCTATGCCTATGTCTTGTAGGTTGTTGCCAACTGTTTCTTCTATCACCTTCAGGGTTTCGGGTTTCACACTGAGATCTTTGATCCACTCGGAATTGATTTTTGTACAGGGTTAGAGGTAGGGGTTTAATTTTGTTCTTCTACAAATGGTGATCCAGTTTTGCCAACACCATTTGCTGAAGATGTTATCCTTCCTACATTGAGGGTTTTTTTTGCCCCTTTGTCAAATATGAAGTGGCTGAAGTTGTATGAGCTCAAGTTTGGATCTTCAATTTTGTTCCATTGGTCAATGGGTCTGTTTTTGTGCCAGTACCAGGCTGTCCTTATGGACTTTGGCTTGAAGTCTGGTAGAGCAATCCCCCCCGTATTGCATTTTTCACTCAGGGTTGCTTTAGCTATTTGGGATCTTTTGTTTTTCCGTATGAATTCAAGGATTTTTTTTCCAAGTCTATGAAGAAGCTCATGGGGATTTTGATTGGGATTGTGTTGAATCTGTATATCATTTTGGGTAAAATGGACATTTTTACTATATTAATTTTTCCAATCCATGAACATGGGAGATCTTTCCATCTTTTGATGTCATTTTCTTTTTTTTTTATTTTCGTATGTGTGTGAATGTACTGTCTGCACGCAGGTTTGTGCACCCGTGTCGTGCAATGCCGCGGAGGTCAGAAGAGGGCATCGAATTCCCCTGGAACTGGAGTTAAAGATGGTTTTTAGCCACCATGTGTGTGCTGGGGATTGAACCCTGGTCCTCTGCAAGAGCAGTCGGCACTCTTAACCGCTAGGCCATCTCTTCAGCCCCTTTTTAAAAAATTTTTTTTAAATTTATTTTCGTATGTGTGTGAATGAACTGTCTGTTGATGTCATTTTCAATCTTCTTCAGGGGTTTAAAATTTTTGTTATAGAGATCTTTGGTGTTTTTGGTTAGGTTTGTTCCCAGGTATTTTATTATTTTTGAGGCTATTGTGAGTGGGAAGGTCTTCTTATATTCCTTCTCCACTTATTTATTGTTGGTGTAAAGAAAGGCTACTGACTTTTCCAGGTTAATTTTGTATTTAAGAGTTTCAGTAAAGTGATGGGATATAAAGTTTTCCTATTTTACAAAAAGAATTCTACAAGAAGTTTTCATTCATTTTTCAGTGAAAAAAATTGCTGCTAAAAATGGTACATACGATGTAAGCAGTCCTGTGCTTGCTGCCCGGCTCAGGCTCCTCTGCACTGTGCCCAGCCAGCCATTCTCCCGAAGTAAAAATGAAAAAGAAAATAGTGCTTGTATTATTTCCATTTTCCCCCCTCATTTAAGCAGTAAATTTAGAAGGACATCCCAGGCTAGAAAATGACCACAGCACTGTTTCTGACTCACTTTTTCTGTATAATTTTCTAATATTACATAGAGGATGTTTTGCTCTGCTTGCTAATAACCATTGGGAAAAAGTAACATGTATTATAGCAGGTTGTATTAATTTGGTGTTTGGGGCTGTAGTTTTCAGTTCTGATAGAAAAGATTAGCATTTGAAGGGACAGTGGCTGCTGTCTTTATGGTGATGTGGAGTCAGCGCTGAGTCCATTCATTTGCACAGCCATTTGCACACCCCTTTGCTAGTTCCAAAGTAGATTATATTACCTTGAGAACTGTTTTTAGGAAAGAAAGTGATATATGCCATATACCTAACATAGTACTAGGTATATAATGGGTTCAACTAATGACGGTGTTTTATTTTTGATCTGGGCTCACTGTGTAACTCTTTGTATATCACTTGACAGTAAGTTCCACTGCTGTGGTATGAACATTCCAGATGTCAGTCCTGTGGGTGTCAGTATTTCTTTTTAGACTAAATTTAGGTTATATTTTTCTTTCAGAGATTTCTGAGAATGAAGATCTATCTTGATTGTTGAAGTATATGCAATAATTCCTATTTCAACTATCAGAAGCAGCTTGATTAAAACAAAGGTAATTTCAAGTTTTAAAATGGCTGTTTACTGCCTGGAGAGATGGCCTAGAGGTTAAGAGCGCCCACTGCTCTTGCAGAGGACCCAGGTTCGATCCCCAGCACCCACATGGCAGCTGAGAACTGTCTTTAACTCCAGTTCCAGGGGAATCCGACGCCCTCTTCTGATCTCCGAGGCATTGCACAACACAGGTGCACAAACCTACATGCAGACAGTACATTCATACACATAAAAAAAAAATGGCTGTTTACTTAACATAGATAATTGTCATTCTGAATTAAATTGGAGCCATTCAGACTGTAAGACATACCTTATAGCATTAATTATAGCATTAATTATAGCATTAATTGAGAGAGAGAGAGAGAGAGAAGTATACATGCATGTGAGTGTGTGTATGTGTTGGTGGGGTGGGGTGTGGCCAGAGGACAACCTCCGCTGCTGTTTCTCTGCACCACCACTTTTTTTTTTTTTTTGAGACAAGATCTCTCATTGTTCTGGAAGTCTCTAAGCTGGCCAGGCAAGCTGGCTAGTGATCCCCAGGGATTCTTCTGTTTTGGCCTCTTTAGTGATAGGACTGCAAGCATGTGCTACCATACCTGGCTTTTAAAATGTGGGTTCTGGGGATCAAATTCAGGTCCTTGTGCTTGTAAGGTAAGCACTTAATGACCGAGCTATTCCCCAGCCCAAATATTCACTCTTTATTGGAAGGTTGTTTTTTTGTTTTGTCTTCTTTTGTTCAGAAAGTTTGATAATATAGTTGATAGTATGACCAGCACCACTATGCTGCGTAATGGGGCACAGTGGCTAAAGCTAGGAAGTTAGTACCTCGTAAATATTTTAATGTTTTTCCCAAATGATTTTCAGTGTACAGTTTGAATCACTTAGCGACAAGAAATCTATCATTAGATCATTTTGTGGCAGGAGCATCATAGAATGTGTTTATGCACACCTAGCCAGTGTAATCTATTACAGAGCTAGTTATGTAGTATATACATAGACCATATAGCCTATTATGCCCAAAGCTGTGATGATTAAAACAACATGAGATATAATTCCAGCACAAGAGCAAATGAGACTCCCTGCATGAAGTTGCTGATGGTGGAACATGATCCAATTTTTTTTACAAAAGTAAAATAAAGAGAAAAAAATCTACTACAATAAATACATAAACTCATAACAACCCCTTTTCATCATCAGGTATTATGAACTGTCCTAGTGTGTTAAACTGTTTATATGTTAAGTTTTATGCGCCTGGCAGTACAGATGTGTTCACAGGAGCATCAGCACAAGCTGGTCCCCTGCATTGTATTGTCGCTGCACCCTGGCATGCTACTAGGAAATAGGAATTTTTCACTTCTGTTATCATCTTATGAGGCCAACATGGTATATGTGATGTGTTGTTGACTAAAATGTCATTTTGTGCACATTAATGTTTTCTGTTTACAATGAAAACTGAACTAGTTGGAGTCAGCTCGGTGAGGAGTTGGGTGCTCATTGGGAAGAAGGCAGGCTAGCTGGGAATTGTGGGCAGTGGTGAGTTCACGTCTCAGGCAGCTTTTGCATTTATGTAAAAATTATCTTACCTAAGTAGATTTCTTCAATCTTTATTTGGTTGCTTGGTTTGTTTTTTGAGGCAGGGTCTCGCTTCATAGACCATATCCTTGAATTTGAATGACCCCCTCCTGCCTTAGCTTGCCAAGTGCTGGGATTTCAGGGGTGAGCTACAATGCCTGGCTTTAGATCTCTGTTTTATATTTACTGTAGTAGGATCAAATACAGCTGTGGTAGACTAAGATTTGATTCCTAGTGTAGAAAGAGTTGTAAAGACTGGAGATAATCAAGTGCCACCTTGGATGTGTGATGTCACAGGCACTATATCATTGCTAGATTCCCTTTGCGAATGCTCCTTTCTACTTAATGAGTGGGGCACAGTGCTAATGAAAGATCATGAAGATGCCTTCTGATGAGAGTTCATTTAAGAAAAATAAAAATGAAGATTTCTTAAAATTAGGAAAATGATTTAAAATAACTAGCAATAACCAGTCAGAGAACATTTTTTATAATGTCATTCATAATACTAACCAAAAATATTACTTATCTAGAATAAAATAATAAGAGATTGATAAGAAAACACCCATGAGAAACAATTTATATTCAAGACAGAAAGAATGTAAGATTTGTGACATGTAGCTTATGTTAATGATATGCCTCTCACAAATGCTAGTTTACAGATGTTCAAATAATAAAGTAGTGTGTACAGTGCCAACAGCCGTGTCCTGGCCCACCCTTTGTCAACCCTGTGTTATCCTTAGAGGAAGACTGTGTGTAACTGTCCTAGCAGGTGCTTTGGTATTTACCTCAGTATTTCTCAACATCAACTATGCTCTGCTATTTGATAATTTTCCTTTTAGTACCTTTTTTTTTTTTTTTTTTTTTTTTTTTTTTTTNACTATGCTCTGCTATTTGATAATTTTCCTTTTAGTACCTTTTTTTTTTTTTTTTTTTTTTTCTCTTTTTGAAACAAGGTCTACCTGTAGCCACAGCTGAGCTGGAACTCTGTATAGACCAGGCTTGACTTGTTCTCACAGAGATCTGGCTGCCTCTGTCTCCTGAGTGCTGGGATTAAAGGTGTGCACCACAATGCCTGGCTTGACTCATTTTTAACAACAGATTCTCTGAAGGTGGAAGCTGGCTGCAGCCCTCCAGTTTTAGAGTTTGACTAAATGAGCCTTCTCTCCTCTCCAACTGGCCTACTACAGGAATCACTGGCTCACCAAAATCCACAATTTCATTTGAGGCCTATGAAGGCTGTGGGCTTGTCCTGACAGTTGGCTATCCCTCTTTTGCCCCTGCCTTCCACCCTGCTGGGAGGGTGCTGTGCTGCTGAAGCCATGTTCTGTTTCTCTGTTACCCATCTTTTTCTTTGCTTTTTTCAAGTGGCCTTTCACCTCTTTTGTGACTTCTAAAGCTCACCTCTCTTTTCTCCCTGCAGTAGGATCTGGTATTTCTTATTTGGTCTCCCCTTTGCTGGGGAATCAGCTTCTAGTCCACCATTTTACTCAGAAGTCTGTTCTGATTTTTGTGATCATTTTTCCTTGCAGTTTGCTTTTGTTGTTATCTTGAGATAAGGTCTTATTGTGTAGCTCAGGTTGGCCTGAAACTTACTGTGTAACCCAGGCTGGTCTTGAACCTGAGATCTTCCTGCTTTTATGTTTTAAATGCAAGGATTGTAGTGGGTGCCACCATGCCTAGCCTGAATTTTATAGTTTTGCATTTTGAGCTCATCTTTAGTGAGACTTCTTTTGAGGGAGTGAAAATTCTGTGGGTTTGAAATAGTTTTAAATTTGTTTCTCTGAAGTATCCCAGCATTGTTACCACTTGAGATCACTTTAAAAAAATGAGTTATGAAGCCTGAGGTTTGATTCTTAGATCATGCAGAATGTAAAATTGAACTCCAGCCATAATTAAAAAAAATTTTTTTTTGAAAGGTCTGCTTAGTCACAGCCCACTTGGAAGTCATTATGTGGACCAGGCTGGTCTTAATCTCACAGAGGTGCAGGCCACCATGCCCAGTGTGTAATTTAAGTTTTAAGTAAAGGTTTTTTTTTTTTTATTCATTGTTGTTTTTGTGGTGCTGCTGATCAACCTCAGAGCGGTGCACATGCTAGGCCAGTGCTCCAGCACTGAGCTGCATCCTCTGCTCTTCCACACTTGTTTTCTCTACTGCTTTCCCCTAATTCAGCCTGGGCTGTTGTGGCCACCATTGCATTTCTTTTCTACCCTATTTCATTCTGATCACTGTTGATGAAAGTTATAAGAGTTGCACTGCAGCATGCTGGAAGCTTCTAGTACTCCGTCAATGCTTAGAGGGCTGTGGGTAAAGGTGCTGTCTAGAACGGGTCTTGACTATGAACCAGCAGTAACCAGCACTTCCAGCAGCTGGTGGACTGGTCCTTAGGGAACGTTCTGGGCAGTGCGTCAATTGTAGCATCCATTTTAGGTGCTCTAGTGGCTATGAAATCAGAAATACAGTAACCTAGGCATTGCAAACAGGAATTGTTCCATGAATTCGTTCTTGGTAGATAGCCAGCTTTTATATATATGTAAATCATGCATTTGAAAGGAGAAATCGTGATTTGAAATGATCCTAGATATTATTGATTTATTACTTTAAGGGAGAGGTACTTTTTTTTTTTTTTTTTTTTTTTTTTTTTTTTTTTTTTTTGTCTTGTTCGAGAACAGGGGTCTGCCCTGTAGCCCCAGCTGTCCTGGAACTCACTCTGTAGACCAGGCTGGGTTTGAACTCACAAAGATCCGCCTGCCTCTGCCTCCCAAGTGCTAGGATTAAAGGCGTGCGCCACCACGCCCGGCCGGGAGAGGTACTTTTTAAAGATAGTGATAAAATGTATTTAGAAAAGTTCTATAATACAGTGCCGTATTGTCAGCTTATTAAAAGGGGCAGGGGGTGGGTGTTGGTGGTGGCAAATGAAGCCAAACCCTGCAGCTTAATGTTACTTTTGAAAAGGCAAGTCTAAATATATTATTGAAACTCATAGTTATTTTTACATCTTTTTGAGATACTCTTAACACACCATAAAAAGTTAACCAATCATAAGCAAATGGAGTAGTGACTTTTAGTGAATTTAGAATTGTACATCCATCACCACATCTAAGTTTTGGAAGTTTTTAACACCCCTAAAAAGAAATGTGTATCCCTGAGCAGATAGTAGTCACTCCCCATTCCTTCTCCTGGGTCCTTTTATTATACCCCCCCGCCCCCCCCCGCAACCACACTGATTCAGTTTCTGTCCTTACAGATTTGTGTATTCTGGACATTTTTGTACAAGCAGAAACATATAATATGGCCTTTTGTGACTGGATTTTTCACTTAATCCCATTTTTTTTAATTGCACTTCAATACTGGTGATAATTCTCTTACTCAAGTGAGAAAGAGGCCAGAGGTGAATCACTTTTAATGCTGTTATCTCTGCTCCTGGCCACGATTGTACCATTAGCTGTGGCTTACAAGAGCTTCTGGTTATGGGTAGCAACTATATCATATTGATGAAGTGGCTGTTTTCCAGTAGTTGGTAGGTTAATTAATCAGTACTAGATGAGGCAATTTCAGTGATTTAACTAGCCATTCATTTTCCTATCCAGATTGATTTTTTGAAGGATAGGGATAAGATATTCAGATATTCCCACCAGTTTTCCCAGTTCTCAGAAAAACTTCATTCCATTATAATACATGGGATTTTTGAAATACTTTTGAAAAGAAATAGCTAAATCAGTTTGAGATTATTTCTTTTGTTATTATTGAGTATAAAAGAAGAAAAGTGCCCATCATTACCATGGCTGTCATAGTGCCCTGTTTGGCTGCTTACAACATATTAGAAGTGATGCTAAGTGTGTCACAGGATTGATTCCTTGTTAGTCCAAAAGCCTTGTCAGCAAGTGGCATTATCCCCATTTTAGAGGCAAGGAAGTAGCACCTAGAGGTTGAACATGTCTGTGCTTATTGAGCAACACTTAAATTCAGGTCAGCGCTAGCCTCTGGATCCAGGGCTCCACATTCATGCATTACTGTGTATTTCTTGGTTCTTCTTTTATAGTCCATGTATTCGTATTAACTACTATCATGAACAAAGCTTTTGGGTGATGAGCTGGTCATGACTGATGTCCTAAAAAAGCCGATAAAGGTAGGTTTCTGCCTGCACTGCCTTTAGTAGTGCTTCTGGTTTTGTGACTAAAGAGTGAGATGTGCCCAGCTTGAGCCACATATTCATAGCATACATCTTGTTTTTAACCTAACATTTATTGAGTGTTTATGATGAACCAGCCTGTGTGCTGATCATTTGAACCTTAAAGCAACCTGTCCTAGAGGGACTTTGGTATCCTCATTTTCTGATAAGGCAGCTGAGTCTGAGAGGGTAAGATATGTGCCTTCTGTACTCAGAAGATGGTTGGGATTTAAACCCAGGTGGTCTAGTTTGCCAGCCCACACTCTCTGTCCTTGAACACTGACAGTAGTCATTTGAAAAAGTTCAGGTGGCTGAATGGAGCTATTCTGAAAAAAAATATTATAAATGTTTTTCCTTTGCAAAATAACATCTACTAAAAAATGGGAGAGCTGTTAAATTTGTTAATGCTTCAAAAAGTTATATTTGACATGTTTTCCATCCCCTACTCCATGCAATGACCATTTTACTTTTAGCTAGGTTTTACTTTTAAAATGGAATCATTAGTGAGTGGTTTTGAAGTATTAATTCAACCATTTAGCAGCTATTCTCTGGATATTTTCATGTACAACTTATAGTATCCTCAATTAAATTTTATAAAGTCTGGTTAGGTACAACTTTTTTGCCCCTAATAGTAGAAAAGAGAACTGGCAAGTTAAATTGTGTATGAGAATGATGACTTCATAATGACAGAGTAATAACTGTGGTATTCAAATTCCACAGGAGAGTTCAGGAGAAAAAATGCCCAAAGGACATCTCAGGGAGGTGATCATGGAAAGGAGAGACATAGATACTTCTAGTGTAGTACATAGTGTAATCAAGATAATCTATGAAGATATTTTAATTGGCAGAGTATTTTACTGAATGACAGCTGGGTACTTACATAGCTATTATCTTTATAGTAATTGTGATTATAATTTCAACAACTAAATCATTTCTCATATAATTATTTTTGTTACATATAAAAATCACTCTGGGTTTTCTTTCATTTCTGTTAATCAATAGACTTTATTTTTTAGGCTCCAGGCTAGTTTTAGGCTTCTGGAAAAATTGCATGGAAAATACAGAACATTCCTTTATGCTCCCTGCCCCATCTCACCAGCTTCCCTTATCATTAAACCATTTTGCATTAGTAGGGTACAGTTGTTCAAATGGTATAGTAGTATTATGAAGTCCATAGTATAGGATTTATATTAAGATTTGTGATGTACAGTTTTATAGGTACTGACAGATTATAGTGTCATGAGTCTACCATCAGAGTTCATATGAAATGTCATGGCATTTTAAATCCCCTGTGGACTTTTAAAGTAAAAATAAGTCATTTCCTATCAGCCCTCTCGGTCTCACTCCTCTGAGAAAGAATTGTTAAAATCATCTTGGAACTTACGCACTTAATGAAATAATGTATATTAGTGTTCCATATAAGTATTGTAGATATTTTTGTATTTTATCATATTTTATTTTTAAAACATAGTAAGTCATCTTGACACTTCTTAGAAGAAAGGATTATTTGGTAAATGTGAGGACTGTTGAGCAATCTTCTGAGAAAAATAATGCTATAAGGTCGCGTGTCTAATGCTATACAATAGCAACGCTTTGGTATGGAAATTGGGTGTTAAAACATATAATTTAAGCTTTAGGATTATTGAACACTTAATAGCATGCTATGACCTAGAAGAGGAGGCAAGTGCTCTGACATGTGTATATATGCATTTTGTTCATTTCATCAAACCTTTGTCCAAATAGAAAAGCTTTTACCTAGTATTGTACAAGACTTTACAAATCCTTATCCATGGTATTCTAAACCTTTAAGCAGCTTTCATTGATTATGTGATTAAATGATTCTCAAAACAAGTATGTTTTCTCTTTGAAAAATGGAATTTGAAAAAATATGAATCAGTAAGGGAAGTTGTAAGAACATTTTATGAGAAAATTAGACTTTAAGTGCCTCCATAAAATTATAGGAACATTTGCCATAGGACAGTATCAGTGGAGACTGCTACATGATAAATTGGTATGTATTCATTTTAGAAATAAAAGTTGCCATTTCATTGCTATTGTAGACTTTTACACATAATTGGAGAAGAAATAGAAATTGGTGACAATTCAAATTCAAAAAGTTTAGAAAATAGACTTATCACATAACTCTAACAAACATGCTATTTTTCAGACAATTCAAATAAATAAGTTTTAAAATTATTTTCTGTTTATTTCATTGTATGGAAAATAGCATGCTTGTTAGAGTTATGTGATAAGTCTATTTTCTAAACTTCTTTTGAGGGGTATTTTTTGTACTGTGAGCTTTTGATGAATCTTTAAAAAATCAGTTTGTAACTAATGTTCATAGCAACATTATAATTTAGCTGAACAGTAAAATCAAGTGTCCATGATTGGTGGCAGAAGAACAAATAGCTATCTACACACAGTGGAACATTATTAGCCTTGCAGCGCAACCCATAAGTGAACCATGCAGACATAACACTGAGAAAGCAGTCATGAAAACAAGTACTGTGTGCTTCAAACCATAAGAACAAGAAGGAGAGTGGTGTTTGCAGGCAGTGGTAGAAGCAGAGAATGGAGAGTGTTTTAGTAGGTATAGACTTCTAATTTACAAGACAAAAGTTGGAGCTTCTTTATACAACAGTGTGAATATGCTTCACATGACTGAACTGTGTGCGTAAACATGCTTAAGATGATAAATGTTATCTATGTGCATTTTACCACAAAGGAAAATTAAGAGGAATAAATTCGAAGACACACTGATGCAGTTCATTTTTTCCCAGTTGATTAGCTAGATAGACACGGAGAATGTTGGAAGTTTGAAAGTCTTTTCCTAAGGATGTATTATCTCGGATTGAAGAGATGGCCTAGCCATTAAAAGCATCGACTGATCTTGCAGAGGACCCGGGTTCGATCCCCAGCACCCACATGGCGGCTGAGAACCGTCTTTAACTCCATTTCTAGGGGAATCCGACACCCTCTTCTGACCTCCGCAGCATTGCATGACACAGGTGCACAGACCTACATGCAGACAGTACATTCATACACATAAATAAAATAAATAAAAATTTAAAAAAGAATATGTTATCTTCTTTCATAAATATACAAATTTAAATATATGCAGCTGCTAACACCCTGAAAAGGAAGACAGTTATTTTGGGAATGACTGTCCACTTTAAAAAAGACTATAGTTTTAAGGGAGACCGTACACACCTGAATCCCAGCATTCCAGAGGTGAATCTCTGAGTTCAAGCCAGCCTGGTCTATATAGCAAGTTCCAGGCCAGCCAGGGCTATATAATGAGACCCTGTCTCAAAATAAAAAACAACCAACAAAAAAACCCCAAACAAACCAATAATAAAAACGTTACAGTCTTAAAACATTTTATTTCTTAAGAGTTTTCTTTTAACTCCCATTCGATCATTTATTTATGTTGACTAACGTTTTGTATGTTATATTTTAGTCATCTGAACTAGAGTTTGTAAGGCCAGTCAGGTAGAACTGGTCAAGTTCAAATGAAGTCCCGTGTGTCATGGTATGAAAGTATGAGTTGAAAGTACTGGTTTATCGACAGTGGCAATTTGCAGAGGTTCAAACAACCATAGAGTTACCTAAGAGGAAGGAGGCAAGCTGCTTAAGATTGTTTCTTGGAGTAAAATCATTTGATAAGAGAAAACAATATTAGCTGAAATTTCCACCAATGCTAGGCTTTCACTTCCAACATTTATTAATTTTGAACTGAATCCCTGGACAAGAGTGCAAAGATGTGGTTAGAAATTTCTTGTCTATCACCAGCCATCAGCTTTGACTTGTAAGTATGTTTAGGAAGGATTTTAAGCAAAAATATATGACATAAAACAATGAAATGTAATTCCTGTACATAGTCGTACCATTTAGTTAAATGCCTATACACACACACACACACACTCACACACACACACACACACACACACACAAAATGTTTTTTATTATTAAACACAAAGATGAGCATAATACCTAATCTTGAGCATATATTACTAGGGTTTCACTTTATTTATTGCGTGACATTACTACACAGTATACTGCCAGGCATAGAAGATGCTATTAATAATTGAATGAACAGATAAATATGTATGTTTATAAAGTGAGATAAATGGCATTTTATCTGTCTTTTTTTTAAAATTTTATTTATTTATTTTGTATGTGTATGGATGTACTGTCTGCATGTAGGTTTGTGCACCCGTGTCGTGCAATGCCGCAGAGGTCAGAAGAGGGTGTTGGATTCCCCTGGAACTGGAGTTCTCCTGGAATTGGAGTTACGGACGGTTCTCAGCTGCCATGTGGGTGCTGGGGATTGAACCTGGGTCCTCTGCAATAGCAGTCAGCGCTCTTAACCACTAGGCCATCTCTCCAGCCCCATATCTGTCTTTTATGAATATGTTTTATTTTGTTTCTTTACATATTTGACTCTTGAAAAACTTTCAGCATTTTCAAGTGTTTTTTGTTTGTTTTTTGTCTTTTCGAGACAGAGTCTCCCTGTAGTCCCAGCTGTCCTGGAACTCACTCTGTAGACCAGGCTGGCCTTGAATTCACAAAGATCCATTTGCCTCTGCCTCCCGAGTGCTAGGATTAAAGGCGTGCACCATCACGCCCGGCTTCAAGTGTTTTTTAAAAATATAATTTCATAACAAATAATGATGTATTTAAATGACACATAGTGGTACACACTTCTGTTCTTAGGAAGAACTGCTAAGGCAGAATTCTAAGTTTGAAGCCAGCTTGGGATACATAATGATACACTGTAAAAAAAAAATAACAAAGAAGAGATTTAACAAGCATTTATGTTTACCTTGACCCTAGTTCTGCACTCAAGTAATTTTCTTTAAAATCCCATCAAGTAGTTAACCATTATTTTCTCATTTACATGGTCAGTTTTTTTTTTTTTTTCTTTTTTTGACATAGCGTCTCCCTGTAGCCCCAGTTGGCCTGGGACTTACTATGTAGACTAGGCTGGCCTTAAATTCACAGTGATCTGCCTGCCTCTGCCTCCCGAGTACTGGGATTAAAGGTGTGTGCCACCATTGCCTGGCTAGTCCTTTACAGACATTTTTTTTTTTTTTTTTTTTTTTTTTTTTTGGCGTTTTTGGAGACGGGTCTCCCTTTAGTCCCAGCTGGCCTGGAGCTCACTCTGTAGACTAGGCTGGGCTTGAACTCATAGAGATCCTTCTGCCTCTGCCTCCCGAGTGCTGGGATTAAAGGCGTGGGCCATCACGCCTGGCCTTACAGACTGTTAATAGTCCTGAGGAGCTGGTGTTTCTCCTGGCTGCACGTACCCTCCTATGGTACTTCATATTCCTTTGTTGGAGAAGGAGGACAGTAAAGCCCAGTAACATCATCTCATTTTTATAGGAATAGGGAACTCTAGGTGAAGGTTATATAACTGTGGCGAGAATGGAAAGAAGGTAGGCTTTCAAGTGCAGCTTAGGGAGGAGGAGGCTGGTATTTTTATAAGAAAAAAATAGGGCTAATTGAGCAGGCTTTTTGAATTAAACTTTTTTCTGCTTGGTTGTACATTGAAGTATTAAATCTTTCAAGTACATCTATGTCAGAACTGACTAATCTGCCTTTAGTTATATAATGGGTAGTTGATCTAGCCTTTCATTTTTAAGAAAATCCTTGGTGTACTTGACCATTAAAACACTTTCCAGCATTTGGAGTTCATTAGTGTTGTAACTGAAACAAAAACATTTTAATAGTTGATCCCAAAGTATTTTGAAGTTAGTATAACTTTGCTGGGAAGGTATTTAAGCTTTAGTATCAGTTACAAATAGGCCATGGGCCAACTTTCAAAGCTGTTTCTAAGTAAGACATTGAGTTTTTTTGAATGTAAAAAATACATTATATGGCACTGAGCCATGTGGCAAGGAAACATAATGGAACAATTATGGTGGGATTTGTATTGATAATTGTATTTCTAAGGGAGTCCTTTAAGATACTGTGAAGTGGGATTTAGAGTAACTCCCCCCCGTGTCAACATTTTTCTAAAATTTAGTTTTAGACCGTGAAGGATGTACTTTGAATATATAAAAAGAATGAGAGTTGTTGGACAACAGTTAAAGCTTCAGCTCACTTAGGGTTTAGTAATTGTGTGTAAAACTAGGCTGCTTCAGCTTTTTGATAAAATTTCAGGAAAATGACTCATTTGCTAAGGTGAGATTATTTCATAATCTAATTATTTACAAGGTAAACTATCCACTCAAGATAGAAAATTGGTTTTGGCAGAGGAAACGAGCTTAGAAAATATGATTTATCTTTTTTTTGTCTTTGCCAACAAGTGTTTTTTAAATATATAGGTTTGTAGAAAGATTCATGTCAGCATAGACATTTCCTGACATTGTGTTTCATGAGTTTCTGTATATTTGGACCAATATTTAGGTAATTTTCATTTAGTTTTGTTAAGACATGGTCTGATTTGTATGTTTATGTTTTTTCTTCTATCTTGACCTCAGTAGGATAGCTTAATGTTCTATTATAACAGTCATTTTAAAGCCTTATAGTTATTTACTTACTGAGTTTTATTTCTCCCATGACTTTCTGGGTAGAAGCTTGTTTTAGAGTGTACTATTTGGAATTGTATTCATTATGTGACATGCTTAAATATGCAGAATAAGATAGAATGCACTGGAATTGTTAGCAACCTGTTAAGGTCCTATATGGAATTTATGCTGTAAGCAGGAACTTGAGTGAAATATGAATTTCTTGGGTTAATTTATAACATGTTTGGAAGAACATTAAATTCTCGTTGCCTACCAATTAATTTTGGAAAAATTTCAATTCAGCTAATAAAATATATTTTAGTTTATTACCTTTTTATTTTGTTCTTGCTTATTATTTACGTTATCTTTTATAGTTCTATGTTGTAGAATTATGTTAATAAAAGTCATTCAATCCAAGTTGTTTTGAGTGATTTTTAAAAATAATTCTAGTTGTAATTTTTTTTTTTAATTTTTATTTATTTCTGTATGTGTATGAATGTACTGTCTGCATGCAAGTCTGTGCACCCGTGTCGTGCAATGCCGCGGAGGTCAGAAGAGGGTGTCGGATTCCCCCGGAACTGGAGTTCTCCTGGAATTGGAGTTTCAGACAGTTCTCGCCCACCATGTGGGTGCTGGGGATCGAACCCGGGTCCTCTGTAAGAGCGGTCGGTGCTCTTAACTGCTAGGCCATCTCTCCAGCCCTCTAGTTGTAATTTTTATAACTTTTCTCCTGATTTTTTTCTTGGGGCTATTTAAAAAATGCTTTATTGTTTTTATTTTGTGTATGTGTGTATTGCCTGCTTGTTAGTAAGAGCATCCATGTTTGCAATACCTGTGGAGGTCAGAATAGGCTGTTGGATCCTCTGGAATTGGAGTTACAGATGGTTGGTAGCTGCTGTGTGGGTGCTGGGAACCAAACTGGGGTCCTCTGCAAGAGCAACCAGTTCTCTTAAACACTTAGCAATCTCTCCAGCCCCCTTTCTTGGCATATTGTGTTTGAGTATTATCTTTTGATTTTCCTGATCATACTAATGAGTTTAGTTTTTATGTGGAAGAAACTGTGGGTGTTGATTAGAAAGCAGAGTGTTTTTGGTGATCCACAGTGATAGTCTATAGGTAATGAAAATCAAAATGTCATTCTTCTGACAAGAATTTAAATGTAGGATTTAAGTCCTTTTTCTGCTGCTCTAACAGAATACTAGGTATTTTATAAGGAGTAGTATCTATTTAGCTCCCAGTTTAAAATTATGGGGCCATATCTGACGAAGGCCTTAGTGTTGCGTTTCATTACGGTAGAAGGCAGAAATGCAAAGGAAGTGTGTGTGTGTGTGTGTGTGTGTGTGTGTGTGTGTGTGTGTGTGTGTACTTGATATTGTAGATGTATGCACATGGTGTACATGTTCATGTGGAAGCTGGAGGTAGACATTGGGTGTCTTTCTTTTATGTCTGGTGTGTTTCCTGGATTGATCTCCACTTCTTTTTTTTATTTTAAAAATAACATTTCTTAGCTGGGTGTGGTGGCACACACCTTTCTTTAATCCCAACACTCGGGAAGCAGGCAGATCTCTGTGAGTTCAAGGCCAGCTTAGTCTACATAGTGAGCTCCAGGCCAGCTGGGACTAAATGAAGACCCTGTCTCAAAAATACCAAAAGAAATTTCTTTTTTTTTCTCTCTTAAGAAATTTCTTAATTCTTTGAAACTGCCATACAGTGTATATGATCGCTCCTCCCTGCACTCTCCCTACTTCCTCCCTCCTCCCACTCCATCTCTCTCTTCCAGCTTCATATCTTCTATTTTAATTGTTTTTGTTATTAATAGCCCAGAGTCCTCTTAGTGCTGACGATATGTATGTGAGTGTGTGTCTGTCCTTTAGGGCATGAGTGACTTACCAGCAACCACAAAGGAGAATCCCTCAGCAGCTGACAACTGCTGATAGCTCCTCTAATAGAGGTTCGGCCTTGGCGCCTCCTCCCCATCCATGCCGGAATTTTGCCTTGCATAATCTTGTGAAGATCTTGTACAGGTATCTTTTAATTTTTCAGCAGAGTCTCACCGAACCTGAAGCTCACTGATTTGGGTTGGGTGGATGGCCAGCCAGTGAGTTTCTGGGATCCACCTGTCTCTGTCTCCCATAGTGCTGGGGTTGCAGGAGCGTTATCCCTCCCATAAATTTATTTCAATTTATTTATTTTTATTTGATATGTATGAGTGTTTTGCTTGTATGCATGTAAGTGAATCATGTGAATGCATTGTCCACTGAGGCCAGAAGTGGGCATTAGTCCCCTGGAACTGGAGTTATGGACTGCTATTTGGCCGCATATGGGTGTTGGGAACTGAAATAAGGCCTTCTATAAGAGCAGCCAGTGTTCTTGATGACTGCCCATCTCTCCAGCCCACAATCCAGGCTTCTTTTTTTTTTTAATATATCTTTTTAATTTTATTTATTTTGTATCTGTATGGATGTACTCTCTGCATGTAGGTTTGTGCACCCGTGTCGTGCAATGCCGCGGAGGTCAGAAGAGGGCTACGGATTCCCCTGAAACTGGAGTTAAAGACGGTTCTCAGCCGCCATGTGGGTGCTGGGGATCGAACCCGGGTTCCCTGCAAGAGCAGTCAGTGCTCTTAACCACTAGGCCATCTCTCCAGCCCCAGGCTTCTTAAATGTGGGTTTTGGGCATCAGAACTGAGGTCCTTGCACTAGTGTGTCAGGCTTTCTCCCCAAACCCTCAGATGAGCAGTTTTGAGCCTTTAATTTTCAGTTTCGCTTTGAAACTAAACTTTATTGGGTGTAACCTGTGCATAAAATATATTCATCTTAAGTGTACAGTTTTAGACATTTGTCCAAATCCACAACCACCAGCACAGTCAAGATACAGAACATCTCCATCTCCATGGTATTTTCTGTATTCTGCCATTCCCTACTTCTCCTTGCTCCCACTTTTTGTGCTGGGGTTTGAACTCGGGAACTATGGACTCTACTACTGAACTATGCCCACCCCTCTGTTTCCCTCCTTGCATTATCCCTTGCCATCTCCTATCATCCTTGTCACTATTAATTAATTTTTAATGCAAGTGGCATCAGTAGCATATCCTTTTTTGTTGCTGCTGCTATCTGGTTCTTTTGCTCAGTGTACAAGCGTTTCTGCAGATTAATCCATGTTGTATACATCAGCAATCTGTTTCTTTTCATTGCTGAGTAGTTTTTTATAGTATGAATATATCACAGTGCATTTACTCAATTATCTGTTGATGGATCTTTTGGTTTATAGGTTAATTTGTGTGGCTGTCATGAATAAAAGTCTGTGTAGAAACATGTTTTCATGTCACTTAAATTGATTCTTAGGAGTAGCATTTCAGTTATATGGTAAGTTTATATTTGACTGTATTAGGAATTTGTTTTTCAGGATTGAATTGCTTTTGAGCTCCCACCAGTATATCAGAAGATCTGGCTGTTCAACATTCTTGCCAGCACTTAATATTCTTTGTCTTTCTGTTTTTAACCTTTCTGGTGGGTGAATAGTGAAATCTCTTTTTGTTTGAATTTGCCTCTTTTCTAGTATTTATTTTTTCTGTTCATATAACTTCTTTTTCAGAGTGTCCAACGTTTTTTTTGTTTGTTTGTTTGTTTGTTTTCCTTGTTCTCTTTGAGACAGGGTTTTCCTGTAGCCTCAGCTGGCCTGGAACTCACTATGTAGACCAGGTGGCCTCAATCTCACAGAGATCCACCTGCCTCTGCCTCTGGAGTGCTGGGATTAAAGGTGTACACCGCTACTCATCTCTCCCTTTAAGCACCTTGTATAATACCAACTGCAAAGACAAAAAAAGTTACACTTTTAGATTGTGTTTTTCATATGTTTTCTGTGTTAAAGTTGTTAGACTCTGTCTAGCCCACATTCACTCATGAATAGTGGTTGTATGGATACAGTGTGGTGGGAATTTTAGCAATTTTGTTCTAGTATCATTTTCTCTGAGTATGTCTTATAGTTCTATGACTAAAGTCAAATGATTCATTTATATTTTTATGAGATGAGATAAGTGGATTTTTAATCCATCTGTTCTGTATTTGTTCCACACCTGTGACAAGATAATTTCAACCATTCACTTATAAAAAGAGAAACACATTGTCAGAGTGTACCCCAGCTTTGAAGCATACGTTTTGTTTTTTTGCTTGTTAGTCATGTGAAAAGTACCAATTACTGAAATTTCAATAACAGTTTCTTGTAAACCTAGTATTCATACAAAGAAGCCCTTTAAATGAAAACCATACTGAGATGCAATAGACCAAGTCTGTATAACATAAACCTTTCAAGATCAATGTAGCTGAAGAATGTATCCATGATTTGGGAAGGCAGCTTGAACAGAACAGTATTGTTAAAATAACTGAAGGGAAATAGCTGGCAACCTGGCAAGCAGACGCCAATTGTGACAGGAAGGTACGGAGCTCTGAGAGCCTTAGTGAGCATTCCTGACTGTCACTGGACTGCCACAGGCCATATTTTTGTGCACAGTTCTGATAATATTCTAATGCATTTGAAGTATTGACAAGTGAAATTATGGAGTCTTAAAAGTACCATTTCATTTGGAAGGAGAATCATAATAGTTTTACTTCTCAGCTGTGAATGTGATTTGAAGTCAGGCAGCATTTACTAAGAAAGACAGTATATTCTAGCATCACTTTCACCATTAGAAAGGTGCCTTCAGAAGCATACATATACGAGCGGTCTGGAGATGCCTTTCAGGGTATGGCAGGGGCAGTTGTATACTGGGCATTGCTAAGAAAGATTGAGAGCCTGGCTTTGTTAAATTGTATGTCTGTCCCAAGATATGTATAAGTTTGCCTCAGTTTCTTGAGCTGTGAAATGTGGAAGACAGGCTCTACAGGGTTTCTGTGAGACTTGAGTGAGTCAATAAGAGGGAAGAAACCTTGTCTGTCACCAGCACATGAACAGCTTACTCCTTGAGCCGCTTACCTATCCCCACTAGCTGTGAAGTCAGCAAACATCCCCTCCTGTTTTCTCCATCTCTACTTGAAGTTTTTCTTTTCTCTTTGGATTTATACCCTGCTTAGATTTTTACCTCATTCCACTAGCTCCTATATTAATTCCACTAGCTCCTATATTAATTTTCTACCAGTGTCTCTAGCCTCTCAACCCTGCATTTTTCTACTTTTATCTAATGTCTTTATTATCTTCTTAAGTTTCTCCATCTCCAATTCCTGTTCCTTTACTGGGCAGACCCGGTGCCAAACTTTTTTCTTAACTTCATGGGTGTGTAGTTCTCTCCCTTGGAAGCTCTACATTGAGATCTTTGAATGGCCTCCAGAGTGCCTCAGAATTTCTGAAATTGTACAGAAAAGTTTATGCATATGCTGTTCTTAGAGAGGATTCATAATTCCTTACATTGGCAAGAGTTTCTTGAATTGTATAAGGTTGAGAGCTGTTGCTTCACAGGATATAATTGCCCTTTCCTCCCAGATGACTCGTTGCCTTCTTTCCACTGACCTTTTTGTCTGCAGGAGCTCCTTGTCCTGCAAGAACATGTTTGTTCGCTGCTGTCACTACTGAGCTTTGTGCTGTTGCGGTGTAAAAGAGCCTTGCCCACCCAGTGATTCTTTATGTGTGTCGCTCTGTGATGTTCTGTTTATACACAAGCTTTGTTTTCATTTTCCATAGTTTCAGAGATATAGAAGTATGTATTCCTTAAAAGTTCAAATATTCCTAATAAATGACCAGCTCGCTTTGAAATAAGGTATTTTTTCCTTTCCATTTTTTCAATTACATGTGCATGTCCATGCCAACTTGGAACCAAAGCATTTAATATTTTAGAATCTATTTGTCTAGTGAAAAACGAATGTTTTGAAGTTAGTTTTAAATTCACTAGAAAAAAAATGCACATTGACAGCATCTTGGATCTCTTTACAGTCTTTGAAGACAAGCATGTCAGCTGTAACAGAATTGTCATGTAGACCTCCAGTATTTTTTTCTAGTTGGCCAAAGAACCAAAGTTATTTTCTTAACTGAAATCATCATCCACATGAATCTTCATGTCAGCTGGAAGAATTTAGAATTCCTCCAAGAAAATGAGATAAGCAAGTAAGGCATTTCTACGATTTCACTCTCTGGAAAGCCCGTCCCTCCACAAGCTGCTGCTTATCTCTGCAGGGAAACCTCTGACCGCAGGTATCAGACACACATTCTCAAGCTCCTTTCTGGACCTAGGTTGTAATCACAGGCATGAACAAGCAGGAGCTGGATGCCTTCTCCCTTTACTAACCATTTGTGATCCACTTGGGGTTAGTGTACAGAGCCAGATGACATAACAACTGTGAATTTAGACAGAAATGAACCCAGTGTCTGGTTTGTGTTAGGCTTGGTGCACAGTGAGTAGAGCATGCAAGGTTTTGGTCCTTTAGCAAATGAAGCCTCTCCTTGTCCATATGCTATATGAATTCCTAACCAGGTAGTATGAGGAGAGTCTGAGCAGAGTAAATCTTGCTTTAGAATTCTGCCTGCGGTCACCAGTATAGTGCAGTTGGGTGAGTAGAATGCCATCTACAGGTAGTTTAGGTAGAAAAAAAGCCCTTCATTTAGTCTCTTTAGTGTGTTTTCTGTATTTTAATAGTGAGGTAGGTGGCAGGCTGTGATGTTTGGCTGTTCAGAAAAGAAGCTCTTGTAGTCCAAAAGTTTTGTTTTGGAAATGAAAACACATAGTAGTCTGTAGTGTCCACAGCTGATAAGGGGGAATAAAACTAAAAGTTCTATTTTTCTTTTTTTAATGTTTCCTTGATTGGTAGATCCCTTAATAAAGCTGACTTTTAGAGCTCTAAAGTCTATTTTGGAGATCATTGTGGGCTTGGGGCTGTACAAAAGATAGTCTGGACAGTATTGAACTAGTCTGACTAGTTTTATTTTAAAGATGATGAAGTGAAAGTGTGTCCTTCAGTTGGTTAGAGGATCATAGATTTGAGCCTACATGTTCTGTACTTTTTTTCTGTAAATACTGTACTTTGGAACCTGACTGATTGGGGGGGAACAAACTGTATACCTGTGCTGCTTGGGATGAACATGACTTTGGTTCATAGGAAGGTGACTTTTCTAGAATCCTAACAGTTCTCCCTCTTTGTCTTGGGGAGGTGGGACAGTTCATTTTCTTCCATTTTTGTCCTTGTGAAGGGAACTTCAGAGCTTTTGTGGAGGTGTAAGACTGGATTGCTACGAGGAGAGGTCTTTAGCTTTGCCCACTTAGCTTCTGCTGATAATAGAACAAAATGAAGACTAAACTAGTTTTTGCTTCTTTGTCATAGAACCTCCCCAAGTTAGAGTGTTTGGTGCCAGCTCTAGAGGGCTTTGTGTTGTATGAGGAGGAGCCACAGCTAGAGCTTTCCCCGGCCTTCCCTCCCGACTACTGGGCCCCTCTGCCCCTCAGGCAGTTAGGGAAAGAGGAACAAGATGCATGACACTTCAGCTCTAGATTTTTTTTTTATTTGTCAAAATTTTTTATTTTAATAATATGTTAAACTATTTAAAAGTCCTGGATTGGGAGAAAATGTTACCAGGGCTGTCTCTAAGTGTATTCCAGGACTTATATACACTGCATCCTCTCCATCTTCTCCCCTTTCCAGTTGCTCTCTCTACTTCCTGTTTGCTGTTGGAGATGTGAGCTCTTAGCTTCTAGTTTCTGCCGCCATGCCTGCTGCTTGCTGCCATGGCTCTCTGCCATGATGGACGCTTATCCCTCAGCAAGGGCTGCCTATAAGGGCAGCCTACAGACACATGGTAGAACCAGGCAGCATGGCAGGCAGGCAGGGAGAGAGTTCAGCTCTAGATTTTTGAGATGCCATTTAAGACCCGTAAGAAATGATAGATTTAAGCAGTTAATATTTAAAGTTTTAAAAAAATATGTTGTCTACCTTATCAGAAAAATACATTACTTTCATTAGAAAGACTGTATATGGAGGTAAATGACAAACCAAACTGTTTAGTAAGCAGCATATTTTAGTCTGTAATGAGCCATGACCTCTTCAGGGCTAGTACGTGGCAGCCATTATTTTGTAGTGGCAGATAGACTCTGCCACCAGACTTCCTAAGTCAGAGTCCAGGTCTTCACTATACCAGAACTCTTACTTTCATGGTTAACCTTACTTTTTGGCTAAAGGCTTCCATACTTAATGGAACTGACTTTCAAGAGAAGACTAGAGTGGTGTGAAACACTTCCTCTTTCTTTCCAAGCATTTTCTTCCCTTCATTTGGAAGATAATCTAATTCAAATTTTGTGCAATAAAAGAGTACTATGATTTATAAGCTATGCAGGTCTGTAATTTGAATGCTTTCTACCTAATGTGGCTGGAATTTTTCTCCAGTTACAGCAAAGAGCCAGCCCATCATTCTCCAGTTTCAGAAAAGATTGCGGCTGCTTGTGAGAAGAGAGTTGAACCAACAGAACATTTAAAAATGTTGAAAAATCTGTCCTGGGGGGAAGTGTTTTCCTCTTCAGAAAGATACTAAATTATGTAGTTTGGCTGCTTCAGGGTGTGAATATTTTGACTCCATCATTGTCATTTATTTTTTATCAAGTTCAAATGGAAAAATGTAAAGCTTTATTCTGACACGTAGTCCTTTAGCTGCACAGGGCTGCATGTTACTATGGTCTGCAGTCACATTCCACTTGAGTGGATTCGTGTTGAGTTTTCAAAATTCTTAGCAAATCAAGCTACAGCCCCAAATTCCTCTGTTGAGATTCCTTCCGGCCCAGATGAAACTAATAGTTCCAGGCTGTGTTGCTGTCAGTCATTACTAATCCAGGTATGGCTGCGTACTGTTTTTAATTTTCTTTTTCTGAACTTAAAGGCAGTGTTTGCCCTTTTCCCATGAGAAGTTTTTGCTAATATGCCTGGGATTCCAGAAACTGCAGATGGTTGGCTTTTTACACATGGACACAATTAGGCTTTGTTTTAGGGCTAGTATGGGTATGGGCCTGCTGATAGACACAGTACAGGGGAGGACAGGCATGTGGGAGTGTTACAGAAAATGCAGAGTGTGTTAGAAACTTGCTTCTAAGCTTTGGATTTTTTTTCTCTAAGCAGTTATTACCTATCACAAAATAGTCATTGATTCTGCTTGCCATTTGGGGACAGAATGTGAAATTAAATAGACAGTATATTTTTAATGTTTATTAATTTTTTATTACAAATCAAGACTTCCAGAAACTTTCAAAATGTCACCATCAATTCCATTTTGTTTAGATCACTTCATAGTGGATTCTTTTTCTGTCCGTCTCCCTACCGTCCTCCATGTTTAAAAACATTTAAAAATTATATTTCTGTGTGTATGTATGTATATATGTGCATGTGTGCACATGGCACAGTGCACATTGGAGGTAAGAGGATAACATGCAGGATTTGGTGCTCTCCTTCCACCCACATGTAGGTCCTAGGGATCAAAGTCAGATCGTCATGCAATCATGCCGGCAGGCACCTTTACCCACTGAGCCATTTCACCAGCCCTCCCAATGCCCCCCCCCCATCTTTTTTGATGGGTAGCCTGGCCTGGCTTTGAACTTGTGATTTTCCTGCCTCTGCTTTCTAGGTGCTGGGATTTCAGGCATGTACCACCATGTAACACTGTATACTATCTTCATTGATAAGTTAAAAACAGCATGATAGATTTTGGAATCAAGACAGTTCTCAGTTTATATCTCAGCTGGTTCTGTGACCTTATACTAGTAAGAAATGATCTCTTAGTCTAGATTTTAGTTTATAAAATAGGGTAGTAGATTACAGAGTTGGTAGGAGGAGTGATAACATGGCAGATATGAAGTGTTTAGGATATACTTGCTATTCAACAAATGGTAGTTATAGTGTATTATTAATTGCCTGCCTTCCTGGTTATCAATCTTGTATTGCTTTTTTAGGCCTCCCTCATTTTTGCTAATCTAGCTCTTTCTGTTGAAACTTAAAAGTGTGAAAGTACTCAATTTAATGGATGAATGTATCAAGAAGTAAAAGGTTTGCTGGTTATCTCCCCAAAGCTTTGAAGGTAATTTACACTTTGGCTTTCACCTTGATGGTGTTTCAGCGTTCTCAAGGCACCATCTCTCTTGAGGAGACTGGACCTGCCAAAATAGACCAGTGTGTACTAGATACCACGGTATCCGAGATGGTATCTGAGGCTGAGTTGCTGAATGTAGCAATCTTTATCTGGAAGTTTGATGGAACACAAAGGAGAGTAGGGCAAGGGAGATAGGGTTTAAATGTTTAGCCCTGTAGGTAAATGCAGTAGATTGCCCATACCCTGTCCTACTTCTCTTTGAAATCTCATTAAAAGGACTATAGCAGAGTGAAAAGCTGACAACAGTAGTAGAAAGTGGAACATATTTTGGATGCTAAGAAATAGGTTTTTGCAGGGGAAAAACAAAGAGTAATCTCTGGAAAATCACAGAAACTGGAGATTCCAGATTTACATACATTGAGTATACATTAGTCATTGAAACAAACTGACTTTTTGTCTATATTCTCATGGGAGGAGAAGACAGCACAGAGTACACACGACATACTTTAAATAGTGTTAGAAAGTGACAAATAGGGAAGAAGAAAGTAGGGTAAGGGAGACTAGGCATGATGAAGGGAGGGTCATATTTTAGTGAGGTAGCAAAGGAAGATTATTTGAACCGTGACCTGAAAGGTAGGGAGACTTATGCAGATTGGGGTAGGCTGTTCCCAGCATTGATATGACTAATAGGAAGTCTTGGAGAAGGTAGAGGCAGAAGTGGAGAATTAATGAGGTTAGCATGGTTGGAAAGGAGTAAGAGATGAGGCCAAAGGTAATGAAGGGGTGTGAGTAGATGATGGCAGGGCATGTGGAGATGGTCACATCAGGTGCTTTTGGACATGGTAAGGACTTGGCTTCTGAGAGGAGTTTGGAGTAACATGGCCTGACCACGGTTTTGATAGGATCAAGTGAGAAATGGTGACTTGAACCGTCTACCTCTTATGGCCATCACACAGAAGGCTTCTTACTGCTGCTCCCAAGGAGCACATCAGGGAGAATGAGAGACATCTCTCAGGGAAACTGACTAATTAAAAGAAAATCTACACTCAGTGATTTTGGAGTCTTCTGTTGGAAAGGCTAGTTTGCTGTCTTATGGCGAACTTTATGAGTCAGTTCATTGTACACATCTAAGCATGGTTATTGTTCGTCTTATTGTTACACTCACCTAGAACAGAGCAGTCTGTAACATGAATGAAAGCAGTGTGTCTTCAGATACAGTTCACTCCTCAGATAAGAGGAGATATTGTATCTATAAAAGAACAATAGGACTCTCTACCTGTGGTCACTGGTAGATAAATAAGGGCTATTTTCCAAGTTATTATTTATTTGCTAGAAGAGTTAGGTACAATTAAGACATTTTTCTAAAAAGTACATTAAAAAAGGCAAGGAGATAGAAAATAGATGAAGGTACAAGAAAATATATTTAGACGGCAGCTATGCTGTCTAACATTTAAGTAATAGAAGTTTCAGGAAAAGTTTGAGATGAATGATGGTTCTTCCAGTTAATGTAATCTGGACTCTGAAACTTTTAGGCTGACGACTGTTTCACTGCTCTTTTCCTTATCCAGTACCTGTCACAGTATTTGTGCATAGCAAATGTTTAGATACTTTAATTCAAATCGTCCTTATATCTTGTAGAAAGATACATAGAAAACTAAGATTTTTTTTTTTAATTTTTAAAAGGAGCTAATGAGAAAGAAACTTTTATTCATTCAGGAATATTTCATAGTCATAATATAAAATGCCAAAATTGACTTACATAGCAGTTGTGATTGATTCATTGAGAAAGGGGAAGGTAGAATGCTGTAAGAAAGCTATACCATATCATCTGCAGTAGGAAGTCAACATATAATGCTTGAGCCATTCAATTTTTTGTATTTTATTTTTACATTATTTGTTTGAGTGTATTGCCTACATGTATGTAAGTGAACCTATGTTGTGCAATGCCCATAGAGGTCAGAAGAAGGCATTGGATCCCCTGGAACTGGAGTTACGGATGGTAGCTGCTGGGAATCAAACCCTGGTCCTTTGCAACAACATTCAGTGCTCTAACCACTGAGCCATCTGTCCAGCCCCAGAGCCATTCAGTTTTTTTTTTTTTTTTTTGTCTTTTCAAGACAGGGTCTCCCTGTAGTCCCAGCTGTAGACCAGGCTGGCCTTGAACTCACAAAGATCCACCTGCCTCTGCCTCCCGAGTGTTAGGATTAAAGGTGTGCTCCACCATGCCCGGCGCCATTCAGTTTTAAAAGCAGTTATGGGCTTATCATCTAGAAATAATGGAGCAGTCCATCCCTCCTCACAGCCATTATTATATTCTTGTGAAACTAGTTATTAACTCTGTGGTTGTCTTATTTTGATAAAAACATAAATTTAAGGCCTTTAATGCTACCACCCTGGTGCAACATTCTTTGAATTAAGGCTGTATTTGTTACCCGAATGTTCTCCTGGGAGCTCTCTCTGTTACAGGCTCATATTTTGAATAACGGGTTTGGATATAACCTGTTCACGCAGGCTCATGTGCTGAATGCTTGTGGTACTCTTTTTGGGAGGTTCTAGAAGCTTTAGGATGTGGAGCCTAGGTAGGGGAAGCTGGTCACTGCGGATGCCTTTGAAGGTTAATCCAGTCCCTCACTTTGCTTCCTGCCCACATGTGAGGAATATTCATCTCCACAAAGCCATGTACTTCTCCATGATATTCTGGTGGAGCAGATGGGGTCAAGTAAATGGTCTGAACTCTCTGTAACCATGAACCAGAATCAGTCTTTCCTCCTCTAATTTGCTCTGCAGATATTTTGTTCATAGCTACATGGAAATAACTAACACATCTCTCCCCAATTAATGTAGTGAGCACAGTTAAAGCCAAGTGGCCTAGGGATCTTTTGCTCTTAAGTTCTTTAGTCCATTTCATAATGAGCTGTTTTCTGTGGTTTAAAGTCGTTAGTGATTAATTCGTTACAGCTTCCAAATACTGGTAACACATTTCACTAGAACGAAGGCTCCTGATGCTTCATTGTTGTTCCTCAAGTTATGTACTGTATATTGAGAATTCTGTAAGGTTAAGGATTGTAGCTTTGTGCGCTCCTTGGTGGCTTTTACATTATATGTACATAGTCAATTCTCATAGCTGATTGACATCGTCATACCTCAGTGAAGAGATTATGTAGTATTTAAAAGAGCATGGCTTTCAGGCGTGGTGGCACAGGCCTTTAATCCTAGTACTCTGGAGGCAGAGGCAGGCGGATCTCTGTGAGTTCAAGGCCAGCCTGGTCTACATAGCAAGCTCTAGTCCAGTTGGGACTAAAGGGAGACTCTGTCTCAAAAAGACAATAAATAAATAAATAAATAAATAAATAAATAAATAAATAAATAAATAAATAAAAATAGAAAAAAAAGCATGGCTTTGAGTTAGATAAACCTGGATTTCCCAAACCCATCTCTACTATATACTAGCCATAGCTCAAATTTCCTTCTGAATCTCTTGTTTCTTGCTCTGTAGAATGGGAATGAAAACTGTTCCTATGTGATTGAGGTTGTTGTGTGGATTAAATGAAGTAAAGTACTCAATACATAGTATGCCTAGTATATCTTCACCATTGTTTTGCCTTTTTGAGGGATTCTATTACTATTTGTTCTGACTTTCAAAACTCCTAACTGGTTGTAAAGTAAGAATTTTTCCTATTTTAAAAAATGTTTATTAATTTTCATTTTTGTCTATGAGTGTGTTGTTTGCATGTATGTAAGTGCACCCATGTCATGCAATGCTATGGAGATCAGAAGAGGGTATTGGATCCCCTGGAACTGGAGTTACAGATGGTTGTTAGCTGCTGCGTGAGTAGTGGGAATTGAACCTGTGTCCTGTGCAAGAGCAGCCAGCTCCCTTAACTGCTGAGCTAGTTCTCCAGCCCAGAATTTTTCCTACTTGTAAGAATTACCAAGTGTTAATGACTTCAGTTCCACCCTTTTATTCTATGTTTGCATCTACCTCACTCCTAAATATTGTCATTCTTTCAGTTAACCCCTAAGGCCTCCCCTCCATCATTTGTTAGTTTAAATTATATTTCTGTTCTTTAAAAACATCACAGGGCTGGAGAGATGGCCTAGCAGTTAAGAGCGCTGACTGCTCTTACAGAGGACCTGGGTTCGATTCCCAGCACCCACATGGTGGCTGAGAACAGTCTGAAACTCCAATTCCAGAACTCCAGTTCCAGGGGAATCCGAAACCTTCTTCTGACCTCCGAGGCATTGCACAACAGGGGTGCACAAACTTGCATGCAGACAGTACATTCATACACATACAGAAATAAAATTTAAAAAAATTCTTAAAAAAATCACAAATAGTTTACCATTAAAATAATATTTGGCATAAATAAATCAAAAGAAGTTTTTTTTTTCTTTCAGAATTCTTTTTTTTAAATTTTATTTATTTTTGTATGTATATGGGTGTACTGTCTGCATGTAGGTCTGTGCACCCATGTCGTGCAATGCTGTGGAGGTCAGAAGAGGGTCTCAGATTCCCCTGGAACTGGAGTTCTCCTGGAATTGGAGTTACAGACGGTTCTTAGCTGCCATGTGGGTGCTGGGGATCAAACCCGGGTCCTCTGCAAGAGCAGTCGGTGCTCTTAACCGCTAGGCTATCTCTCCAGCCCCCTCTTTCAGAATTCTTAACATCACAGGTTTTAGAGGAATGAAAATCCATTCTCAGGAGATATATTTATTGTATAACTTCTGGTAGAGTGAGAAAAATGTTCTTCACAGCACATTTTAAACCTAATGGAGTTTGGAACTGCATTAAAGGAAAGTAAGGTGAGAACTTTGCAGCTTGTTCTGAACAGTGATTTCAAGGTAGAGATGTCTTGAGAGGTGGGAATCTCGGTTCTGTCTCTTTGTTCATTGTACGCATGTCAAGAATGCCTGTAGACAGAGTGACTTCAGGAGAGAGTCACGAATTATGCGGCCATTTTGTTTGTTCATGCATTTTTATTTTGATAACAATCTCAGACTTAAAAATACAATGTTAGTAAAAGATAATATCTTATCATTTATCCAACTTTGCCATTCATTTATTAAGCTTTTCATAGCTGTATTGTTTTTTTGAACCATATGAGAGTAAGTTGTCAATGTTGCACTTAGCTTCTTTAATCTGGAGCATTTCTAGTCTGTTTTTTATATTCTCTGAAGAATTTGGGTCAGTTGTTTTGAAGAATATCCCTCCATTTGGGTTTGTGTAAGGAACCCTCTAAATGAAACTGATGAGGTTTTGTGGTTGTGGCAGGAATACTGTGCACTTAGCACATTGTGTCAGTGGGCACATGATACCAGATGCACAAATACTGTTGATATGCCATTCAGTTAAGTTGTACACCAGGTTTCCACAATGTGAAGTTATGGGTTTTCCCTTTGTGATTAGTGTGCGATTTATGTTGAAACTGTGTTTTATTACTCATCAGACCTTCACCATTGTATCTTTTCATTGTTATTAGTGGCATTCTAAGGAAGAGCTTCCCTTTTGTAGGTTTCATTATTAATTTGAATTCACAAATTCATATTTTTATTCAATAAGATATATTTTATTGCTGTTGTGAATTGTTTTGATGCTTAAATTAGTTTAAATATAGCCAGTGGGTGGCCTTAAAAATAGACCTTGTCCTTTGATTGTTCTTCAGTGTTCATTGAGCCTGTCTTCCCTTTTTTATATAATATGGTATTCTGAGTTCATTTTGTACATTCTTTTTTTTTTTTTTTTTTTTTTTAAATTTTTTTTATTATAATTATTTATTTCTGTAATGTGTATTCGAATGTACTGTCTGGCATGCAGTTTGTGCACCCGTGGTGTGCAACGCCGGCGAGTCAGAAAGAGGGTATCGATTCCCCTGGAACTGGAGTTTCCTCCTGGAATTGGAGTTCAGACGCTTCTAGCCGCCCATGTGGGTGCTTGGGATCGAACCGGCGTCTCTGTAAGAGCGGTCGGCGCTCTTAACCGCTAGGCTATCCCAGCCCCAATTTTTTAGTTTTTTTCATGCCTAGCTATTTTTTTTTCTGAGGGTGCCCTGGTTCCTTTTCATGGAAAACCGTATTTTAAAACCAAGATCTAGGCCGGGCATGGGCCCACCTTTAACTAGCACTTGGGAGGCAGAGGCAAGACAGTCCTCTGCTGGATAGACCGCCTGGTCTACAGAGTGAGGTCCAAGGAAGCCAGAAGCTACAGGAAGACCCTGCTCAAAAGACAAAAAAAAAAACAAAACAACAACAAACCATCCACCAAACAAACAACAACCAAAAATACCAAGATCTGAATGTCATGCTACTAACACGTCATTGGTGGTAGACCCTTAGACTTTACTTCCTCCAGGAACCAAGCTAAGAAAAGATGTGTATACATATTGCGTTATATCTGTATTTTTTAAATTAAAGGGTCATTTTTTAAAATTTTTTTAAAAAAAATTATATGCTGTATGAAATGTACTGTCTGCCTGTAGGTTGTGCACCCATGTCGGTGCAATGCCATGGAGGTCAGCAAGAGTGGTCTAGATTCCCCTGGACCATGAGTTTTCTGATTGGAGTTTACAGACATCCGCGCATTGTGTGTGGGAGAACTCGAACAGTCCTCTGCAAGGCAGTTGGTCTCTTAAACCTCTAGGCTATTCTCTACACCCCCTAAAGGGGTTCGATTTTATTATCCCAGTCATAGAACAATCTTCGTACTTTCTTTTTTTTTTTTTTTTTTTTGGTCTTTTCTAGACAAGGTCTCCCTGTAGCCCCAGCTGTCCTGGAACTCACTCTGTAGACCAGGCTGGCCTTGAACTCACAAAGATCCGCCTGCCTCTGCCTCCCAAGTGCTAGGATGAGCCACCACGCCCGGCCTGTAATATTGTTTTATATCCCTAGTACCTTGTCCCTGCTTAGGCATTAAGTATGCTTACAGCACTTGAAGGAGTGAGTGAAGAAAGCCAGTGTTGCGTTCTCAGTGCATGGCCAATGTTTGGCATGAGGCCGATGTGGAACAAAACTTGTCTGACAAATGCTTGCCTTCTTGCCAGAGTCTTCATTTTCACTTCTGACCCATAGGAGATATGACTCTATGAATATTCTTGCTTTTATCATTTAAAGCATGAATCTGATAAATTAATTAATATGAGCTATTAATATCTAGCCTTTTTCTAATAAGAAAAAGTCATAAATAAAACTAAAATTGCCCTGTAAGAAAAATAACTCCTTCGTTTTTGGCTATAGGCAGAAATAGTGAAGATTTCAGCATTTCTAATTACAAAATTGTAGCTTGCAGAGTTTGCCTGGCCCATTTTTCACATTTGTCAGCTCTAGTGATGTGAAATATGTTCTTCATCTGAATTCCTTCCTGTGCCTCCTGCTGCCAGACAAGAAGAATTTCCACTTCACTGCAGCTTGTTATTGAGCTGCTATGAACAAGAATGCTTGAAGGTAACTTATGAGCCAATGACCAGAAATGTCTGATAACCTTAAGACTCATGCCTAAATTACGTTATTAACTCTGTGAGTAATCCTGGGAGAAACAGTAGGGTTTCATTCACCTATGCCCTCAAAGGTTATACATTCACAATTCAGGACAGCCATTAATGGGGATACCCCTGGAAGTAGTTTTTTTTTCCTTAATCCTTCAGGAAATATGGTCTATTTTTCTTTCTGATGTAATTAAAATGACTGCTCTGTGCTCATAAGCTCTCTATTCCTAGAAACCTGCATAAAAATTACTGTCATTTTCTATTTTTGCTTTTTCTGTTTGTTTACCTCAAATATGTTAAATGTACCATATTTGTTATAACTTCTAGTATCAAGATTGTGATATGTATGTTTCTCACAATACCAGAAAAGGAGGCAAGGGAGTTTGTTTTATATTTACTATGACTTTTCCACACAATAACTGGGAATTACTTTTTGTTTTAAAGACATTTTTCTTCACTACAACTTTTAAACTTCAGGATGGAAATATTTATTTTAGTTTTTCCCCCCCATAATTAAGAGGGAATGGGCCTTCTACAAATGAAAGATTAAAATGTTCAGAGCACTCCAGTCTTAGGTCCTTTCTTGTTTGAAGAAAAACTAAAATAGTTTATATGAATAGTCTTTTGTTCAAGATTAAATTTGAGAACCAAGTTCTATATATGCTAGTCTTTTAAATGTAGACATTTAGAGCTAATTATGTTTTGTGGGGCAAGGTCTTATGATCATAACATAGATCCTTGGTCACTATTTTAGTTTATTTCTACAAATACAAATTGTTCAAACATCACACAGCATTACCGATTTCTTTCAGTCTCAATCTCTCTCTGTCTCTCTGTCTCTCTGTCTTTTTTTCTGTTATAACAACATGACATATTTGCAATAGTTCCAAAAATGTCTCTGTCCTTTTAGCCACAATTATGATTTTGTTTTCTTTTTGAATTTGCAGTCAGTGTCCCTGTTAGTATTAATGATAATGCAATGTCACTTTAGGGGAGTGCACACCCTAGGAACACAACCCAAATGAGGACTGGGAAAGGAAATTATGCTCTGCCAGGCTGGGGTCACTGAGGTTTAGTGTTAGCTGCAGTGGGAGATGTCTTTGTTAGTTAAAAGTGAATTAAAGTGAAAGCTAAAGTTCTTTCCAGTGTTTAGAATGTAGCAGAATATTTATTTTTTAGTAAGATGCATAGTGAAATTTGTATTAATCCAGTTATGAGAGGGCCAGTCTGAGTTAGAAACCAGTGTGAAGTGCAGAATGGTGAGTTGGAACAGACTAGGACAGTCATGTTCCTTTTTCTCTCTCCCTTGTATTCCTAGAGCAGAGCATGTTTGTCTGGTACATTGTGGATATTCTGCTCAGTGAAAGAACAAATCTTGAAATCCTTTGGTCGGTCTCTCTCTCTCTCTCTCTCTCTCTCTCTCTCTCTCTCTCGTATTTTTGAGACAGGGTCTCCATTTAGTTCTAGCTGGCCTGGAACTTGCTATGTAGACCAGGCTGGCCTTGAACTCACAGAGATCCTCATCCCTCTGCCTCCTGAGTGCTGGGATTAAAGGTGTGCGACACCATGCCCAGCTTTGGTTCATTTCTTTTTAAAAAATATTTTGTTCTAGCCGGGCATGGTGGCGCACGCCTTTAATCCTAGCACTTGGGAGGCAGAGGCAGGTGGATCTTTGTGAGTTCAAGGCCAGCCTGGTCTACAGAGCGAATTCCAGGACCAGCTGGGGCTACAGGGAGACCCTGTCTCGAAAAGACCAAAAAAAAAATTTTTTTTTGTTCTTCACATGAAACTCAACAGTAAAAAAAAAAAATATATATATATATATATATATATATATATAATATTGTCGAAAAGACAAAAAATTTATTATTTTTATTTTAATGTGCATAAGTGTATTGTCTGCGTGTGTGTAAGTGCACCCATGTCATATGATGACAGTGGAGGTCAGAAGAAGGTGTCAGATTCCCCTGGAACTGGAGTTATGGACTGTTGTTAGCCACCATGTGGGTGCTGGCAATTGAACCTGAGTCTTCTGCAAGAGCAGCCAGTGCTCTTAATCATGGAGCCATCTCTCTGGTTTAGTTCTTTATTTTACAGATGAAGCTTAATCTCAGGATGGAATGGCTAGGGCAGAAACAGCTCCACATTGTGTTCATTCATCACCTTCTACAACTGTATACAACATTTCATTGTTTTCAAGGTATATAATAGTTGAAACATAATACAAGATTTTTATCCACACTGGTAGAATGATTTGACCATTTGTAGTTGTGATTTGCATATTCTTTGTCTTTAGGCAATTGCAGTGTTTTCCGGGCAGTAAGTAAACTGTTGCTTTTTTGAGTTTTTTTTCCTTCTATATTATTCTTATTGTTAATTTGCCTATAAACCTTTTGTGCAGATTAAACCAAGATTCTTCTAGGTAACTTTCCCTCTGTGGGTAATTCTGCATTTGTTGAGCCATATGGTGTCACTGACTTCAGTGTGAAGGGACTTTAGAAATTATCTTATTGAAGCAATTTATTATTTAGAGAAGGAAATGGGCCTCCAACCAGTTAAGTAACTTGTCAATGTCACATCAATAGTTAGTGGCAAGGCTGGAAATAGAGCCTGGATTTTATGGTCTCCTATCCAGTGTATCTTTGTTGTGAGTAATTTACTTCTAATTGCCAAGTAATATAAGAAGCCAGAGTCTTGGAGCAGATTTATCTAGGCTGTGATATGTTAAACTATAGAGCAAGATTTCACATCTAAAAGTTAAACTAGGCTTTTCTTTTCTCTCTAGTGCGTGCCGAAGAGGGAGTGAGGGGGCAATCTAAAGGGAAAGGGGAGTCTTAGACAGTTGGGTTGGAATGCACACTCAGAAGGTCTGCACCTCATTCAAGAGCAGAAAGGATATGGAGAGAATATGTTATGCCTATGGCAGATGTTATTTTTCAGGTACTTGAAATGCTGAGTTAGAATTGTTTTTACTGGGGGCTGGAGAGATGGCCTAGCTGTTGGGAGTGCTGACTGCTCTTGCAGAGGACCCGGGTTTGATCCCCAGCTCCCACATGGAGGCTGAGAACCGTCTTTAACTCCAGTTCCAGGGGAAGCCGACAACCTCTTCTCACCTCTGTGGCATTGCACGACAGGGGTGCACCAACCTGCATGCAGACAGTACATTCATACACATACGAAAGTAAATAAAATAAAAAAAAAATGACCTGCTTTTACTGCTTTGAAGACATAGCTAGGAGATATAGATGAATCCAAGATATAGAATAATATGTATTACCCCATGAAAAGTAAAACAGAACCCCAGGCGTATGTGTGCCTGTAGATGTATGCCTACATACATGTTTATAGATATTAGCTGTGTGTTGATTTGAATGGCCTAGAGGAGTCAGAGTAGTTACATATTAATATCTCATGTATTTTTTTTTGTCTTTTTGAGACAGGGTCTCCCTGTAGCCCCAGCTGGCTTAGAACTCCCTCTGTACATCAGGCTGGCCTTGAACTCACAAAGATCTGCTTGCCTCTGCCTCCCAAGTGCTAGGATTAAAGGCGTGTGCCACCATGCCTGGCTCAATATCTCATGAATTGGAATTTGGGAGAGAAATTACTTTTTATTCATTTATCAGTGTATTATTTGAAGTGTTATATTCATGTATTTTATTAAATGAAAATCCATTTATAGTTTTTTTATACTAAGGATTTTTAAACTTTTTTGGGTTTTAAAAAATGATTTTGCTCTATATGATGTTTGCTCTGTATCCTAAGCTGGCCTTCCTTGCAGTTCTTCTGCCTCAACCTCCCAAGTGCTAGGAGAGCCACCATCCCCAGCTTATTTATGATTGTTTAAAATGAGCTTAAAACTGTGGTGCTAGGAAATAGAATTTCCCAGAGAGAAAATACAGACGCTCTGTCAGCTGGTCCACTCCACTCATTCAGGGATCCCAAGATCCCTTAGTAGACGCTACACACAGGAAGGGGCATCAGGGGCTTGTTGGTTTTTAGCTATGGTTTCTTAAGTTGAAAGTTTTCAAGTTTTGGTTCACATACTATCAAACTTTTTTTATATTATTTCAGAAATTTCTTGTATTTAGCAGCAAACTGACTAACGTTAGTATATTCACCAATTTGTTTTGTAAGGAATATTATTTCTATATAGTGTAGAGGTTAATAAATCCTTATACTTTATTTGATTAACTTAAGACTTGATCCATCCTTTTCCTAGAAGGGGATTAGAATTGTATTTTGTGAATTTTTATAAGTTTTAAGTTTCTTGAGCCTTTAATAACTTTAAAGAAGTATAAATGCTCTTGTAATTTTCCAGCAGTAGGGATGTCTATGGTGTTGATAGTTTTTTTTTTTGTTTTAAATCACAAGTACTAATAAAAGAAAAATGTTTTTGTATTTAAATACTTACTGGGAGCCTGTTAGTCATAGGTTTCATGGAGTGCTAACAAAGCAGTTCTTCATGTAAAAATTTAAAGCTCAGCAATTTAAAAACTGAGAAAAACATAAGCAACAACTTATCTTTGGGATGGAAAAAACAGTCTGTGGTTGCTTTTCCTAGTTAAGCTGTATGTTTTATAATTAGCTCCTCTTTGTTTATTCATTTATTATTTTCATTATGTACATGTGTATGAGCCTGTGTGAATTTATGTGAACATGCAGGAGCCCAAAGAGGACAGAAGAGAGTGTCATATCCCCAGGAAGTGGAGTTACATGGGGTTGTGTGCATCACATGGGTGCTGGGAACTGAACCCAGGTCTTGTGAGAGCAGCAAGCTGTCTTAACCACTGAGCTATCTCTCCTCTTATGAACTATTCATTATAGTAGCATCCTATCAGTATTTCTATTTTTAACCTGGTCCTGAATTTTAAACAGTATTTTAAAAAAGATTGTAAATTAAAAAAAATTTGTGTGAATAAATGTTTTTGTCTGCATGTTTGTACTGTGTGCACCTGGTGCCTGAGAAAGCTAGAAAGTTTGGAAACTGGACTTACATATGTTATGAGTCACCACATGGGTGGTGGAAGCTGAGCCCTAGTCTTCTGTGAGAGCAGCAAGTGTTCTTAATTCTGGAGTCATCTTTTCAGCCCTGAAGCATTACATCAAAAATTATATATATGGCATGTGTGTATATGCGCACATGTGCTCAGTGGGATGGGGGTGGGTGGGTGGTGTATTAGTCACTTTTCTGTTGCTGTGATAGAAACACCATGACCAAAGGAACTTATAAAAGTAAGAGTTGGGCTGGAGAGATGGCCTAGCGGTTAAGAGCGCCGACCGCTCTTACAGAGGACCCGGGTTCGATCCCCAGCACCCACATGGCGGCTGAGAACCGTCTGAAGCTCCAATTCCAGGAGAACTCCAGTTCCAGGGGAATCCGACGCCCTCTTCTGACCTCCGCGGCATTGCACGACACGGGTGCACAGACCTACATGCGGACAGTACACTCATACACAAAGAAAAATAAATAAATAAATAAAAATTAAAAAAATTAAAAAAAAATAAGTTTAAAAAAAAAATAAGTTTATTTGAGCTTATGGTTTCAGAGGAATTAGAGTCTGTGTCATGGTAGGAAGACATGGTAGCAGAAGGTACCAGAGCAGAAAGCACAGCCTCATCTCTTCAAGCAGACACAGGAAGCAGAGCACAATGGGATCCAGCAAGGCTTAAGAAGAACTCTTTAAGCCACCCCCAGTGACATGCTTCCTCCTGCCTGGCTTTACCTTCCGAGCCCTCTGTTCAAATACTTGGTGCCCATGGGGGACTTTCTCTTTCAAACCACACAAGGGATATGAGTGTAACTGTATACGGTGCATGTGTAGAAGTCAGAGAGCAGCTTCGCTGGAATTACTTCTCTCCTTTTGGCTTCTAGGGACTGAATTCAGGTCACTGGGCTTGTGCAGCAATCACCTTTACTGCTAAGCCATCTTACTGGCCCTAAACACTACGTTTTAACAAGGAAATTCTGTCACTCTGAGGAGCCTGCAGAAACCCATAAGGAATGTATGATGTAGGAGCTCAGGATAACTTTAAGATCAGTTGATTCAAGCTACTAGAGAACAAAAGTCATACATGATGAAGTAGTTATAAAGAAAAGTGAGTGGGGTTTAATGTTTTTCTTAATCTTTTTAAATGATTCTATGAAAGTTTGCCATCCAAGGGCTATCCAAGATGGCACAGTGGATAAAGGTGTTTTCTTTCCACCAAGCCTGATGGACCTGAGTTTGATCCTTAGAACCAACATGATATAAGGAGAGAATTGACTCTTGCAAGTTGTCCTCTGACATGTATGCTATGGAGTGTGTGTGTGTGTGAGAGAGAGAGAGAGAGAGAGAGAGAGAGAGAGAGAGAGAGAGAGAGATCGAGAGATCTGATCTGGCTGTGACACAGCAGCAGGTTGGTGGGTAGATCATTTAGCTTGGCAGGGCCAGACCTTCATGGAGAGCCTTAATTTCACTTTTTAAAAAATTATGCAACTGCATGTTTTCTGCATGTACTTAACATTTAACTTGGGCCAGGCATGGTGCTGCATGCCTTTAATCCTAGCATTTGGGAGGCAGGCAGATCTCTGTGAGTTCAAGGCCAGCCTGGTCTACAGAGTGAGCTCCAGGCCAGCTGGGACTAAAGGGAGACCCTGTCTCAAAAATACAAACAAACAAACAAAACAAGAATATTTAACTTTAAAATATGTTATGAGTCATTTTAACTGTATTCTCTTTTCTTTTTATGTTGGTAGCTTTAAAAGAGTGAATGAAAGTAGCTGATGTCTCTAGACATCTGAAATAGCATCAAAAACATTTTTTAGAAGCCTGTGGAAAGAATATGTGATACTTACTTTTTACCTGTTCTGTTGTCTGTTTGGTTTTTTTTTTTTTTTTCTTTCTTTTTTTCTTTTTTGAGACAGTGTCTTGCTGTGCAGCCCAGATTGGCTTTGAACTCAGGACAATCTTCCTGCCTCCAACCTCCAGAATGGCACCATGCCTGGCAGACTCTGGTTCTTTTAAGATTTATTCTTGCTGTTGAATTTTAGGATTTGTTCATGATTTAAAAGTTTTCCTAGAAGGAAAAAAATATGTTTAAATAGCCAGGAAATTTTGGGAAAGAATTATGAAGTGATACTTGATCTGTCAGATGGCAGAATGGGACATTAACCATACCCATCTCTTTGGATTTTCCTGAGGATTAAAGGCTATTATTTATTTAGAGTTCTTAAGATAATGTCTGACACAGAACAAATGTTTAATATTCACACGTGCCTTGCACATGCACTAGGGCTTGTGTGTTTGGTCAGAGGACATCCTTGGCATTGGTCCTTGTCTTCTGCCTTGTTTAAGATGGAGTCTCTTTGTTGTTTGCCCTCCATTGATCCTTTTTGCCAGTTAATTGTTGAAAATAGTAATTACCTTCTTTAAATGTAATGAGATCTTTTTGTAATACAAGTTCTGTTTATACTAAAGTAGTGAATCAGTAACATGAAATTTAACAGTACTCTAAATAGAGTCCATCTTGTATAACCTTTATTCATTGCTAAGATGACCAATGGCATTTCTACCCATTTGCTGTAGAGGTGCTTAATAATTAACATATATCTTGTAAGTATTTTCCATATCTTAGTGGATTAAAACCATACTCGTACATGGCATGCCATCATCCAAGGTTCCAGACTGTTATTTTGGCTGGTGATCACTGTGCTTTTCTTGACAGTTGGGAGTTTGTTGGTGTGAGCTTCTCCTTTGACAAGATCCTTCCTGTCTCCTTCCTTTCTCACCTGCCATTCTGTGGAACTGTGCCCCTGAAATTGGATGGACAAAGGAGAGAGAATGTAGGCTGGGCGTTAAAATTAATTTTAAAAAAGACCCTGATTCTTCATTGATAATATAGGAAATGTTAAGGTACCAATAGACCATTATGATACATGCAAATCAAGGGAAGAAATCAACATCCTAAAGGATTGGCTTAAAAATGGAGTAGTAAGGCAAACTGAGCAACATTAATTTTATAAAATATATATTTAATAAAATGTAATAAAATATATTTCTTTTTCTTTTCTTTTCTTTTTTTTTTTTTTTTACCTGAAAGCAACTGTGCCATTATAATGTGAATCTCTTAATGGGATCTATAATTAACCTATCCCTTATTCTCAGACTTTGTAATTGTGGTATATGGGAGGAGGGTATGTATGCACACTTTAGAGTAATATAAAATTAAAGGGGAAAATGTGAATTCCTAAGCATGTTGTGGAATTAACATACAGTTTACTTTCAGATGTCATAATTTTGGTATATGTGTGATGTACATATATGCATATTTTGGAGCAATACAAATTGGAGGGAACAACAACAAAAGGATTGGGTCAAAGAACTGACCAAAACAGTAAACTTCTGCCCACAACAATAAACCTCTGCATAGGAAAACTTTAAAAAAGATGCAAGGCATGTATGGCAAAATACATGAACTTGGGCGGGGTGGGGGGCATGGAAAGGGAAATGAGTCTAAACTGGACTCAGAAATGTTTTATGAATTGCGCAAAACTTCAGTTAAAAAAATGGAGGAGAGAGGTCCTGTTGCATGCCTATAATCTCAGCATTTGTAATCTCAGCACTTGTAGAGAAGCTTAGGCAAGAAGATCTGGAGTTCCAGGTCAGTCTGGGCTGAAAAGAGAGTTCCAAGGCAGCCTGAGCTACATAGTGAGAACCTGGTTGGAAACAAAACAAACAGAAAATAAGCAACAGAAACACCCAGACACCACACGTGGCTGATGCAGGATGGAAAGTTCCGCCTAGAACTCTATAGCAAGACCCTATCTTTGGAGAGAGACAAAGGACAGGGAGAGTTGGGGGAGAGAGAAGGGGAAGGGAGAAGAGGAGAGGGAGGCAGAACTAAAAGAGTTGCATAAAGGTTTTTAGCTGTTTGACCCTCCGTCTGTTGATGGGTAGTGTTTTCTCTTACCCTCTACCCCCACCCCACCTTTAGATTTTTTTTGTTGTTGTTGTTAAATAAAGAATACTGCAACATATATTCTTGCGTTGTATACTTTGATGAATTTTTAGGTTTAGTCCTGAGTAAACTCCTGTGGCAATGGGTTTTCTAGGCTAAAGGATTTTTAAAGGGTACATTTCAATCATTAGTAGCTGTAACTGCTGCGCTGGAGAGAGGTCCCATCAGCTTCTACTCTCATAGGAACAGCCACATCCTCACCTTTACTCCCAGTGTTTTGACTTGAATGCAATTTTGTTATGAGTAAAGTATTTTGAATTTATTACTAGCTGTAAGTTGTTCATATATTTGGCCAATGCCTTTAGTTATCCACTTCTAACCAGTAGTCCTTTGATTTAATACTTAGGTTGGCTCCAAGGTGCTTGATTACCCAGCAGCTGCTGAAGGCCTTTGCGGAAGAGCTGTGCTTTGGAATTTGTATGAAGGTGAATCATGTGATCCTCTCAACCAAGGTGCCTCTGTGGAAGGTAGGGGTCCATCACTTGCACATTGTGGGCAGAGCATTTTGTAAACATAAACCATTACAAAAATAAAATGTTATATAGTATACGTGTTTACTTTCTTTGAAATGTCTGATTTTTAAAAAGGTCTTTTCTTTAAGGGAGCTTTTAAAGTCTTAATCTTTAGGAAAGCTGAGGCCTACTTTTTAGTGTTAACAGCATAGTTTTGTGTGTGTATGCTTGGTTTTGGCACATGCATAAAAGAACACTTTAATTTAATACATGTTTACTTAGCAATTTTCGTGCTTGTGTGCTTGTTGAACAGTTAGGGTCTGCCAGGTGTTAGATGAGGAGCTCTAGAACACTGAAATGGGCTCTTTCAGGGAAGGACTTCTGAAGATTGCTTAGCTTTAGATCCTGCTTATTCATATAACATTTGCTTTAAAAACAATTATCTAAGTAATGATCTATTCTCTAGCAGTAAGACAACTTGTTTGGTTATTCAGCTGTTTAAGGCTCAGTGAAATATTTTTCTTTTCCATTTTTTAAAATCATATGACCTATGTTGAATTGCTTTAAATCCCAAAATGCTCATTTCTTACACTTGAGTGTGTCTAGTATTAGCAAGTCAGGGATACTGTCATTGAGGAAGTGGTAAAAATGAAATGAACAAGTCTTGTTTGACTTTAGTAATTTTGTGTGATGTTATGAAGGACTGGTGAAGAAAATTTTAGCGGTTACATTTTAATGATACATACTGTAAATTCGCAACTTGAGTAAAATGGAATTTTTGATTGGTCTTTGTAGATTATAAAACATAAATTTTAATAGGCTGGCCATGAACTGTACTGTTGTTCTTAAGTAATCCTCCTGCCTCAACCTCCAGAATAGGTAGGTGCCCACAGGGATGTACCACTATGCCAGGTTAAAAGTATGTTTTAAGTCCTAAAACTTAAAAATGAAAGATTAAAAATAACTGGTAACACTTCAATGTTGAAGGGAATGACATTGTCCTTAGATTGTTAAGAACATATGTTGCTGGGAAATATATACAGCCAGGATGCTAGGTGGTACTTTCACTCCAGGGTTGTGGGTGATCTTTACATCCTTATTTTATTCCTGCTTTCCTGTGTGACCAGAAAATCAGTGAGTGTCATTTACTTAAAATCACCTCTTCAGTGACCTTCCCAGGGTAGGGGAGAGAGAAAGAGAAAGAGACAGAGACAGAGCGAGACAGAGACACTGAGAGACTGAAACTTGTTCTAAAATAAAATGTCTGAAAGGGTTTAAGAAAATATTCTATATATAGGAAATCGTTTTAATTTGTTGAACACTTTTAGGCTGCTGTTTATCACTAAACTTGCATTTGTCGATGCTTGTTAAGGGTTACTGATTAAGTAGCATTTCAGTCGCTCAGTTCCAAGGATTTTTCAGACCCCAGTTTATTTTCTCTTGGTTCTCACAGTCCTCTTTATAGTGCTGAACTGACAGCTAAGCTTGCAGCTTTGTGGTGGATTTATTGTCAAGATCTATTGATATTAGGCATAGTTTGCAGTGTAAAGTTACCAACATAAATATTTCAGTTGTTAGGATTTCTTGAAGGTTTTTACAGAACATTTAAACACTTAGCTTTGGTCGAAGGAAAAACCACTATTTTACCAATACTTAGTTTGGAAGAGCCATACAATATATTCTTACTTTAAAAATCAACATGAGACAAATTACTGATTACATACCTTCATACATATTTATGGGTATGTCTGTGCATGTGTATCTAACATGTACATGTGACTTAAGAATAATGATGGGGCTGGAGAGATGTGTCAGTGGTTAAGAGCACCGACTTCTCCTGCAGAGAACCCAGATATGATTCTAGTACTCACGTGGCAGCCAACAACTGCCTATGACTCCAGTTCCAGGGAATCCATTGTACAACGTGGGTGCACTTACACACATGCAGGCAATATACACACATTAAAAAAAAAAAAAAAGTAATTACTTAGGTAGTATACAAGCCTGATCCAACAAAGTGGGTTTTGAGGTAGAAGTGTAGACTTTAACAGTTAACATTTAGAAAAATAGAAGATATTTACTTTCCTGTAGAATTGAAATTTTCACAAATCCGTTAAAAAAAAGTCCTCCGGGGGCTGGAGCGATGGCCTAGCGGTTAAGAGCGCCGACCGCTCTTGCAGAGGACCCGGGTTCGATCCCCAGCACCCACATGGCGGCCGAGAGCCGTCTGAAACTCCAGTTCCAAGAGAACTCCAGTTCCAGGGGAATCCGAGACCCTCTTCTGAACTCCGTGGCATTGCACGACACGGGTGCACAAACCTGCATGCAGACAGTACATTGATACACATACCGAAATAAAAAAAAATAAAAAAAAAAAATTAAAAAAAAAAAAAAGTCCTCCATGAACATATGATTTCTGATTTCTTTTGAAAGTGGACATGGAAACCATTGCAGTTTTGTTTTTTAAAATTATTTCTGTTTGGGGGCTGGAGAGATAGCCTAGTGGTTAAGAGCACCTCCTGCTCTTACAGAGGACCCAGGTTTGATCCCCAGCATCCACATGGCGGCTAAGAACCGTCTGTAACTCCAATTCCAGGAAAACTCCAGTTCCAGGGGAATCCGACGCCCTCTTCTGACCTCCGCAGCATTGCACAACACGGTGCACAAACCTACATGCAGACAGTACATTCATACACATACAAAAATAAATTAAAATTTAAAAATTATTTCTGTTTATCACATACTGTTAAAGTTGTGAGCTAATCAAGAATCAAGTAATTCTGTATGAGATGCTAATCACCTTATGCTGTAGTATTAAAATTCAGTCTCAATCTGAATCCTGGAAGGTGTGAGGAGGCTGCTGTACCACTGTTACCACTGCAGTCATCTGCACTACAGGAGTGGTTCCCACTGCAGTATAGCAATCTGCTGTGGCAGGTGCTTAGAAGAACTCCAGTGCAGGAGGAAAGGGAAACTGAAGTGCAGATTAAGCTGGCCTCGATCTTATCCACTTGCCTCTGTCTTCCAAGTGCTGGGATTAAAGGTGTACACTGCCACATCTGGATTGCTCTACTTTTTGTGTATTTTAGGCCATTTCTGATTTTGTGACTTGGTTTCCCATGGGGTTTGAGAGCATAATAAATTTTATGATTATTATATAGTCTGTTTTCTTGTGATGGGTTAAACTTGATGAAAAATGACAATTGAGAGTATTAAGCATTTTGAGAATAGATGTGTATGTTTAAAAATTAATGTACCTATAGGTACATTATTTTTGTCTCAAAAAGACAAAAAATTTAATGTACCATAAAAAATTAAAATTTAAAGTTTGGAAAAATATAAAAACAAATTAGAGATACTCAAAAGCTTTTTTTTTTTTGAAAGAAATTTTTGGTAAAGACCGATCTGTTACATATGAAGACTAGTTAGACAAGCACATGATAAGACCAGCTTTTAGAATCCATGTAATCTCTAGAGCAAAGAGTCTTATAGAGGTTGCTAGTGTAAAGAAATGCCAGTTTGAATAAGGTTTGAGAATTCTGAACTAGTGTTTGGTTTTTAAACAATGTCATAAGGACTATTTGTCTAGTTGAATTTGTCTAGTTTTAATTTAATAATGCAATTTAAGTACTGTAAAAGTGTTTATAATCTCTGTCCCAGTAATTCCAAGAATGAAAACTTACCATAAGAGAATAATATAAAACCTCCATCTCTCTGGATGTGAACATGTACAAAAATTGTATTAGAAATATTGCTTGTTTTTATTTTTTAATTTTTTATTGACACCTTCCCCATTTCTAAAATAGAAAGAGAAAAGATAAAATGCCAGTGGTGTCTCATTTGAGAAACTAAGACGCTTCTGTGTTGTTAGCCTATGCCCAGTGAGCAGTAAATGTGCTAATTAGAACATATTTATGTGCAGTTCTTTCTTTCATCTTGGAATATGCAGTCCAACAATTTTAATTCGAGTGAACTAGGTACTTCACCCTTTTCAGTATGGTTTGCTGTTCCATTATAATATATTTAGGATTGTTTATTTCTTTTTTATTTCATCTATGGGACCATCTTGGTTTTGTTTTTCTTTTTATGTCATAGAGTTGTTAAACATCATGGTGTTAAGAGTCAGAACAGTAGAAGAAAGATCTATTCTGAGAATTGAGAAGCTATTTTATATAATGCTTTCTAGATGATTATTATTCCTCTGCATTTTTCTTTTTTATTACTTTATTTTTTTCATTTTTTAACAATAAGTAATCATTTATGAGTACAAGCATCCTTCATGTAAAACCAATTTGCAGGCAGTTGTGCCCAAACCCACACAGCCCATGGGTCCCACCATCCAGTTGGGGGAGCTTGTATGTTCAATCAAGTTGATCAGATGAGTGTCCAGACTATATTGCTGTAGTTTTGTCATTCACCCCAATTGCAGCCCTTACATTCTAATTGTTCCCTAGGCTTACAAAAGGGGCACAGGTGGATGAGAAGCAAAACAGTCTACTTTCTCTGGAGCTGTTGTCTTGGACTCTGGTCAATTCTGGCTGTTTCCATTCACGGGCTGACAGTTTGTCCACGAATAACCTTTCAATCCTACTAATGAAGCACAAGCAATTAGATATATAGGTATTTAAACAGTACTAATTGTTATGGTAGGTTACTTTGGTATAGACACAGATGTTTGTATGGTATGTTAATCCATGAATTACATTTTTTTCTGTTAAATATGACAGGCTCTTACTGTGGCTTATAACATCTCCTAACCACTGGAGGATGTAAGCTTGTGGCATCAGCCGTGGGTTATTCCTCCAAGGAGAGAGCTAATAGCCAATTAGATTTGGGATATACAGGCATATGGCTGCCACTGCTGCACAGTATTTCCAGGCAGGTGAGGTGTAGCTGGTGTTGACGGAGGAGTCTTACTTGACTCAAGGAGACCTATATTTGCTTTATTGGTTTAGTGGCCTTTGGTAACACTCTCTGGTATTCCAGAGACCAACTGTATACTTGCAAGTGTGGTTGCATCTTTCCCATGTTAACGTCAGGTCTTTGACAGCAGGGCCTTATTGCCTCTCTTCTTGCAGGTTTCCCAGTTTAGAGGCAAGGAGCCTTTACCTTTTGTGGGGGCTTGGATCCCCTGGCCAACATCACCTTGGTAGAATAATCCATTGCTGATGTCAAAGCTCCTGTATTAATATATTTTGCATAAGTGCATAGCTTAAGGAGACTTTACTATTATATTTGGTTATGAATAGAGAATAATCCTTTTCACAGTTGCTATGTCTATTAGTCAATTCAAGAAGGCAGTTTTACCGGTTTTATAAGAGATTACCTCTATAATAGTTGCCTCCAATTTACAGTTGGAGAACGACCTCATCATCATTATATTTCTCCTTGTTCTATGGGAGGGAGGTAAGAAAATCTCTCATATTAAAACCTTTGTGGCACCTAGAAGGTAATTTTCATTAGGATTCATTACAAATAGTTGTTACAAGTAGGATCCACAGAGGGGTTTGATGTTTGTAGCAATCTGAGGTTTTTCTTCCTTTCCATGTTCAGAGGGGCCAACCTTTCGTTGGCACTTTCTGGTACATCTTACTCAATGCAAACCTGTATCTTTTCTTTCTCAGACGTTAAGTTGGTGACATTTTGACCTGTCAGAACATAAAAATCTTTTCCCGTAGTTAGTTTTAAGATTCGAATTGCAAGGTTTTTGACAAAAATATTGCATATCTATCTGTATCCCCCCCCCCTTTTTTAGGTTTTTGGTTTTTGACCCATGAGTCTCCAGAAGGCATTTGTATTATACATACCTATAGGGTGGAATCAAGGCACAGATTTCATCAAATTCACCCATGCTGTTTTGGGTGACTGTATGTAATTAACTTGGGAAGTAAACTTAATTTTTAAATTAAATCATCCTATAGGTGAAATAGAATGTTACAAGGTGATACTGTATAAGAGAAAAATTATAGAGAACATTTGTATGTGCCAATCCCAAAGTTATTGTTATACAGATTATATGTAAAACAAATGTGGACAACAGCAATTTATATCTCCATTTAACTCAGATGCATTACCGTTTTTATCAGAGCCTTTAAACCAATGTTGTTTAATAT
>VZQC01009322.1:490542-517296 GCA_009823505.1 Rhizomys pruinosus
TAGTCAAAAACCTTGCAATTCAAATCTTAAAACTAACTATGGGAAAAGATTTGTTTGTTCCAACAGGACAAAATGTCACCAACTTAACGGCTGAGAAAGAAAAGATACAGCTTTGCATTGAGTAGGATGTACCAAAAAGTGGCAACTGAAAGGTTGAACCGTCTGAACATTGAAAGGAAGAAAAGCCTCAGATTGCCATAAACATCGAACCCTTCTGTGGATCCTACATGTAACAACTATTTATAATGAGTCCTAATAAAACTTATACCTTCTAGGTGCCACAAAGGTTTTGGTAAGTTTTTTTTTTTTTATAAAGAAAGAGGCTTTAATTTCTATGATAAAATACTGGACACAGGCTACTTATTGAAGCAAGGATTTATTTAGCTCACAGTTTTGGAGGCTCAAAGGCATAGCTCAGTTCCTGTCCGTGACATCACCATGGGTAGCATGGTGGGTGCATGCTCAGGGGCAAGTGGTCACATCCCAAGTTGGAAGCAGGGAGAAGGGAGATGCCAAACCTACTTTTTTTTTTTTTCCTTCTTTCTTCTTTGAAAGTAAAAGTAAGCTGCTTAGGAAAACCCAAGAAGTTCCAGAACAGTTGCCAAACTTTGACCAGAGTGCAGTTTAGCTGAATTGGAGCACAGCCACTGCGTCTCTTAGGTGGACTCAGGCTTCTATAGCTCTCAGTGTTCTAAAAAGTGCTTAGCCTTGTCTCATTGATTGTAGTGAAGGCCGTTGCCTCTGAGTTTACTGAAAAATGATAAGCTGACGAGATGCAACTTGCTTAGTATTTAGCTTTTCTCATAAATTGTTTGAATCTGTTGTTTCTGTTAGTAAACATTGATAACAAAATAAATAATTAAGTGATAATGTTAATGGAATTCTGTGATGCGAGTTAAAATCATGGGCTTTTTTATTGCTTTTGTTTGAATTTTGTTTAAAAATCTCTATAACAATAGAGATTTTATTAAATATATATATCATGTTTTATGGTATAGTACCCCACAAAGATCCAGCTTGACATTTAGTAAGTAGTACTGCAGTAGCTGGTATAGTGCCCCACAAAGAGCCAACATGACATTTAGTAAATAGTACTGCAGTAGCTTTCTGACTCTGTAGTAAATAGTTGAGATAAACAACTTAAAAAGAGGAAAGGCTTATTGATTGACTCAGGGTTTCAGAAATTTCAGTCCAAGCTGTTGCCTTGGGTCCCCGGTGCACAGTACACCATGGCAGGAGTGTGTAGAGGAGGAGGGCTGTTCACTTGACTGTACCCAGGAAGCAAAAGCTGGGGGCCGGGGGGAGGGGGCGGCAGGGCTTCATTTTCCTCTTTGTTATGGTTTAAATGTGAAATGACTCCTGCAGCCTCAGGTTTTAAAATTTGTTCCCCAGAAGGTAGCAATATCTGGGGAGGTTCTAGCACCTTTAGGGGGTGAGACCTAGCCACCAAAAGTAGGCCATTACAGGCAGACTTTTGAAGGTTATCCAGTCCTCTCACCTCTGCTTCCTGTTCCACTGAGACTTGAGGTGAGAACACGTGCTTTAGCCATCATGGGCACCGTGAGTGCTGCTGTGCCATCCCCATCTTGATGGCATGATAGGAAGCCAAAAGAGACTTTCCCTCTTGTAAGTTGTTTCCATCAGGTATTTTGATTACAGCAACATAAAAGTAAATAATCTGCCTCTCATAGGCATACCTATGAGACCTCACTTTTGCTAGTCCCCACCTTCTAGGCACCATAGACTGCTAACCAAGCCTTTAACATACAGACATTTGGAAGGGGTTGGGGGGAAACCCAGGATCAAAACTCTGATTTTTCTGGTGCTTTGCCATGTAAATAAGTTTGAAAATTCTTGTACAAGGCAACTTGGAAGGAGAAGTGTAGGCTTAACTTGACATATTTGTACAGATGTATGTTGTACACATCTCACAACAGGGAGACAAAGGGATGAGGGAAAAGCCATTGTCGTGACTCCTCTCTGACTCAGATACTATAGCTGATATGCTTACTAGTTCTGCCATATTTCCCTAATGCTTGTGGCAGAGAAAGCATGACTATGGGGCATGTGAATAGTCCTGAGAGCCCCAGAGACAGGAGGAGGGCTGTCCTTGGGTAATTAGGTCACAGCACTGCTGGCAGGAGGGTCTGGTCTAGCTGTTTCATATGCTGCCAGATGCAGGTATTCATGCATCAAGAAGTGTTTGCTGAACACCTACTAAATGCTTTAAAAGCATATTGAAAAGCTATCAAAATACCTGTTAGCCAGTTTTCTTCCACTGCATAGACTAACTCTGCCAATTCTAACAGTATAGGGAATTTTAGTGTATTTGATGTCAGAACTGTTGTGAGAGACCGTCTTATGTTGTATTTTCTTTGAAGAAGAGCAATTCAAGCAGTCTTTGAAGAAAAGATTGATTTTGGCTGTGATTTCAGTCCATGGTCATGTGGCTCTCCTACTTCTGGGCCCGTGGTAAGGTAGAACATGGCAGCATGGCATAGTGGAGAAAAGCTGCTTACCTCACGATGAACAATAGTAGGCAGAAAGACCGATGAAGCCACCAGAGACAAGGTTTGATCCTTGAAGGGCACATGTACAGTGACTTATATTCCCAATCCAGGATCCAGGATCCAGGCTTCATCTCCTAATAGCCTATTCAACAATGAGCTAATCAATCTTCAAGATCTAGTCACCTCCCAATAATAGCACCACCAGTTGGAGGTCAAGCCTTCAACACATGAGCCTTTTGGAGAAGATATTGCATATCCAACCTAATCAGGCTCAAAACACATTGTCAGCTAAAGCTCCAGTGACTGTGTGAAGACAAACCTTAGATCTCCTTGGTAAAGAATACCTGCACTTCTTTTTTAAAGGAGGATTAGCAGTGTAGAAGGCAAGTGAGTACAGATGTGGCTGGCTGGGAGCCAGCTCTTTGAAGTCAGCGTGCACAGACTAACCCTGTCAGTTCCAAAGGTAGAGGAAGCTGTAGTGCACTTTGATGTCAAAACTTGTGAGAGACCATCCTATGCTGTATTTCCTTTGAAGAAGAACAATTCAAGGCAATCTTTGCTTAGAGAGGGCCAGGTTTTTGGCCTAGAAAGCCTTAGAAGAAAATTCCTTGGCCAAAAGAGAGTTGAAAGTTGCCTACAAGTGATTTGGAACACCATATTTCCTTAAACTGTTTCAGGAGAGATCATTTGGAGTTGATGTTATTTACTTAGAGGTAGCAGATTCATTGTTCAAATGATTCTTTATGGAATTTACAGTTCAGTGTATGTAATGCATCTCTCAGGATTCCTTGGGGACAGGCATGTTTAACTGCAGATTTTTTGGGGGGACATTAAGTTTGTTAATAAATGGCACGACTTGACATATGTATGTAGCTGCGGCATTTTAAGAAGCCAGCTAAAAAGGATTTTGAGTGGGAGGAAAGTCATCACAGAAGCTGAAGGTTCAGTTTCAGAGATGCCAGGTTATCAGATTTCCTTTCTGATGTCAGATTAATGGGAAAGTAGAAACTGAAAGCTGGTATGTGTCACCCTCCTACACCTTAAAATGTTGCTTGTTAAGACAGGCACATTTTTAAAATAGTTGCTTGAATACCTGAGGTTCAAGCCTCTCTTTTCCTGCCAGCTTATCTTTCTGATTTGCTGTTCTGATCATAACCAGAATATCTGCATATTTTTCAAGTAATTGCAAGTGATTAAAACAAACTTGTCAGAGTATTTTCTCTATTACTCAGTAAGTTCAGTTTCATGTACTGGTTTCCTGAACTAAGTAATTCATAAATGTTGCACTGTTATATGTGTTTATAATGTTGATACCATTGAGAATGGTAATCATTTTTTCTAATTTGGCAGTTTGGAACAGGAATTGGATCACTACCATGTTAGAGAAGTGACACTGCTGAGCCAGATTCATGTGACTCAGTTACTCAGATCAAATCTGGCCTTGAGTTGCCTCCCAGGTCCCACAATGACCTTTCTGGAATTCTCAGTTTGAGGCAGAATTATAGAATGAGCCTTCCTGTTAGAACCAAGTTGATATTTCATACCTCATTTAAGACCATTCCTAGGAAATAATTTATAAGATTTCTTGAAATACCATAATATGGCCCTATGAATTTACTGAATTCATTTTCAAGTGATAGGTACATAATGGAGAGAGCGCCCACCCACTGGTGAATTTTAATTTTAGACATATACTGCCCAATCATAAAATGATGAGCATCACATGTGATGTGGGGTTTGTACTTACTACATGGCTGTGAATGAGTATAGCAAATCTCTATGTACATTGTAGACAATGACAAAGCTGTGTGTGTGTGTGTGTGTGTGTGTGTGTGTGTGTGTGTTGCTGCTTATTGAACTCTGCCTTTGTATTGCTAGGCAAGCAGTGTACCACCAAGTAATACCCTCTCGTATTTCATATGATAAACAAGCTAATTTGTGTGTGTGTGTGTGCGCATGCACACGTGCACGTGCCTGTGCATGCACGCACACACTAGGAATTGAGCTTATGACCTTTCAGATGATAGGCCAGCACTCTATCAATAATCTATATTCCCAGCAAGAACAAGCTAATATTAAAAAGAAGGAGAGGAACTTTTGAGGTAAAATTTTCTTTAATATTTTTGTTGGGTTAAAATGGTAAAAATTTTTACTTTAGCCGGGCGTGGTGGCGCACGCCTTTAATCCCAGCACTCGGGAGGCAGAGGCAGGTGGATCTCTGTGAGTTCAATGCCAGCCTGGTCTACAGAGCGAGCTCTAGGCCAGCTAGGACTAAAATGAGACCCTGTCTCAAAAAGACCAAAAAAAAAAGGGAAACTTAATCCTAGAACAAGAAGAAAAATGATGAAATTAGAATGCCCACAATAACAGGAGAGACTTTTAAATTTTGCGCTTTTCATTGTTCTTATCAGAATATCTTTTGATAACAGAATTAATCCTGGTTCATATTGAAAAGAACAGACAAGCCCAGAAATATTGAGGAAGTTCCATTTTCTCCTATAAACTGGAGTAACTAAATTTTCATAACAGTTAACAAAGTTAAGTTTTTATCATAATCATGAAGTTTTTAGGTTCTATTTGTTATTTTAGTGACAACCTCTTGAGTAAGTAGCTGGTTTTATAATTTTGGTGTGTATTCTCTTTCCTACTTGAAAGGGTTTTGAGAAATGAATTTTTTTGTGCTTATGTATTTTAACCTTGTGAATAAACAAGGTAAAGTTTTTTTTAAGTAAGTATATTTACTTATAAAACACTTTTTGAAATTCTAATTCTCTTCAAAATATTTTATAATTCGAGTGGTATAAGCTTTGCATTTCTGATTATAGCAATTTTGGGAAAAGGTGTTGTGAGCCTTTTGAGGTCAAGGAGTTTTAATAATGAAAGAAGAAAAAGGCCCCTCAAAAATCTAAGCAAGCCAGTATTAAATAAATTGGTGTTTAATCCTTTGAAAGCCAGGGCTTTGTTTGATATCTAGTTACTGTGTGTGGCTTGTCTGTTGAACTGATTGATGATAGGTGAAGCTGTTTTTCTCCAGTAAGTGCTTTTTTGCAATTCCGGAAGAATTTTGTCTACAAAGAGCCTTTTCAAGAGGTACTCTGAAGAGAGGTAACAGTGTACCAGCAGTGCTTGGACAGTGGCTTTAGCTCTTGTGACCCTGCTTCTCTTCCAAATGGAAGCTTTTCATTGGCTTATTGTTTTCACCATGTGACTGTTTTCCCCATAACTATGGCACATTTCATACAATTACATGAACTCTCTGTTCTCTGAGGCAAGACTTAGAGAAACAGAAATGAAAAATACCAGTGTATTATGTTAGAGGCTTAGACTAAAGTGGAAAAAGGGACTAGAGAGATGGCTCTGTGGTTAAGAGCACTGGCTGCTCTTGAAGAAGACTCAGGATTGATTCCCAGCGCCCACTTGGCAGCTGACAACTGTCCATAACTCCAGTTCCCTGGGCTCTGATGCCCTCTTATGACCTCTTCAGGCATTGTACAACACGGGTGCACTTATATACATCCAGACAATATACTCCTGCACATAAAATAAAAATAAGTACAATATTAAAAAAAAAGAATAAAGGGGACATTTTTATAAAGAATGTTGTTGGCATTACTTCACAATATATAACATTCAAAAGAACATAGCTTTTTATTCCATTGTCTTGGAAAACTTCTTTTAAGCCTTTTTGCTGACATTATCCAAGAAAATAATAAATTTTATATTCCTACTTCATGACTTTTAATCATTTTGAGGTCAGTCATAGCCTGGAACTGTGGCTTTCAATATGTTGTTGTATGTTCCTAAGTTTAAATGTAAATCTGTAAAATACAACTAAATTCAATAACATATTACTAAAAGAGAAGTATTGCAATAGGAGTATTGCAGTCTCCAGTCTTTTAATATCATAAATGATTTGTTTCTTTGAGGCATATTCTCATTATGTATATGTAGCCCAGGCTGGCCTGTAACCCACCATCCTCTTGTCTTAGCCTCCCAAGTCCTGTGATTACAGATGTGAGTCACTTCCTAATGAGCTGCTATATAATGAAATACCTGCCATTATTAAGTGGGCTCATTCATCCATGTATAATAACAGTATTAAGCATGTATAGTTATTGATTGCTTTTTATATAACAAGCTTTCTGTATGTTAAGCACTTGGTATGCCACAGTGAGCACAAAAAGTACTTAAGAGAAAATTTATTGAACATCAGTTACATCAGGCACTGTTAAATGTGGGGTTGTGTCCCATGGAGAGAAACAAGCAGTGAATAGGGACTTAATAATTAAAGTAATTTCAGATGGGGATCAGGACTTGAAAGACAGTAATACAGGGAGACCTGTTAAGACCGTAGCCTGTTCTACTTTACAGTCTGCAGAGAAGATAAATACTAGTGCAGTTAATCACAGGTAATGCTCTAGAGAAAAAGGAGAGTGTTGAATGTGTATAAATGAGGAAGCTGGGAGCTGATTGTTTGAGAGGGTAGTTAGGGAAGAATTCGGGAAGAAATGACATTTGTGCTAAGAGTGAAGCTGTATGTGTTAATTTGCTGGGCTCCTGTAGCAGGTGAGGCGAACCAAGAAGCTTAAACTGTAGAGATTTATTGTTTTCAGTTATGGAGACTGGAAATCCAAGATCAAAGTGCCAGCACGGTTGGTTCCTTCTGAAAACAGAGATCTATTGCGTTTTGTCTGCTGGCAGTTTTTAGTGTTAATTGACTGAGAGCTGTGTCACAGGGATCTTTGCCTTCTGATGACACTGTGTTCTCCCTATGTGCTTCCTGTGTCAGGGTCCCTCTGTTATAAGGACACTGGTCCTATTGGATTAGGGGCCTATTCTACTCCATTAGGAACCCATTTAAATTAATAACATCCAAAAAATTTTCCCCAAATGAGGTCACATCCTGAGATGCTGGGATTAGGATGTTAGCATATGAATGTGGAGGGGGACATAATTTTACTTGTAATAGCACAAGTTATCTAGGTGAAAAAGAGGGGAGCTGGACTTCTCAGGAAGAGAACAAAGGTCTTGTATTTGAAAGAAACATAGCATAGGTTGGGAGGTAGCTCTGCAGGTGAATGAGGATCTGTGTTTGATTCTCCAAACCTAAAAAAGGCCAGGTGTGGTGGTGTGTCTTTCCTTCCTTCCCTTCCCTTCCCTTCCCTTCCCTTCCCTTCCCTTCCCTTCCCTTCCCTTCCCTTCCCTTCCCTTTCCCTTTCCCTTTCCCTTTCCCTTTCCCCTTCCCTTTCCCTTNCCCCCCATCAAAATAAGCAAATATAAAAAGCAAAAAGAACGTTGAAGGACAACAATAGAAAACAGTAATAGACTGAAAGGGACTGAGCTGAAATTAGAGACGAATTTAATGGTGGTTAAACAGCACACAGTTTCTTTGTGTATTTTTAATTTTTTTTTGGCCTCCTTCCTTCCTTCCTTCCTTCCTTCCTTCCTTCCTTCCTTCCTTCCTTCCTTCCTTCCTTCCTTTCCTTCCTTTCCTTCCTTTCCTTCCTTTCCTTCCTTTCCTTCCTTTCCTTCCTTCCTTCCTTCCTTCCTTTCTTTCTTTCTTTCTTTCTTTCTTTTTCTTTCTTTCTTTCTTTCTTTCTTTCTTTCTTTCTTTCTTTCTTTCTCTCTCTTTCTCTTTCTTTCTTTCTCTCTTTCTCTCTTTCTTTCTTTCTTTCTTTCTTTCTTTCTTTCTTTCTTTCTTTCTTTCTTTCTCTTTCTTTCTTTCATTCTTTCTTTCTTTCTTTTTTTCTTTCTTTCTTTCTTTCTTTGTTTCTTTCTTTGTTTCTTTCTTTGTTTCTTTGTTTCTTTCTTCCTTCCTTTCCTTCCTTTCCTTCCTTTCCTTCCTTTCCTTTCTCTCTTCTTTGAGACAGGGTTTCCCTGTAGCCTCAGCTGTCCTGGAACTCACTATGTAGACCAGTGATGGAAATATGGAGGCAGGCTGATTCCAGCCTGGCATAATTGGCAAGCTGTAGGCCACAGAGAAATGCTGAAAGCAAGGTAGATTGCAACTTAGGAACAAAACAGAAGGCTGACTTCTGCACATATGTACACACACACACACACACACACACACACACACACACACACAGCAGGGTTCATTTAGGGAGTTATGTAGGGGAAGCATAGAAGCCAGTAGGAAAAGTGAATTAAGACATTGTGAATGCAGAGTAGGTAAACTGGGCTGGTGACCATCTGTGCTGGATAGCTTTAGTTGTCAACTTGACACACCTGGGTTGAGGGAGCCTCAATTGGGGAATTTCCTCCATTGGACTGGCCTGTGGCCACGTCTGACGCCCTCTTCTGACCTTTGTGGCATTGCATGATACAGGTGCACCGGCCTACATGCAGACAGTACACTCATACACATGAAATAATAAATTAAAAAGATTAAAAAAATGTATGTTGAGTGAAAGTGCTTTTGTCATTTCCAAGTACAGATACCTAGTAGACAGCATTTTCCTTCTGCAGATCAAGAGAAAGCTTGAGGATAGGAAACAAGGATGTGAGTATCAATTCTATGATAGATCAAGGATACCTGGAGCACTCAGAAAGAGTCATTTCAGGTGAGATCTGGACCTAGAAACTTGAAACGCATACGTATTTAAAGAAGAAACAAGAACAAAAAGCCAATAAAACTTTAAATGGGCTTGAAAAACAATGTAATAAGAAGCTGGATGGAATAGTGCTTAGAACACCTGCATAGAAAAGTTGTGAGGAGACACTGGCTGGCGGCCTCCAGCCCTGCATGTACACCAAGCAGGATGAGATCCAAGCAGATCTCAGTTGCCAATTTGAGGTCCTTGGTGAGTGTGACCAGGGCTTACAGGATGGTGCTGGCAGAAGCCAGACTTTTGTGTGCTAAGGCGGAAAATGCAGATGAGGAAGCAGAGTCCATACACACATTATACTGGTAAAAATTTACAGTGGAGGAAGAGGAAAGGGGCATATACATATATATATATATATATGTTTTCAAAGATGAACTTAGAGGTAGAGGGTTTGGGCAAGATCTTGAATATGAATGGCAGTCCAAAGCGGGAATACCTGAGGCAGAAAAACCTTAGGCCAATATTCTCAAGAAAGGTGCTTTGCTTCCTGGCCTAAGAGTCTTATGCTTTCTAGATCCCAATGCTGAAAATTTTTGGAAGAAAAGTTAGGAAAATTTTTAATTACTCAAGTGTAGCAATCAAAAAAGATTACAGATTCATAGGACATAGAAGCTTTGAATCAAGTCTAAAGGGAGAGCAGGGTGTGGTGGCGCACGCCTTTAATCCCAGCACTTGGGAGGCAGAGGCAGGCAGATTTCTGTGAGTTCAAGGCCAGCCTGGTCTACATAGTGAGTTCCAGGACAACTGGAGCTATAGGGAGACCCTGTCTCAAAGACAAATAAATAAATAAATAAATAAATAAATAAATAAATAAATAAATAAATAAATCTGAAAGTTGAGGTGTATGTTTCTGGAAAGCTGGCTAGGACGTGAGAGAGAGAGAGCTTCAGAATGGTTGCTGTGGCTGGTAGTCCACTTCTAGTGTTCCTCTCTGCCTCTCTTTTCTACCAGCAGTGAGCCAGGCTAGAAGTGAAACAAGGGTAATCTGCTTACACAGTGTAGTTTGTATGACTCAGGCGGTCCAAAAGCAGGCAAGTTCTTTTTTTTAAAGCTGGGTGTGGTGGTAAGCACCTTCTAAAAAATGCTTTGTTATTTTTATATTTTTATGTGTATGAATGTATTGCCAGCATGTAAGTGCACCTGTGTTGTGCAGTGCCCCAGGAGGACAGAAGAGGGTCTTGGATTTCTTGGAACTGGAGTTATATACAGTTGTTAGCCGCCATGTGGGTGGTGGAACTCAAACCTGGGTCTTCTGCAGGAACAGCCAGTGGTCTTAACTGATGACCCATCTCTCCAGCCCCAAGCAAGGAAGTTTTAACAGCAAATCTCTTTTCTTTTTTTTGAGATCACGCTTTGGCTTTGTAGCACAGGCTAGCTCTGAACTAATGCTCCTCCTGCTTCCACTTCTTAGAATATTGGAATTACGTATGAGCTACTTACACCTGGCCAGCAAAGTAAATTCCTAATTTGTAATGTGTAATTCCCAATATGTAATGTTATTAACCTTATTAGGATATCCTAAAGTTACCTCTTGATTGTATAGCTGAGGCTTCCAGTGTTTTATATATGCTTCAGACTATAATTATTTATAAATTCCCTAACAGAACACATGCAAGAGAAAAATCCAATATGAAATGAGAAAGTGATCTATAATCTGATCAGATCCATGTTTAATGGCAAAACCAAAATCAGGACAACATATAAAATATTTAATTGTTTAAGAAAACTAGCTCAAATGGATTGAAACACATCCTAGTGCTCAATTCGGAGATTACACATCAGCTTCTGTGCAGAATAAAAGAATGTCTTCTACAAGCGGCGAATGGTCTCCCTCATTTGTGGATGCTAACACCAAATCCCCAAATGAAAGGCAAGCTGAACAACATTATTGTTATATTTCTGTTTATCTGAAAGCAGCTATGTTGTTATAATGTAAATCTCTTAACGGGCTCTAGAATCGATCCGCCACTTACTCTCAGACTCTGTAATTACTGTATATGAGTGGAAAGTATATATGCATATTTTAGAGTAATATAAAATTAAAGGAGGAAACCGTGAATTCCTAAACAAACAAACAAACAAACAAACAAAAAGACCAAGAGAAAGATGCAGGATAGTTATGGCAGATTGCATGATCTGGGGTGGGGTGGGGGGAAGGGAAAGGGGAATATGTCTAAGCTGAACTGAGAAATGATGTCTGAAGTACACAAAACATCAATAAAAAATAAAGTATTTTGCTGACAAAAAAATGTTTTCTGTGTCAGGAATATTTGTCATGAAAGAGTTCAACCTACTTAGATAAGGCAATTGCTGTTGTTTTTTGTGTGTCTGAAGTTTTCATTTAAAAATGGTGATCTTTAAATATTAAATGTTTGTGATATTTTTCACTTTTTTCTTTTTGGTCTTTTTTTTTTCCAGGCAGGGTCTCCCTATAGCCCCAACTGGCCTGAACTCACTTTGTAGACCTTAAACTCACAGAAGCCCACTTAAAGGCATGCACCACCACTCCTGGCTAGCATTTTTCACTTTTTAAAGGATTTTTATTTGATATTTCTGTTAATATTCACTTTGTTAAATAATTTCTGTGGTTGGATAGGTACAGATCATTTATATATCATTGAAATGTATAATCTTATCACAGTGTATTAGTTGATAATAAAAATACATTATTCTCTTAATATTAAATCTTTTTTGTTAGAGAAAACAAAACTTTTTATATACCCTCTTGAAAAATTATTCACTGCATATAATTGCTGCCATTCATTATTTTAAAACATAATTTTAGGCTGGGTGTGGTGGCACACACCTGTAATCCCAGCACTCAGGAGGCAGAGGCAGGCAGATCTCTGTGAGTTCAAGGCCAGCCAGTCTAAATAGCAAGCTCCAGGCTAGCTGGGACTAAAGAGAGACCCTGTCTCAAAAAGACAAAAAAAAAAAAAAAAAAAAAAAACACCNCCCCCCCCCAAAACCATAAACTTAGGACAAATAAAGGACTTAAAATATTGAGACTTCTTGGAGATTCCACTTTCTTTCCTAAAGATTTAGAAATGCCCCTACAAAACTGATTTTGACTGAAAGGCTAGGTTTATGGACACAAGTCAGACATGAGCATGGGAACAAGTGGAAGCCTTTCTCTTCTCTTCCTTCCTGGGAAGGGTCATCAGTGGGTGAAATGTGGAAGAAATAGAAAAAATCTTTTACTTATTATTATTGGCCTGTGTGTATGATATATGTGTTTTGTTTGATTTATTTTGTGTGTATGTCAGTGTGCCATGTGCATGCAATGCCAGTGGAGGTCAGGAGAGGGAATTGGATGCCTGGAACCGGAATTAGGGAAGGTTGTTGCCTGCTTCAAACTGACCCTCCTCAGTCTTCTGCAAGAGTAGCTGGTGCTCTTAACTGCTAAGCCTTGTCTCCAACCCCACGGAAGAAGTTTTAAATCTACGGGATGGTCTCAGTTTTCTTTCCCCAGGAGTAACTTGTAATTTCCCCCACAGATTTCTCTTTTGACTTGCTACTGAGAGGAATATGTATTCTGCAACTGTTAGATGGAATATTTTGTAAATGTCTGTTATGTCCATTTACATTTTAGTGTAGTGTATCACTGTTTTGCTTTTGATCTAGATATTTGGTTGATGAGAGTGAGTATTGAAGTTTTGTACTACAGTGGTTTAAATGAGAAATGTCCTTCATAGGTTCGGGTATTTGAACACTTGGTTCCCAGTTGGTGGTGCTGTTTGGTGCTGTTAGGAAGTGTGTCCTTGCTGGAGGGGGATATATCACTGGAGGAAGGCTTTGAGAATTCATAGCCATTCCCCAGATCCAGGTTGTTCTCTTTGCTTCATGTTTGCAGTTAAATATATGATCTTTCAGCTTCTTTCCCCTGCATCATACCTTCTACTTGCTGCTGTGCCTCCCTGCCATGATAGACTCTTTCCCTCTGGAACCATAAGCCCAAGATAAGCTCTTTTATGAGTTGCTTTTGGTAGTGATTTATCAGAGTAACAGAAAAGTAACTCAAAAACCAACTATTACTATTTCTGGACCTATCTGTTCCTTTATGTCCAGAAGTGTCTTGTTTTATGAAATTGGATCTGCCAACATGCAGTTCACATAGATTTACAATTTTTAGCTTGAAGCTGGCTTTGTATGTATGGGTACTCCCTATTTATTTATTTATTTATTTATTTATTTATTTATTTATTTTTGCTTCCATTTGCTTGGTAAGTTCTGTCCTTTGACTCTCATGTCTTTTTGTTTCATTGCCAGTGAGGTCTCATGAGGTCTGTTTCTTGAAGATAACAAATAGATCATAATTGTTTTTTAATTTCATTCAGCTTCTCTGTATTAAACCTAATACAGAGTATTTTGGTGATTCTTGTAATTTTGTTGGTAGTTTCCTGTTTGTTTCAATAATTTTTTTTTTCCCCACCTGCTGAATTACGGGCTTGCTGGTTTATTAGCTGGACATGGCTGATTCTTTCCTACTCTTTTTTTACTCCTCTATTTCCCTCATGAAATTAATTTTTTTCTGTGCTGCTCTCAGGACTGATGCTCTTTCTTGTTCCTAGTGTTTAGGATTCCTATAATTATCTTGTAAAGTGCTGGCTTGGTTATCATGAAGTACTCTAGTTTGCACTTGTTTTCAAATGTACTTATTTCTCCATCAGATTTAAAACACAATTTTTCTGGCTATACCCATGTTGATTGGCAACATTCAGGCCTTGACATATATTATTCCATGTTTTCCTGGTGTTTAGAATTTCTGCTGAGAAGTCTGATGTTATTCTAATGTTTTTTTTTTCTGGCCTAGTTGGAGACATAATCTTCCAGACTACCCATACCATAAGAGTTCATACCAGTCAGTCACTTGGCTAAGTGATCACCCTTCAAGGAAGGCAGATTTACCTAAGGCTATGCTAAAGAGATGGGAGAAAATGTACTTGTCCTTCCCAGAAACCCAACCTTCTAGGCAGATGCTGCAGAACTATCATAAGACTCTGCTAGGTCTGCCACTGTTCTGAGTACTGACTTACAAAGGCCTAAGTTTTCTTTTTTCTTCTCTCTTTCTCTCTCTCTCTCACCAGATACTGGCCTAATCCTGGACATGCTCTCACACTTTGAGTTTCCTCAGTCTTTCTGTAAACCATCCCCTATCCCTCTTTTTTCTGGCTGTGTGGTGTGCCTACCTGCTTGTTGAACCTCCATGCTTCATTCAAAAAGGCCTGGCTTTTTCTTTTCCTCTTCTCCACCTCCTTCCTCACACCAGCTGATAAGATTTATAGCTTGCCCGCCCTGTTTTCCTTTTTTTTTTTTTTAAAAAAAAAAAAAACAAACCAAACCAAAACAAAACAAAAAAAACACTAATAAAACTGCTCTTGAGCTTCCTGCCAAGTCTGTTTTTAAAATCTTTTATTAGTAAGACTAAGGACCTCAAGATGGAAACCCGATTTCTTGGGTGACATGTGGCACCCCCAAGTGCAATCCCTCCTTATTTCTGCTAATATCTTTTAAAAAATTTTTATTGGATGGGGTTCCTCCCCATCCATGCTGGGCCCCTGTCAGGCTTGGGATTACATAGGTCTTGTGCATGTAGTCATGAACTCTGTGGGTTCATATGCACTACTACCCTGTGGTGTCCAGACAGCACAGTTTCCTTGTACTCATCCACCAACTCTGGCCCTTACAATCTTTCCACCCCTCTTCTGCACTGATCCCTGAGCCTTTGAAGAGGATAAGATACAGGTGTTCCTACTGGGGCTATATTTGCTCCTGTTTTAAACTGACAAAATTAATTTCATTTTATCTATTATTTGCCCTTCTCCTTTATCTTAATTTTTTCCTTCATTATAATACTCATAGATAATTTATCTTCTGCTGGAGAATCCCTTTAATTATTTCTTTTAACATTTGCCTCCTCCCTGGCTCCAACTTTTTGTTAAGCACTTTCTCATGTAGTCCAGCTACTCTCAAACTCACTATGTAGCCAAGGATGATGATGACCTTTAACTTCTAATCCTCCTGCCTCTGCCTCCTGAGTGCTTAAGATTCAGGCTTATACTGTCACAATTCATATGATACTGAGGACAAATCCAGGCTTCTTGCATGCTAGCTAAATAAGCATCCCCAGGTCTTCTTCATTTTATTTGTCTAAAAACTATTCCCTTTGTATGACATCTCTACTGCCACTTATTTTTCTCTTAAAAATATTATTTGGGGGGCTGGAGAGCTGATAAAGGTTACAGCTAACAAACAAACAAAAAAAGCTCTTGCTCCTTCAAGAACATTATGTCTTTTTCTTTGATTTTAAGAGTGTTTTTAAAAAATTTTATTTTATGTATGAGTGTACTGTCTGCATTTAAGTGCACGTGTGTCATGCAGTGCCTGTGGAGGTCAGAAGAGAGAGTTGGGTCCCCTGGAACTGGAGTTATGGGCAGTTATAGCCACCATGTAGGTGCTGGGAATTGAACCTGGGTCCTCTGCAAGAGCAGCCAGTGCTCTCACTGAGCTCTCCTCCAGCCCTCTAATAACATCTTGATCGTGCTCTAGAGTTCTTGGATGTTGTAGTTATGCTTAATTTTTTTCTTTATTGATGTCTGAATGTGATATTTTCTCAAGCTTACCGTCTATTTCTGATACTTTTTCTTCTGCTTGATTTAGTCTCTTATTGGTGTTTTATTTGTTTTACCTTTCTATTGTTTTTCAAGATCTCAGCTAATATACCACCCACAATTACCATAGAAAATGCCCTAAAATGTGTATGCTATAAAGTTTAAATTTGGAAATAGTAAATGAATGAAATACAGGATAAGGGTAGGCAATGACAGGAGAAGCCAAGTTACATAAACAAATGAGAAAATATTCTGAGGGGGGAAGTAAAGTAGAAAAAATTGAATTGCCCAATAAGAAATATATGGACAAAGTTAAACCAGCATAGGAAGTAGAATAATTAAAGTATACAAGCTTTAAAAATTTAAAAATATGAAATGTTTATTTTGGGGGGATGGCTGCCTGTGTGCCTTGGTCACTTCTTTCCTCCTATACAATGGTTCCCAGGGTCAGACTCAGGTTGTCGAGCTTTACTTGCTATGTTGTCTTGCCAGCCTTTTTTTTAATAGATAAAGTATACTTAAAATATATTTTAAAAAGAGGGAAATACAGAACAATATAAAAGAAGAAAAGATAAAGTATTTACACAGCTTCCAAGTCTTCTAAAATGGAGTCTGTCAGATGGAGGTGGTGAGGGGCAGGTGACCCTGTAGATGGAGGTGGTGAGGGGCAGGTGACCCTGTAGATGGAGGTGGTGAGGGGCAGGTGACCCTGTAGATGGAGGTGGTGAGGGGCAGGTGACCCTGAAGATGGAGGTGGTAAGAGGCAGATGACCCTGTAGATAGAGGTGGTAAGAGGCAGGTGACCCTGTAGATAGAGGTGGTGAGGGGCAGGTGACCCTGTAGATGGAGGTGGTGAGGGGCAGGTGACCCTGTAGATGGAGGTGGTAAGAGGCAGGTGACCCTGTAGATGGAGGTGGTGAGGGGCAGGTGACCCTGAAGATGGAGGTGGTAAGGGGCAGGTGACCCTGTAGATGGAGATGGTGAGGGGCAGGTAACCCTGGACATCTGTCAGATGGAAGTGGTGAGGGGCAGGTGACCCTGGAGACATCTGTCTCCTTCACATTATGCTGGTGCTGAGCCTGGACTGGACGAACACAGCACCGTCTTCATTTCAGTTATTTCCTTGCTACCAGAGGTAATCTGTGCCTGATGGCACACCTGTAATCCTAGCATTCAAGAGGCAGGGCCAGGAGGATGCAGAGTTTGAGACCATACTGTGTTACAAAATAAATAACTGAAAAATCAAGGCAGAAACCACAAGAAAATATTAGTGGTCCAATGTTTGACAAATATCCTTTATCTCTAATGTTTAAAGCAATGTTGTAATTACAGCAAATAACTAGAAAATAAATAGGCAATAGATTTGAAAGTTTGCTTTATTAAAGAAATTACACGCCGGCTGTGGTGGCGCATGCCTTTAATCCTAGCACTTGGGAGGCAGAGGCAGGCGGATCTTTGTGAGTTCAAGGCCAGCGTGAATTCCAGGAGAGCTGGGGCTACAGGGAGACCCTGTCTAAAAAAAAATGCAAAGAAAAAAAAAAGAAATTACACATTCACCAACATGTTTAGCTGTTAAGGAAATTATATAAAACTTACAGTGTGATGCCATGAAGAGCTGCCGAAAGGGCTAAAATTAGTCAAGAGAATGCAAAACAAGTATAAGATAATATATTTGGTTGGAAAATAGTTCTTGTAGTTTCTTAGAAAATTGTATCTATCTTATGACCTCATAGTTTGTATATAAGGAAGACGTATCCACTGACATATAAATGTTTTTTTATAATTTTCCTTCGTCATTGGTTTCCTTCATAATTTTCTATAAACTGGAAGTAAGTGAAATACCACATCAGTAGAGGAATGTATGAACAAACTATGATGTAGTCAGTCAACAGACAATACCTCTTCCCAATAAAAGGAAAGATTTAGATGCACAACAGTGTATATGAATCCCACAGACATGTTGATGACTTAGCACAGAAAAGTGCTTAGATGGTTGCATTTATAAAATGCTAGAAACAGGTAAAATTCCTCTGTGATGATGGAAATTAGTCATTGGTTGCCTGGGTGGGATTTAGTGGGAGAGACGAAGTATAGAAAGGTACAAGAAAGCATCTCAGGATCATTATAGTGTTCTTTGATTTAATAGAGTTGTGGTCATGTGACTGCCTTGGCCTCCTAACTGCCAAGATTGCAGGCTGGTACCACCACAGCTGGCTGGTTTAGTGTATTTTGTTTAGGTTTTTAAAGTACTTAAAAAAAATTATGTGTAGATGTGTGTGCATGTGAGTGCAGTGCCCATGGAGGTCAGAAGAGGGCATTGGATCCTCTGGAGCTCGAATTACAGGCAATTATCAGCCACTTAGTATAGGTGCTGGGAACTAAATTCAGGCTTCTGCAAGAGCAGCAAGTGCTTTTAACCTCTGAGCCATCTTTCCAGCCCCTTGTGTATGTTTTTTTTCCCAAGATGCTTGTCAGTTTAATTTATGGGGCTGTATTTTTAGGATTTTTGTTTTGTTTTTCTTTTTGAATATTTTATTTGTTATTTTTATTTTATGCATATTAGTTTATTGCCTTCATGTATATAAGTGTTCCCATACTGTGTGATGCTGATGGAGGTCAGAAGAAGGCATCAGATTCCCCTGGAACTGGAGTTGCAGATGGTTGTTAGCTGCCATGTGGGTGCTGGGAATCAAACCTGGGTCCTCTGCTAGAGCAGCCAGTGCTCTTAACTTCTGAGCCAACTCTCCTGCCCAGACAGGGTCTCTCTGTAGCTCCAGCTGGCCTGGAACTCACAAACTCACTATGTAGACCAGGCTGGCCTCCATTTCACAGAGGTCCACCTGTCTCTGCCTCCTGTGTGCTAGGATTAAAGGGATGCACCTCCACACCCAGCTCTAGGATTCTTTTTTTTTTTTGGTCTTTTTGAGACAGGGTCTCCCTTTAATCCCAGCTGGCTTGGAGCTCACTATGTAGACCAGACTGGCCTTAAGATTTTTAATTAATGAACCTATCATGAATAATTTCATTTTATATCCAGTAGTTCTGGCTAAATCCAGATATAATGAAGTAGGCCCCATTCCCTTAGGGACACATTTCTCAACATCTATAACTTCCACTTTAATTTGAATATAGTATGTTTAAAAACATACCAGTTTTTAAATAATTACTTTTTTTATCTACCAAGCTTTAAATACTTGATATTTTAGTTAAACTTACATGTTCCTTTAGCACATGCCTATCTATTTTGGATTTGTTTTCAGGAAGATATTTTGTATCTAATCCTAATAGTCTTCCATCTGAGTTCTTAATCTTCCTGGTAAGTGTATTTTCACTGGTATTTTCCCTTCTGTTTCATGTCTCAGCATCCTACTGATGATGTGTTGACATTTGCTATTCACTAGCCATGTTCTTTGAGGTAAAAGAATATTAAGAAATATAAATCACACTAAATTCTCTTATTTGTAATGTTTTGCTCAGTTTCTCAGGGATTATAAGCCATGTTATATGAAAGAAATACAACTGCAGGAGATATACATCTTTTAGTGGAAAATGTCTGCATCACAGATACATTAAATTTAAGTCTTTTTATTATTAAAAGACATTATTAAAATGTCTTTTCCACAGGAGGTAAAGAGAATTCATTTTAAAGACTGAGGTCATATAGCAGGCTGATGGGGAAGGGAACACAATAACTGAGTGTCATATTTTATGTGACATAGTGCTCTTTAAAGAGTGAATGTTTTGCTGGGTGTGGTGGTGCACGCCTTTAATCCTAGCACTTGGGAGGCCGAGGCAGGAGGATCTCTGTGAGTTCAAGGCCAGCCTGGTCTACATAGAGAGCTCCAGGCCAGCTGGGACTAAAGGGAGACCCTGTCTCAAAAAGACCAAAAAAAAAAAAAAAAAAAAAAAAAAGAACAAAAAAAAACCAAATAAATTATAGATTTATGTTAAAAAGAACAATGACAAATTTTGACATTCTTATAATTTTTAACTCTTAAAATCCTCTGTCAAATTTTGAATCTGGTAATGTGAATTTTTTCTGTAGGTGAATCTGGTCTGAGCTTAGGTATCCATGGGCTAGCATTTCAGCTAGAGCCTCCCAGAGGCAGAAGTGAGAGTCCTAGGACCTCCCTGCTACACCCACAAATGGGATGTGATGATGAAAGGTCTAGGATTGGAACCTAGGAGGTGAAGTCACACTGCTTATATAATAATCTGTTCATTTGAACAAAGCGCCATTCTGTATTTGGATTTATACCTACTGCCATGTGTTGATGTGTTGTTTCTCAAATGTGTGTTTCCTGCATGGCCTGGCCTACCATGGAAATAAATGGGTGGAACCACATTTTCCCGTTAAAAGGTGCCTAATACTTTAAGAAGTTCCCTAGGTGTGCCATCTCATATGACCAACACTGGCTCACTGCAGTTAGCAGGAGAGTCATGGCAAGGTGTGAGCTTGTGCATTGACTGGCTCTGCTACACTGTTTTCCCTTATATCTCTTCCATTTATTAACTTGTGGACTGAAGTAAGTCACCCAGCTGATGTGGTTGGGCCCTGACTAGTTTATCCATACATACACTTGTGTTTGGGATATTTAATCCATTTCAGGAGAAAATAATTAAATCAATGTTTTTTTTGTTTTGTTTTGTTTTTAAGGATTTTTTTTTTTTTTTTTTTTTTTTTTTTTTTTTTTTTTTTTTTTTGGAGATGGTCTCCCTTTAAGTCCCAGCTGGCCTGGAGCTCCATATGTAGACCAGGCTGGCCTTGAACTCACAGAGATCCTACTGCCTCTGCCTCCCCAGTGCTAGGATGAAAGGGGTGTGCCACCATGCCCAGCTTTATAGACAGTTCTTAGCTGACATGTGGGTGCTGGGAATAGAACCCGGGTCCTCTGCAAGAGCAGTCGGTGCTCTTAACCACTGAGCCATTTCTTTTCTCCCTTTAAGCTGGGAGTGGTGGCACACCCCTTTAATCCTAGCACTTGGGAGGCAGAGGCAGGGGAATCTCTGTGAGTTCAAGGCCAGCCTGGTCTACAGGGCTAGTTCCAGGCCAGCTGGGGCTACAAGGAGACCCTGTCTCATAAAGAAAATAAATTGTAAAGACCCTTTTTAGCTGTTGTTATTTGAAGTAATACTTTATTTGCCTGTAAGAATGTATGTTCATATAAAGAGGACTAGATAAGTACATAGTTCTTATCTTTTTACAAGATGGTTGGTTTCTACAAGATCATTGGAATAGAAGGGCAATGATGTATCATACAGTTGTTTCCTGTCATCTTTCTTGCTCAGATGTTAGTCCCTTAATTTGGAGTTGGGAGCAGACCAAAGAAAGCAGATTCAGATTCAAATATAGGGTATTAAAAGCGGTTTTAAAAGCTGTTTGCTTTTTCCATGCATTTATGTACAAATTCCATGATTTCGTTTTTCTTTACAGCAGAATAAAACTTTATTGTGTAAATGTACCATATTTTCATTGTCCATTCATCAGTTGAGGGACATTTAAGTTGTTTCCATTTCCTAGCTATATTAGTTACTTTTCTGTTGCTGTGATAAAGCACTATGACCAAGATAACTTATAGAAGGAAGAGTTTATTTGGCTTATTGTTCAGAGGGATAAGAGTCCATCAAGAGGACAGAGGCGTGGCAGGAGGCAGCCAGAACAGAAAGCTGAGAGCCATATCTTCAGGCATGCACAGGAAGCAGAGAGGAAACTGGAAGTGGGGTGAGGCTCTGAACTCTCCCTTACTCCATCAAGAGCACATCTGCTAGGGATTTCACGACCTTCTGAAACAGCACCACAAATGTTCACATACTTGAACCTCTAGTGCCTCATCCAGACCACCACATTTGCCATTGTGAAGAGTGGCAATAAATATGGCTGAGCAACAGTGGTTAAGAGCGCCAACTGCTCTTGCAGAGGACCCGGGTTCAATTCCCAGCACCCACATGGCGGCTAAGAACTGTCTTTAACTCCAGTTCCAGGGGAATCTGACACCTTCTACTGACCTCCGCGGCATTGCACAACACGGGTGCACAAATCTACATGTAGACAGCACATTCACACACATAAAAAATAATAAAAAATTTTAAAAAATATATAAAAAATATGGCTGAGCAAGTATCTCTGTAGTAGGCTGTTTAGTCCTTTGGGTATATGCCAAGGAGTGGTGTAGTTAGGCTATATGATAGATCTGTTTTTAGTTTTGAGGGTTTCTCTCTCTCTCTCTCTCTCTTTGGTCTTTTTGCTCCAGGGTCTCCCTATCCCCACTTGGCCTGGAACTTACTATGTAGATCAGGATGGCCTTGAATTCACTGAGATCTGCTTGCCTCTGTGTCCTGAATGCTGGGATTAAAGTTGTGCACCACCACGCCTGGCCTATTGTTAGTTCTTTTTTAATTTTTAAAAGTTTATTTTTATTTAATGTATATGAATGTTCTGCCACCATGGAGGCCAGAGAGGGCATTGGATCCCCTGGAACTGGAGTTACAGATGGTTGTTAGCCACCATGTAGGTGCTGGGATTTGAACCTAAATCTTCTGTAAGATTAGTCAGTGCTGGTAACTGCAGAGCCATCTCTCCAGCCCTATTTTAGTTTTTTTTTTTTGAGGATTCTCCACCCTTATTTTCACAGTGGCTACACCATCTTGCAATCTCACCACATCCTCACCAGCATTTGGCGTCATTTATTCTCTTGATTTTAGCCATTATGACTGGGGTAAAATGAAATCTTCGAGTAGTTTTAATTTTCATTTCCCTACTTGCTAAGGATGTTGAACAGCTTTAAAGATATTTCACAGCCATTTATAGTTCTTCTTTTCAGAAAACTCTGTTCAGGTCCCATTTTTTTAAATTTAGTTTATTTTCTTGATAATTTGTTTTTTGAGCCATTCATATATATAATCTATCTATCTATCTATCTATCTATCTATCTATCTATCTATCTATCTATCTATCTATATTCTGTCAGATGTGTAGTTGGCCAAGATTCTTTTCATTCTCTGGGCTTCCTCTTTACTCAATTATTTCCTCTTCTCAGAAGCTTTTGAGTTTAATGAGATCCCATTTGTCAATTACTGGCCTTAATTCTTCTGATTTAGCAAGTCTTTTTCTCTACACACACACACACACACACACACACACACACACACACACACAGAGTGTCTTTTAGAGACAGGGTCTCCCTGTAGCCCCAGCTGTCCTGCAACTCTTTATGTAGGCCAGGCTGGCCTTGAACTCACAGAGATCTGCCTGTCTTTGCCTCCTGGGTGCTGGGATTAAAGGCATGTGCCACCATGCCTGGTCCTCTACCTATATCTTGTAAGGTACCAACTTTTGTTTTCTTCTGAGCATTTCAATTTTAGGTTTTGTGACATCTTTGGTCTATTTGGAGTTGATGCTTGTACAGGGTGATGGACATAGGTCTAATTTTGTTCTTCTACACATGGACGTCCAGTTTGCCCAGAACCACTTGTTGAAGATGCTCTCTTTCCTCCGGTTTGTATTTTGAGATCTTTATCAGATATCAGGTGGCTATACTTATGGTTGGGTCTTCTGTTTTGTTCCCTTGATCTGTATATCTGCTTTTGTGATAGTACCATGCTTTCTTTTGCTAAAGCTCTATGATATAGCCTGAGCTCTGGTTTGGTAATCTCCCCAGCATTACTCTTTTTGCCGAGGATTTCTTTGGCTCTCTGGGGACTTCTGTACCTTCATAAGAATTTTAGAATTTTTTTCCTGTTTCTGTGAAGAATGTCATGGGGATTTTGATTAGGAATGTATTGAATCTATAAATTGCTTTTGGTAGGATGGTCATTTTCACAATATTAATTTTACCAATCCACAAGTATGAGAGGTCTTTCCATTTTCTAGTGTCTTCCTCAATCTCTTGTGATTTAAGATGTTCATTGGGCAGGTTTATTCTTACTTGTTTTGTTTGTTTATTTGAGGCTGTTGTGAATCCAGGGAGTGTTTCCATGTCTCTTTCTCAGCACACTTCTTGCTGGTACATAAACAGACTACTGTTTTTATGTAAGCTTATTTTGTATCCTGCCACTTTGCTGAAGATGTTGAATCTTTCTAGAAGTTTACTGATGGAGTTTTGGGGATCCCTTATATATAACATCATCTCATCTGAAAATAGGGATCATTTGACTTCTTTTCCTACTGGTATCCCTTAAATTTTATTCTCTTGTCTTATTGCTCTACCCTGGGCTTCCACCACTGTTGAAAAAAAGCAGAAATGGTGAATAGCCCTATCTTGTTCCTGATTTTAACAGGAATGCTTTTAGAGTTTTTCCTCCATTTAGAATAATGTTGCCTGTGTTTTTCCTATATAGTCTTCATTCTGTTGAGGTTTTGTCTCTCTAGTCCTAATTGCACTAGGATTTTAGGTGTGTTGGAGTCACAGACAGTTGTAACCTGCCATGTTGGTGCCGGGAATTGAACGTGGGTTCTCTGCAAGAGCAGCCAGTGGTCTTAACTGTTGGGTCATTTCTCTGGCTCTTCTTTCTGTTTTTTCTATTGTGTATGCAGGGATGCAGGGTGAGACAGAGTCTCCCTGATGTCCAGCTGACCTGGAACTTGCTATGTAGACCAAAGCTGCCCTTGATCTCACAGTGACCCTGTCTGCACCTCTGGAGTGGTGGGGTTAAAAACATGTGCCACCATGCATAGCTTCTTTCTGAATTTTCAATGTAGGGGCTTAGAACTAGAAATTTCCCTCTATGACTGTTTCTCATGTATCTCAGAATTTTTGTTGTGTTGTGTTTTCATCTTCATTTAATTCCTGGAAGTAATTTCTTTCTTGATTTCTTCTTTAACTCATTCATCATTCAGTAATGTATTGTTTCATTTCCATGAGTTTGTGTAATTACTGGAGATTCTTTTGCTGCTTATTTTAAGCTTTATTCCATTGTGGTCAGATAGGGTGCATGGAATTGAATTCAATTTTTCTGTCTTTGTTAAGATGTTTTATGTTGGGGGCTGGAGAGATGGCTCAACAGTTAAGAGTGCCGACTGCTCTTGCAAAGGACCTGGGTTCGATTCCCAGCACACACATGGTGGCTAAGAACCACCTTTAAGCCAGGTGTGGTGGCGCACGCCTTTAATCCTAGCACTCAGGAGGCAGAGGCAGTAGGATCTCTCTGAGTTCAAGGCCAGCCTGGTCTACAGAGTGAGTTCCAGGCCAGCTAGGACTGTAGGGAGACCCTGTCTCAAAAAAAAATATTTTATGTCTCAATATGTGACCCATTTTAGAGAAACTTCAATGAGCTGCTGTGCAGAAGCTAGCAGCAGAACCTGACAGTGTGGTTTGCATGGTTTGGTATAGGCTTTAGAGGCATGAAGGAAGCAAAAGTGACAATGTCATTGAGAATGTCATCAATTTTTCCTGCACCTTTTCAGAGTGTCCCTGAGGCCAGGCAGTGTGCAGAAGGGGATTCCCTGCTTGAAGAAGGGCATAAGAGGCCTTTGCATGAACCTGTGAATGTGAAGGCTAGTTGCAATGGAGACCTCAAGATGTTGGGGATATCAGAGCTGGGAGACATCAGCTAAGGAGTATTGCATATAGGGAGGGGAGGGAAGGGGCGGGGAAGGAGAGGAGAGGGGAGGGGCGGGGAGGGAGGAGAGGAAGGGGAGAGGGAGGGGAGAGGGAGGGGAGAGGGAGAGGGAGAGGGAGAGGGAGAGGAGGAGGGAGAGGAGGAGGGAGAGGAGGAGGGATTGAGATTGGAAGCAGCAGAGTTGAAGGGCTGAGCCATCTAAGCCTTGTGGAACTAAAGTCACAGTCATGGGACATGGAGCTACAGGATTTGATATTTGCCTTGCTGGTTTTGGTCTTGATTTGGTCTGATATTTCCTCACCATGCCCTCTTTCCACCCTTTTGGTATAGGAATATATAGTCTGCCATTGTATGTTGGAAATATGTAATTTACTTTTTCAGGGCATTATAGTTAAAGAGATTGCCTTGAGTCACAAAAGAGACTTTGGACTTTTGAATAATGTTGAAATTGTTAAAGACCATGGGGACTTTTTGAAATTATACTAAATGCATTTTGGGCCCAAACCTATGAGGGCTAAGGAGTGGAATGTGCTGGTTTGAATGAGAAATGTTTCCCATAGACTCAAGTACTTGAACATGTGGTTAGTTGATGATGCTGTCTGGGGAGGTCATGGAACCTTTAGGAGGAATGGCATAGCAAGAGGAAACATGTCACTTGGTGCAGGCTTTGAGAGAATTTGGAATGTATGTTTACTATAACAAATGCCAAGTATTGATTCTTCCCCTTTTCAGTGAGTGGGCAAACAAAAACTGCAAGCTGTTTTTCAGAAGCTCATATTGTTTAAGTTGGCTTTATGGTCACTGTTTAGAAACTTTACATGTAGTAGAACCTTGATTTATCCTAAGAAAACTTAAAAGGTACTAGATATTTGGCATTGATTTTCAAATATACCAGAGCTTAGTACTGTAAATCTTTGATTTATCACCTACCCAGGCTCTGAGACATTTGTTCAAAGGCTAGGAAAGAAATCTACTCCTATGTGTTTAAAGGCTTATATTTGGGCATAACCTCAGAAGGAAACTTGTTCAGTGAACTTGTGCATAAGTACACTTTAATTCTCCTTGTCTGCTTCAATGTATGTGTGGCATCTTACTCAGATCAAAACAAAACCTAGCTTTTGAGCTGTGTACCCCTAGAATTCAGTCCCTTTTATGGAAAGGTAGTCTCCTTGTTTATTTCTCTACTCAGGAAGGATGGAGCTAATAGTTGTTGAAAAACAGCGGAAAAATAATCTCATTTACACAATGTAAGGCTTAGAAAATTTAAAAGGTCAAAGAAAGAGAGAGAGAGAGAGAGAGAGAGAGAGAGAAGAGAAGAGAGAAGAGAGAAGAGAGGAGAGAGGAGAGAGGAGAGAGGAGAGAAGAGAGAAGAGAGAAGAGAGAAGAGAGAAGAGAGAAGAGAGAAGAGAGAAGAGAGAAGAGAGAAGAGAGAAGAGAGAAGAGAGAAGAGAGAAGAGAGAAGAGAGA
>VZQC01009322.1:519550-641645 GCA_009823505.1 Rhizomys pruinosus
GAGAAGAGAGAAGAGAGAAGAGAGAAGAGAGAAGAGAGAAGAGAGAAGAGAGAAGAGAGAAGAGAGAAGAGAGAAGAGAGAAGAGAGAAGAGAGAAGAGAGAAGAGAGAAGAGAAGAGATCTTGCCAATGTGAGGTTTTAAATCTTCTGTATATTTTCAAAATTAAAGGTAATGTCCAAATTTGATGTTTGAATTCCTTGGTCAGTAGGAAACAAGATCTCCAAGCCTCTGCTCTCCAGCTGTCATTCAGCCTTGGGCTGATAAAGCATGACAAGTCACTAAGCCATGTTTTCAGAAATGGACTGAAGATGCTGTGTATGTATTAACACATGTGTTGACTCTGGGTTTCATTGAATGCATTAGCATTCATGATGTTCAAGAATGGCTAAAAGATCATTCCTGATTACTGCTGGGTGAGGGAGGTTTTGCCTTACTTAAGATCTCTAGATGTGCTGACTGGACTCCAGTGGATGAATTTGCACAGAAGTACAGCTGGGTACAAAAGCTTGACTGGACAGGATCTCAACATGGACAGTACAGAGCACAGTGCCTGAATTCCGATGGGCTGGAGGGTATGAAGGGGAGAGGGTATCTGAATTTGATTAGGAACTGTTGTATAAAATGTACGAAGGCGCAATAAAAAATTTTTTTAAAAGATTATTCCTGGGGGCTGGAGAGATAGCCCAGCGGTTAAGAGCACCGACTGCTCTGGCAGAGGACCCGGGTTTGATCCCCAGCACCCACATGTTGGCTGAGAACCGTCTGTAACTCCAATTCCAGGAGAACTCCAGTTCCAGGGGAATCAGAGACCCTCTTTTGACCTCCATGGCATTGCACTACACGGATGCACAAACCTACATGCAGACAGTACATTCATACACATACAAAGATAAATAAAATTAAAAAAAAGATTATTCTTGAAACATTTCCTTTTAATATACTTTATATAAAACCTTAGAAAAATCATTCATCTTGAGGATTTTTTCATAGAAGTGCTGTTATAACTAATAAAGTGATTTCTATTCATTTAAGTATATTCTTGGAATATTTTACTTTTTATTTTTTAAATTTATTATTGTTTTTTATGTATATGAGTGTACTGTCTGCATGTAAGTTGGTGCACCTGTGTTGTGCAATGCCGTGGAGGTCAGAAGAGGGCATCAGATTCCCTTGGAACTGGAGTTAAAGATGGTTCTTAGCCACCATGTGGGTGCTGAGAATTGAACCCAGGTCCTCTGCAAGAGCAGTCAGTGCTCTTAACCACTGAGCCATCTCTCCAGCCCCTATTTTACTTTTTTTTTTTTGATTTTTTTTAATTAATTTTCTTTATTTCTGTATGTGTATGAATATACTGTCTGCATGCAAGTCTGTGCACCCGTGTCGTGCAATGCCACAGAGGTCAGAAGAGGGTCTCGGATTCCCCTGGAGCTGGAGTTCTCCTGGAATTGGAGTTTCAGACGGTTCTCGGCTGCCATGTGGGTGCCGGGGATCAAACCCGGGTCCTCTGCAAGAGCAGTCGGCGCTCCCAACCGCTAGGCCATCTCTCCAGCCCCTATTTTACTTTTTAAAATCATGTGTTGTCACTAGAAAAATATAAAATTTCATGTTGCAAGTATGCTTGCTAGAAAATGCAAATCAAATAACTTTAAACTGATCTGACCTTTTCAATGGAAATTTTATTATTGCTCTATCTCAAATAAAAATTACTTATCCTACTCTCATTTTAAAACAAGATGGAATGTAAAAACATAAAAATAAGATAGATCATGATACCTTAATAATTTTGTATTACAAATAGTTAAATTTGAGTTCTAAATCAGAGCATTCTAAAGTATACATTAGTAGTGCTTAGAGTGGAAAACACACACCTGTAGTGGAGAAGTGTGTCATAGTAAATATATTTATACAGCTGTGTAGTAGTGGTAATTATTACAGAATACATTTACAGAATCATGTAATGAGCCTCATTTCCAAACAATCATTAACTCTGTCTTGGAAAAGCTAATTAAAGAATAACTTCAAATGCAAACTGTATAAACCACAGAACCACTGTAGCTAGCCTCTAACCTAAATGCATATGTTTGATCATAAGTATATGTTGGCTATTTTCTGAGAAAATTCAGGCTTTTGTTAAGACTACTTCTTATTTATAACTTATGCTCTCATTGCATTTAATACCTGCTCTTTTAGCACCAAACTGAACTTCCATTAAACTTTATTGCAGCTACATGGACTCTTCTGTTATGCTTTAATAAAATTATAAAATTTACTTAATTTGGTCTGTGTGAAAGCTTCCTTTATCAGTAATAAATTTTAATCCATGAGCTTATTAGTTTTGGATAACGTGTATGACTTCAATCAGACTTGTGCTAGAATATGAATAAATATTACTTACAAACTAAGCATTAGTAAAAATACAAATTTAAAATATACTCAGGACATTTGAAAGTTAAAAACATCTGATTCAAAAGAATGAATGAAATGTTACCATCAACTATGCATTGCTGTTGTATAATCTATAATAATGTTTACCTGAAAGGTTTAGCAGATTGCAAGTTTCATCTTTCTAATTTTGGTACACTTGCTATGTACCACATACTGTACTTAACTCCAGAAATATCAAGACAAAAGGTTTATTTCTTGCCCACAGATATTTTACCTTCTTTTTACCGAAGAGACTATTAAGCATTTAGTTACCAGACTATTAAGCATTTAGTTACCAACGATTACTTTTTAATAAACTTACAACCTGAGAGGAAGATGCTGTAGATCTACTCAACATAGAAATAGTGATATCTTTGTGCCCTTAACTCTTTAGAACATTCTAGAATGGATCCTAAGTTTGAAGAGGACCAGGAAAGAGAATGTAGTAGTTCACTACATACTTGTTTCACTATATACATAAATCCTCATGCTGGCCAGGCAGGCTGTCTCCCCAGTCCTGTAACCCATTATTTTATGCAGTTAATATATGCTTATAATAAAAGATTTTAAAGTTTAAGGAGATGGGAAATGCTAATTACCCTGATTTGTCCCTTGTACATTATTTCTATTTATAACATTATGTCATACTTCATAAATATTTATATTAATTAAAAATTAGAAAGAAACTAAGAGAACACCTTCTAGCTGGACAATGAAATTACAATTGAAGGTAAAGTAAAGAACTGGGAAATCAGTGTTTTTTTTTAAATTTTTATTTATTTCTGTATGTGTAGGAATGTACTATCAGACGGTTCTCGGCTGCCATGTGGGTGCTGGGGATCGAACCCGGGTCCTCTGTAAGAGTGGTCAGCGCTCTTAACCGCTAGGCCATGTCTCCAGCCCAAAGGTAGCTGGAAGGATAGCACTCATTTGTGGGTGCTGGGAATCGAACTTCCTCTTTTCCTTTTTTTTTTTTTTTTTTTTTTTTCCGGTTCTTAGCCCCACCTTTAACAGCTGTGCATCCCCACAGCACCAAATATGTTTGTGTTTTTTTTAATATAAAAACTGCGATTTATTCTTTATTATTATTTTTTTTTTGTACAAGATTATGTTACTAATCAAATCTAGACCCATGTCCCCCTCCCTACCCCACCAGAGCTCATGCATTCTGCCAAACATGTTTTTCATCTTTTTCTCAGTCTTTCTCAAAATTCTCGATGTGGAAGTTGACTGTTTTGAGCAGAAGTTCACTGTTTCAGTCAGTTCTTTGACACAATCTTTTCTGTTGTTGTTGTTGTTACATCACTCCCAACTGTTTGGACAAAAGCTCAAGGGGCCGTGCACAAGAAATGCTACAACTAGGTAACTGGCACTAGCATCCACAGATGAGGGATACCATTCATTGTTTGTTTTTCTGGGACTGTGTTACTTCACTTAACATAATATCTTCTAGTTCCATCCATTTACCTCCAAAGTTCATGATGTCATATTTCTTTACTGATGTGTAGAACTCCATTGTGGAGATGTACCACATTTTCTTTATCCATTCATCAGTTGAGGGGCACTTGGGCTGGTTCCAGCTTTTTGCTATTGTGAAGAGAGCTGCAATAAACATGGCTATGCATGTTTCTCTGTGGTAAGATGAGTCTTGTGGGTATATACCCAGGAGTGGTATGACTGGGTTAGGTGGTAAGCTCATTTTGAGTCTTCCAAGGGTTCTCCACACTGCTTTCCATAGCGGCTGTACAAGTTTACATTCCCACCAGCAGTGGATGAGTGTTCCCCTTTCCCCACAACCTCTCCAGCACTTGGTATCATTTGTTTTCTTGATCCTAGCCAGTCTTATCGGAGTGAAATATCTTAAAGTGGTTTTCATTTCTCAGCCATCTCTAATTCCTCACTTGTGAAGTCTTTGTTCAGCTCTTTACTCCATCTTTTGAGTGATTCATTTGTTTTCTTTCTTCTTTATTTTTTTGAGTGGTTTATGTACTCTGGAAATCAATGCTTTGCGAGATGTATCTGCGGTGAAGGTTTCCTCCCACTCTGTGGGTTTTCTCTTCACTTCCTTGATTGTTTCTTTTGATGTACAGAAGCTTTTGAGTTTAATGCAGTCCCATTTGTCAATTGTCGATCTTATTTCTTGCACAGGTGCTGTCTGATTTATGAAGTCTTTTCCTACACCTATGTCTTGTAGTCTGCTGCCAACTTTTTCTTCTATCACCTTCAGAATTTTGGGTTTCATGTTGAGGTCTTTGATCCATCTGGAGTTGACTTTTGTACAGGGTGAGAGGTAGGGATTTAACTTTATTCTTCTACAAGTGGTGATCCAGTTTTGCCAATACCACTTGCTGAAGATGCTGTCTTTCCTCCATTGTGTCTTCTTGGCCCCCTTGTCAAATACGCAGTGGCTGAAATTGTATGTGCTCAAGTTTGGATCTCCAGTTTTGTTCCATTGCTCAACAAGTCTGTTTTTGTGCCAGTACCAAGCTGTTTTTATGACTATAGCCCTGTAGTATAGTTTGAAGTCTGGTATAAAGATCCCCCTTGGATTGCTCTTTTCCCTCAGGGTTGCATTGGCTATTCGGGGTCTTTAATTTTTTCCATATGAAATTAAGGATATTTTTTCCCAAGCCTGTGAAAAAACTCTCCGAGATTTTAATTGGGATCACGTTGAATCTGTATATTAGTTTGGGTAGAATGGAAATTTTTATTTTTACAATGTTAATTTTCCCAATCCACGAGCAAGGGGGGGGGTCTTTCCATCTTCTGATGTCTTCTTCAATTTCCTTCTTTAGGGATTTAAAGTTTTTTCTGTAGAGATCTTTGTTGTCTTTGGTTAGGTTTGTTCCTAGGTATATTATTGTTTTTGAGGTTATTGTGAGTGAGAAGATCTCCTTGTATTCCTTCTTCAGGTGCTTGTTGTTGGTGTAAAGAAAGGCTGCTGATTTTTCTAGGTTAATTTTTTTTTTATTTTGTTTATTTTATTATGTGTATGAATGTACTGTCTGCATGTAGGTCTGTGCACCCGTGTCATGCAATGCCGCAGAGGTCAGAAGAGGATTCCCCTGGAACTGGAGTTAGAGACAGTTCTCAGCCGCCATGTGGGTACTGGGGATTGAACCTGGGTCCTCTGCAAGAGCAGTTGTTGCTCTTAACTGCTAGGCCACTTTACTGAAACTCTTAATCATTTCTAGGCACTTTCTGGTGGAATTTTTAGCATCCCTTAGGTAAACAATCATATCAGCATCCCTTAGGTAAACAATCATATCATCAGCAAAAAGGGATAGCTTGACTTCCTCTTTTCCAATCAGTACTCCTTTAATTTCTTCTTTCCTTATTGCCCTAGCAAGTGTTTCAAGCACTATATTGAAGAGGAATGGTGACAGGTGGCAGCCTTGCGGTGTTCCTACCTTTAAGGGGAATGCTTCTGTCTCTTCTCCATTTAGGATGATGTTGGCTGTGGGTTTCTGTATATGGCTTTGATTACATTGAGGAATGATCCCTCCAATCCAATTCCTTCTAGGACTTTAAGCATGAAGGGATGCTGGATTTTGTCAAAGGCTTTTTCTGCATCAATGGAGATGATGGTGTGGTTTTTGTCTTTCAGTCCATTTATGTGTTTTATGATATTTATTGATTTACATATATTGAACCATCCCTGCATCTCTGGTATGAATCCAACTTGGTCATGATGGATGATCTTTTTGATGTGGGTCTGTATGCGATTTGCAAGTATTTTGTTGAGAATTTTTGCATCTNTTCTTTCTTTTTTTTTTTTGTCTTTTTGAGACAGGGTCTCCCTGTAGCCCCAGCTGTCCTGGAACTCACTCTGTAGACCAGGCTGGCCTTGAACTCACAGAGATCCGCCTGCCTCTGCCTCTCAAGTGCAAGGATAAAAGGCATGCACCACCACGCCCGGCTGCTTTTATTTCTTTATTTCTTCCTTGACCCTTTCATTACTAGGAGTGTGTTCTTTAGTCTCCATGTGTTCTTGTAGATAGTAGGGCTTATCCTGGTGTTGATATTGCGCTTTATTGCACTGTGGTCTGATAGAATGCATGAAATTATTTCAATCTTTTTGTATTTGTGGAGCTTTCTTCTGTGTCCCAGTATGTGGTAGATTTTGGAGAATGTTCCATGGGGTGCTGTGTAGAAAGTGTATTCTCTGGTATTTGGGTGGAATATTCGGTAGATGTCTGTCAGATCCATTTGGTGCATCATATCATTCAGTTCAGATGTCTTTCTGTTTATTCTTTGTCTGGTCGATCTGTCCAAAGGGCTTAGTGGGGTATTGAAGTCCACTAGTATGAGTGTGCTGGGGTTAATCTGTGCCTTGAGGTCCTGGAGAATTGTCTTTATAAAGTTTGGTGCACCAGAGTTTGGTGCATATATATTCATGATTTTAAGATCTTCATTGTCGGGCTGGAGAGATGGCCTAGCGGTTAAGAGCGCCGACTGCTCTTACAGAGGACCTGGGTTCGATCCCCAGCACCCACATGGTGGCTGAGAACCATCTGAAGCTCCAATTCCAGGAGAACTCCAGTTCCAGGGGCATCCGACACCCTCTTCTGACCTCCGCGGCATTGCACGACACGGGTGCACAGACTTGCATGCAGACAGAACATTCATACACATACAGAAATAAATAAAATTAAAAAAACATACACACACCCACACACGAAAGAACATCTTTTTAAAAAAAAAAGATCTTCATTGTCAATTGTTCCTTTGATAAAAATGTAATGGCCCTCTTGGTCTTTTCTGATTTCTTTTACTCTGAAGTCTATTTTGTCTGATATTAAAATAGCAACAGCTGCTTTCTTTTTGGCAACATTTGCTTGGAATATTTTTTTTCCACCCCTTCACCTTAAGTTGGTGCCTATCCTTGAGAGTGAGATGGGTTTCTTGCAGACAGCATAGCGATGTGTTTTGTTTCCTAATCCAATCTCCCAGTCTATGTCTTTTGATTGGGGAGTTTAGTCCACTAATATTTAAGGTTTTTCTTTAAATTTTTATTTATTTTTGTATGTGTATGAATGTACTGTCTGCATGTAGGTTTGTGCACCTGTGTCGTGCGATGCCGCGGAGTTCAGAAGAGGGTGTTGGATTCCCCTGGAACTGGAGTTCTCCTAGAATCGGAGTTACAGATGGTTCTTAGCCACCAAGTGGGTGCTGGCGATCAAACCCGAGTCCTCTGCAAGAGCAGTTGGTGCTCTTAACCGCTAGGCCATCTCTCCAGCCCCATATTTAAGGTTTTAATTGAAATATGTGTGTTGCTTCCTTTCACCTTATTATCCATTTGCATTTTTGGTCTAGGTTTCTACTTCTGCAGTTATGTTTTTATTAATTTCTCTTTCTAGGTGCTTGGGGATAGTTGCTCCTCTCTTCTGTCCCTTGAATTGCTTCAAGTATTTTCTGAAGAGCTGGTTTTCTGGACATGTATTCTATCATCTTCTTTATGTCATGGAAGATTTTTCTCTCTCCTTCAACTATAATCGACATTTTTGCTGGGTATAGCAACCTGGGTTGGCATCTATAGTCCTTTAACACTAGGAATGCTTTGCTCCATGTTCTTCTTGCTTTCTTAGTTTGCATGGAGAAGTCAGCTGTAATTCTGATGGGTTTCCCCTTGTATGTTACGTGTTGTTTTTCTCTTATGGCTTTCAGAATTTTGTCTTTGTTTTTGGTGTCTAGCATTTTAACTATGATATGGTGTGGGGAGTTTCTTTTCTGATCTTGTCTGTTTGGAGTTCTATGTGCTTCTTGTATTTGTATGGGTTTGTCTTTTTTAGTTTGGGGAAATTTTCATCTATTATTCTTTTAAAATTTGATCCCATTCTCTTGGGATTCTTCTTCTTCCTCTATTCTTATGATGCAGAATTTTGATCTTTTCATAGTGTCCCATATTTCCTGGTTGTTCCCCTGTTGTTCCACTTTTGTGTATTTTCAAATTTTTCATAATCTTTACTTGAGCTTTTCAGTTATTCTGTATTGTCTTCCAGGTCTGATACTTTGTTCTGCTTTCTCCATTCTATTTCTGAGGCTTTTTCCTTTCCTTTCCTCTTGATTGGATGAGTGTTCTATTTCCTTTTTCACTCCATCCTGTGATCTCTTTACTATTTCCACTTCCTTCTGGAGCCTCTCAATCTCTTCCTGTAGCTCCGTGCTTCGCTGGTTGGTTTCCTTTTTCAGTGTTTCCACTTCCTCTAGGTCTTTCTTGAGTTTTTCATTCTCTCTCCTTAGTTCTCTGACTTGTTCTTTACATTCTTTGATTTCTTTGAATATGCCTGCAGTTGTTCCTCTAAGATCTGTGTCCTGGCCATCCCCAGGGGATCCCACTGTAGAGCCTCCCACAGGGTTGGTAGAGCTTGGTGTGGGATTATCCTGCACCTTTCCCATGTGTCCCTTTGTCGTGTCCCTGGCATGTGGGTTTCCCTTTTATGCCTGTATTCCAATGTGAATCCCAAATGCCTCTTCACTGCGTTGAAGGCTTGCTTTGCTTGCCTCCTTCAGAATCCTTTTTTTTTTTTTCTCCTTGTTTACGGAGTGTTGACTTGTCTAGGTTTCAGGCTGCCAATTTTGTTTATATATTGGAGAGGTCTAACTCACTCTTCCCTTTCTGTTCTGAAGGTTCTCAAAAAAAATCCACTTGGACACTCCCTCAGCAATTCCATTTGGTAAGGGGTGGGGGTGGGGGGATATACCTGGCTTAGCCTGTACCCTGGTACTCTGCTTCAGGTGGTCCTGGGAAGTCCCTGATCTAAGCTCTGCACACTCCGATTTATTCTTTATCTTTATTAGACAACAGGGAAAAAAAGGAAATAATATTATATTCTTAAGTTTTGGTAAACTTCTGTTGAACTTATTTGGCTATTTGAGATTTCAATAAAGAATTTGAGCTAGCAGTGTGATGTGGATGCACTTTTGTGTCTTCGTGCTGGCATGCCTTGCACAGGGAGAGGGAAGCATGATTGCAGAGCACAGTGTGATCTGGTGTTTGGAGGAAATTTGCATGACTGTCAAACTGTATGACTGATATTTATACCAAAGGAGCTAAAACAAAATATCCTGTTCTTCACATATCTTCTGATTGCATTTTTAAAATCTTGGAATGTATAAAAATAAGCAGGTGAGGGCTGGAGAGATGGCCTAGTGGTTAAGAGCCGACTGCTCTTGCAGAGGACCTGGGTTCGATCCCCAGCACCCACATGGCGGCTGAGAACCATCTGTAATTCCAGGGGAATCCGACACCTTCTTCTGACCTCCGTGGCATTGCATGACATGGATGCACAAACCTACATGCAGACAGTACATTCATACACATAAAAAATAAATAAATAAAATTAAAAAAAGAAAACAAACAAAAAAAATAAGTAGGTGGATCTTTGTCAGTTCAAGGCCAGCCTGGTCTACAGTGTGAGTTCTAGGACAGCTGGGGCTACAGGGAGACCCTGTCTCGAAAAGACCAAAAAAAAAAAAAAAAATAGTGACTGGTACTTAGTACATTGAAAAGATTTATTTGATGTGACAAGTGTGGCCTCCACCTCAGTTTATCAGTTCTTGGTAATTACTTGTATTCTCTTAAAAGTTTTCCTATGAAATGAGATGTGAAATATAAAATTAAGATGGGACTGTGTATTAGTCACTTCTGTTGCTGTGATAAAACACCATGACCAAGGAACTTATAAAAGGAAGAGTTTATTTGAGCTTACGATTGACGGTTCCAGGGAATTAGAGTCCATTGTGTCGGGAGACATGGCGGCTGGATCTGGAGCAGCAAGCCGAGGGTCACATCTCGCAAAGAGCACAGGAAGCAGAGAGAGAGGGCGACTGGAGACCACGAAGCTTGTTAAACTCACTAAGCCTGCCCCCAATAACGTACTTCCTCTAGCACGGCCACACCTTCTAAGACCTCCAAAAGCAGTGCCACCAACTGGAGACAAATGTCTGAATACTTACAGCCTATGGGGGACACTCATTCAAACCACCACAGACTGTTTTATAGAATAGTAATGAAGCAATTAATGAATTGGGTTCTATATGTCAGATAATATTAGCTTAAATGCATCACTATAGGTGGAGATGTTGCTATTAGACCATATCCACAAAATATAAACTTCCAAGTTAGAGAGTTTATTTGAAAAGAAGTTGATTAATAAAGTGTTTAGCCGGGTGTGGTGGCGCACGCCTTTAATCCTAGCACTTGGGAGGCAGAGGCAGGAGGATCTTTGTGAGTTCAAGGCAGCCTGGTCTACAGAGTGAGTTCCAGGACAGCTGAGGCTACAGGGAGACCTGTCTCAAAAAGACCAAAAAAAAAAAAAAAAGGTTTTAAATAACTCCTTATTTTTCCTTTGTCATCAACCTTCACAATGTTTTTCATATTTTTTCTCTTTTACTACTTTTGTATTTAAAAAAGAAGTCATGAGTTGGTAGTGTTAAACTTTCAGTGAAGGAGTAAATAAAAATCAAAATTGCCAGTATCGTTTGGTCTTTGGGATGCCTGGCCAACAGCTTCAAAAGAGGGAGGCCATCCCTCGCATTGGGCTTTTACTTTTAGGCCTATGGTGTCTAGTAGGGGCAGTGTCCTCCTATTATAAGGTAATATCTTTTTCTCTGTTTTAATAATGTATATACTGTAAGAAGCTTCTATAGATTTCCACAATGGCTTTTTCTTTTTTTTTTTTTATTAATTTTATTTATTTCTGTATGTGTATGAATGTACTGCCTGCATGCAAGTCTGTGCACCCGTGTCGTGCAACGCCGCGGAGGTCAGAAGAGGGTCTCGGATTCCCCTGGAGCTGGAGTTCTCCTGGAATTGGAGTTTCAGACGGCTCTCGGCCGCCATGTGGGTGCTGGGGATCGAACCCGGGTCCTCTGTAAGAGCAGTCGGTGCTCTTAACCGCTAGGCCATCTCTCCAGCCCCCCTCAATGGCTTTTTCTAAAGGCCTCAGACTCACAGAGATCCACGTGCCATTGTTTATTTTTTTGGATCTTAGCCACTTTGGGTGGAGTAAGATGAAATCTCAGTGTTTCTAAAAATATTTTATTATTTTTATTTTATGTGTATGTGTATGTAAATGCACCCATGTTGTGCAATGTTTGCAGAGGCCAGAAGAGGGCATTGGATCCTCTTGAACTGGAGTTATGGACAGTTGTAGCCACCATGTGGGTGCTGGGAATTGAACTCGGGTCCTCTGCAAGAATAGCCAGTGCTCTTAACTGATGAGCCATCTCTCCAGACCCTCAACGTGGTGTTAATTTGCATTTCCCTGATGACTAAAGATGTTGAACATTTTATAAGTATTTCTCAACCATTTGTGTTTCATTTTTAGAGAACTCTCTGTTCATCTTGCCCCAATTTTTAATTTTTTTATGTTTAATTATTTTGTTTGAGTTCTTTATATATTCTAGATATTAATCCTCTTTCAGAGGTATAGCTGGCAAAAATTTTTTCCCATTCTGTAGGTTGCCTCTCCACTCTAATAATGGTATGGTATCCATTGATGTACAGAAGCTTTTTAGTTTAATGAGGTTCCTTTTGTCAATTGCTAGACTTAATGCTTATGCTTAAGGAGCCCTGTTCAGAAAGTCCTTTCCTATGCCTCAAGTTCCAGTGTATTTCCTGTGTTCTTCCCTGTCTGTTTCAGAGTATCAGGTCTTATGTTGAGATCCTTGATCCATTTGGAATTGTACATGTCGAGAGAGAAGGATCTAGTTTATTCTTCTACATGCCCTTATCCAGTTTGACCAGCACCATTTGTTGAACATGCTGTCTTTTCCACAGTGTGGATTTGTGGCTCCTTTGCCAGAATGGCTGTACATGTGTGGATTTAAATCTGGGTCCTCAATTCTATTCTACTGATTAGTGTGTCTATGTTTATGGCAGTACCATATTGTTTTTATTACTGTAGCTTTGTAATACAATTTGAGATCAGGGATGGTAATGCCTCCAGTATTTTATTATTCATGATTATTTTGGCTATGCTGGTTGTGTGTGTGTGTGTGTGTGTGTGTGTGTGTGTGTGTGTGTGTGTTTCCATATGAAATTTGAGATTATATTTTCAGTTTCTGTGAAGAATCATGTTGGAATTTTAATGGGTGTTGATTCCATTGGATTTGTAGCCTGCTTTTGGTAGTATGGCCATTTTCACAATATTAATCTTACTGATCCATGCACATGGGAGGTCTTTACAGTTTCCAGTATCTTAAATTTTTTCTTCATTGTCTTAAAGTTTTTATTTTACAAGTCCTTCACTTCATTGATTAGATTTATTCTAAGGTAGTTTATGTTTTTTGAGGATACTGTGAATGCGATCGTTTCCTGGATTTCATTCTCAGTATGCTCTTGCTGGTATAAAGGAAGGCTACTGATGTGGAAGTGTTAATTTTATATCCTGTGACTTTGATAAATGTATTTCTCAGCTCCAAGAGTTTTCTGGTGTAGTTGTTAGGGTCTTTATGTATAGAATCACATAATCTGCAAATAAGGATACTTTGACTCCTTTCCAGTTAGCATCCCCTTTATTTCCTTCATTTGTCTTATTGCTCTAGCTAAGACTTCAAGTACTGTTTTGAGCAGGAATGGAGAGTGGACCTTCTTGTCTTTTTCCTGATTTTAATGGGAATGCTTTCAGTTTTTCTCCATTTAGTATGATGTTGGCTGTGAAGATGTGGTGTGTTGCCTTTATTATGTTGAGATATGTCCCCATCTTTCCTTAGATTTGCCATTATTTTGATCATGAATGGATGTTGAATTTTGTCAGAGGCCTTGTCTACATCTAATGAGATGATCATGTGATTTCTATCCTTGAGTCTCTTTATGTGGCAGATTATATTTATTGATTTAAATATGTTGAATCATCCCTGCATCCCTGGAATAAGTGAACTTGATCATGGTGGACAATCTTTTTGAAGTGTTCTTGCATTTGGTTTGTGAGATTTTATTGAGAATTTTTGCATCAGAAAGATTGGTCTATAATTTTTTGTTGGATTTTTGTCTGGTTTTGGTATTAAAGTAGTACTGTCTTCATAGAAAGAATTGGGAGTGTTCCTTCATTTTCTATTTTATGGGATAATTTGAGGAGTATTGATATTGGTTCTACCAGAACTTCACAGTAAGACCCTATTGCTGAAGACACTACAGATATGAGCTGTAGAACAAACATGGAGAAATCAAACTGGTGCTGACTTCAGAGCCTCACCTCTGCTGCCTAGCTTTCATGGTGCTGGAAGGTGGTGTGCAAGCTATCTGAAGAGAAAATTTAGCATGAACCTTACCCACCTATAAAGTTTGCAGGCTACAACAACTGGCCTAGAAGATATCCCTACTTTTGCAATAGTGACATGAATATTATAGGAGTAGCCAATTATTTTTACTTGGATTTAAGGTCTGTTTCATAGGATGAAGCCCATACCTGAGATTGATATCAGACCTACAAGCCTGAGGCTAGACAGCCCAAGGGAGAGAGCCTAATCCAACTATTCTGCTAAATGGACAGAGAACTGTACTGATTGTAAAGACATTGTTGTACCCACAGGTTAATGCATCTCTCAACCTGTAGCAGAGAAGATCCCTTATACAGAGAACATGCAGAGAATAAGAGGCTGCAGACTGCTTATCCCTGAATAGGATACCTACATCAAATTCTGCCTCCCAGGGCTCAGGGATCATTGCAGAAAGAGGGGGTGGTAAGAGCCAGAGGAGGTGAATGACCACAGGGAAATAGTTTTCCAGATAGCTAGTCAGTTACTCATAAGAACCCAAGTAATGCTGATAGTAAGAACAGGCCCTGCATAAGCTCAAGGGAGTCAAAAATCCCAACATAGACTTGGGAAAGTGGGTAAGAAACCTCAGCCTTATCAGAGGAACTACTGGCAATTGATGACTGCTGAGTAAGTTTCATTTAATGGTGAAACTCTTTAGTAAGTTGACCAGGCTCCAGTGGATGAACCCACACTGAAAGACATTTGTGGACAAACAAACCTGACTCAGTAGGTATGTGTAAGTACTTGTGCACACATGACTCAATAGGGGAGGTTAGAAGGGGAATGTAAATCTGGGGAGAATCTAAATATGTTCAAAATATAATGTATTAAATTCACAGAAAATAATTTAAACAAAGAGAAGTTAAAATAAAATCTCACTCCCACATCCCAAAATAAATAGTTGGCCGGTGATATAGTTTAGTAGTAGAAAACTTGCCTACCAACCTCAAGGCCCTGGTTCAGTTCCCAGCAGGAGGGGAGGGAATGAGAGAGGGAGGAAAGGAATCTGGGATAACTTGTGAGGATAATTTGTTTTATTCATGACTTTGTAGATAAGAGTGAGACTACTTCATTTTTTTTTTTTCAAAAACATTGTAAACAAAGAAAGTGGGTGAGGTCTGTACACACAGCTGGTGTTTCTCTCACCTGAGCCTATAGATGCTTTCTTTGGGTGCTGCACTCTGAAGGAAATCATTAAACTCTTTGTCTTCATTAAGGGCTCTACATTTAAGGTTACAGTAGAAACTTTTGAAAATTAAAAATGGGCTAGAGACATGGCTTAACAATTAAGAGCACTGGCTGCTCTTGCAGAGGACCTGGGTTCAGTTTTCAGCACTCACATGCCCTCTTCTGGCCTTCACAGGCATTGCATACACTTAGTGCACTTATATACATGTAGGCAAAACACTCATACATAAATATATTTTTTTAATAAAATTAACTTTATCAGACTGGAGAGATGGTTCAATGGTTAGGAGCACTGGCTGCTTTTGCAGAGTACTCAGGTTCAGTTCCCAGCACCTACATGGCACCTAGCAACTGTCCATAACTCCAGTTCCAGGGGAATCTAACACCTTCTTCTGACCACCTTGGGCACTGCACAACAGAGGTGCACTTAAACACATGCAGGGAATTCACTCATATAACTGAATGAATGAATGAGTGAGTGAGTGAATGAATAAAATATTTTTAAAAAGGAAAGTAGCTGTTTTAGGAAGTCTTGGGTAAATATTGAGAAATTAATATGTGCTGCTACATGCAAGCTCAATTGCCTACAAAAGATACACCAAAGGCATACTAATTTTATGCTTTGAAGTTGGGATCAGAAAAGAAGTTTTCTTCTGTGATTCGTGGAGTCTGTCCATTCTTATTAAAGGATGTCATGTTTTTTTCTGGAATAGCTTTAGGGACTTGGCTTTCAGAAAGATGACACAGTCGAGGACCGTACCTTCTGTTTCCTCCTTCACTTCCCATTTTCAAAAGTTCCTTTTGAAAACTTAAATCCACTAATATAGACTAAAGAATTTAATGATTTCCTTCAGAGCACCTGCACCCAAATAAAGCATCTGTAGGCTTGGGTCAGAGAAACACCAGCTGTGTGGACAGACCTCACCCACTTTCTTTGTTTAGAATGTATTTGAAAGAAGTATTCTCACTCTTATCTACAAATTTAGGAATAAAACAAATTATCCTCTGTTGGATAGAAGGCACATCAACAAAACCTCTTCCTCTTTCACTTACTCTCTGTAAACGGGTGTCTGCAGGCTGACAAGATGGCTCAGCAGGTAAAGGAGCTTGCCACTAAGGCTGATGACATTCACATCCCATATGGTGGGAGGAAAGAACAGACTCCTGCAAGTTATCCTTTGACCTCTACACATGTATCAACATACATGCACACACATGCACATACACACTATAAATAAATGATGTAATGAACAAAAGGCAAAGGGCATCATAATCTATCACTGTGAGAACAGACTCTCCAAACACTGTTGATCTAGAGTATGAGGCTGTACCCTCTAAGAAGTGCTATGAGAAGCTCTATGGAATTCAGCCTTTTTCAGTGTCAAAGAGGAAGAAGTTAGGAACATAGTAACACAGAGCTCTTTCATGTGCTCTGGACTTTTCTCAACTGTGTTCAGCTATAGCTGTCCCGAGCACTGCCTCTGAGTGGCTTTTGTCAGTGTGTCCATGGTGACTGCTAAGTCTCCCATAGTGCTTAAGGCTAGGTCTCCAGCTTGGCATCAGCAATAGGTGATGGAACCTGTAAGATGTGGAGCCTAGCAGAAGGTCCTAGTGGAAGGTTCTTGAAGAGGACGTATGTCCCTTTCCTTTTCCTCCCTTTTGCTCCCTGGCCATGAAGTGAGTGGTTTTTTTCTGTGACCCTGCCATGATATCCTTTCTCACTACAGGTCCAACAGCAATGGGCAGTCAAGCATGGACTGGAATCTTCAAGCCATAGCCCAAGCAGGCCTTTTCTCCTGTGTTTTAGGTCTGTGCTTGGTTATTTAGGATAGTTATTATAATGACAGAAACCTGGTTAGTGCAGTTGATTAAACCATCTCAGGTATGGTTAAGGTGGAAGAAAGCTAACATAATAAGTGTAATCAGAGATTGGGACAAGTGCTTCCAAAAGTTGCAATTCTTTTTTTTTTTTAATTAAAAATTTTTTTATTATTGGTGTGTATGTGTGATCTAGTTTCCTTTCAATTGCTTTGACAAAACACTCTGACCAATTCCAACTTGTGGAGGAAAAGGTTTATTTGGCTCACATCTCCTGGGTCACAGCTCATCACTGAGGGAGCACAACCTAGGAACTCAGGGCAGGAACCTGGAGGCAGGAGCTGAAGCACAGGCCATGGAGGAATGCTGCTTACTGGCTTGCTGTACTGGCCCATGCCTAGCCTCCCTTAATGCTTTCTTTTTTTTTTTTTTTTTTTTTTTTTTTTGTCTTTTCGAGACAGGGTCTCCCTGTAGCCCCAGCTGGAACTCGCTCTGTAGATCAGGCTGGCCTTGAACTCACAAAGATCCGCCTGCCTCTGCCTCCCAAGTGCTAGGATTAAGCCTGCTTTCTTATGGGGTGGCACCACGCAGAGTGGGCTGGGCCCTCCCATTTCACTCAACAGTCAAGACAGTACTCCACAGATATGGCTGCAGGCCAGTCCAATGGAGCCAATTCCCCAATTGAGGCTCCCTCAACCCAGGTGTGTCAAATTGACACTAAAGCTATCCAGCACAATGTGTGTATGTGTTTCTGTATGTACACTTGTATACACATGTGTGCCACAGTGTGTCAAGGTCAGAGGACAACTTTGAGGAGCCAGTTCTCTTCTTCCACCTTGAGTTCCAGAGACTCAGCTGGTCAGGCCTGTGCTGCGAGTGATTTTTACCTGCTGCACTGTCATGCTGATCCCCAAGTTAACCATTCTTCTATGTAAGAAAAAGGGACATTTTAGTTTTATACAAGATTACTACAGAGTATTTTAGAAGTTTGTGACAATTCCACTTGCTCTTATATAAAGAGTGTGGGCTTGATTCTTGATGCTGGGTTTGACTCCTTGCAGAGCCAGCAGGGCGTGAAATATATTACCAAGGCATCACCCTTGGCAGAGGAAGGAATTAGTACAGCATTGCCTAATGTCCCATAGGAATGGGAAGGGACTGCATATCGTTCCTTCACTCTGGCTGAGGGCTGTGCTGACAGTAATGTGTGAGGGAGTATGAATTAAGAATATTAGATAAAGTCCATACTTAGGAATTCTTGGTCCATCACTGAGACATCCGGGAAAGCAATACTGTTCGGTAACTGTGCAAGGCAGATGCTTTCACTTAGGAACAAAACAGAGAGCTTGCTTGTTTGGTTTCTGTGGCTTCTTGACTGCTCTCGTTCTCCATTCTCTTATGCTGTAAGGAACTGCTGATGACAGGCCTCTGTATGATGGTGATGGATAATTCTTTTTTGTTTTGCTCTGTTTTAAGGCAAAGATCATCTTGGTAGTATCTCATTGCTAACTAACTTGGAAATGCAATGTACAAAATTATATTTTAAACACACAGGTGCATGCACACATACATAGTTTAAAAACAATAGTATAAGTTAATTTTTGTTATTACTTTGTAGTCAAAGACTCAGGATGCCTATCTCTTTGGCATTTGTTTATCAATTCATTGCCTTAAACCAGTGACCTGTGTGTCTTTTCATTTTCACTATAAAGTTAAATTGTGAGTTTTGTTATTAAGGAGTAGAAGTGTTTAAACTCAATGGAAACGCTTTCCTCCTCCATGTTCATCAGGAGTGCAGTCCTAGGTTATATGAGTGGCACCTGGAATATGTTAATAAGGAAATCTTTTTTCTTCTTGGGACAGTTACCATGCCTCCTGTAGGCTGTATCTGCCCCCACTGACATACCAAGGCTAGGGGGATGTCCCAGCCATACTTCACAACACCAGAGCTGCAGCAGTTACCGTTCTTCACCAGGAGAAGCATTATGATGGATAGTCCCAGCAAAGCCTACCATTTGTGGATGGTTGTGGTCACCTAGGACCTGCCAGGCTTTAGCACTGAGGCTTGGTGATATTAGATGCCTTGGTCTTCAGGTGCCTTCTTAGAAAGCAGAAAAGTCATTGTCATGGTTTTGTTTCAGTGTTGTTTTGTGATGTTTGTTTTGATATGGAGTTCTTTCTTTCTTTTTTTTTTTTTTTTTTTTTTTTTGGTCTTTTTTGAGACAGGGTCTCCCTGTAGCTCCAACTGTCCTGGAACTCACTTTGTAGACCAGGCTGACCTTGAACTCACAAAGATCTGCCTGCTCCCAAGTGCTAGGATTAAAGGCATGTGCCACCATGCCCGGCGAGATCTTACTTTTTTATACAGGCTAGCTTTGAACTCCTGGACTCTGATAATCCTACCTCAGCCTCCTCAATAGCTGGGACTACAGTCATCTCACCAGGCCAAATAGCTTTGAGCTTGTGGATGACACTGCCCTTAAAAGATATTAAGGTCGGACCCGGGTTCGATCCCCAGCACCCACATGGCGGCTGAGAACCGTCTGTAAACTCCAATTTCCAGGAGAACTCCAGTTCCAGGGGAATCCGATGCACTCTTCTGACCTCCGCGGCATTGCACGACACGGGTGGCACAAACCTCATGCAGACAGTACATTCATACACATACAGAAATAAATAAAATTAAAAAAAAAAAAAGATATTAAGGTCGGGGCTGGTGAGATGGCCTAGCGGTTAAGAGCGCCGACCGCTCTTGCAGAGGACCGGGGTTCGATCCCCAGCACCCACATGGCAGCCGAGAACCATCTGAAACTCCAATTCAAGGAGAACTCCAGTTCCAGGGGAATCCGACACCCTCTTCTGACCTCCGAGGCATTGCACGACATGGGTGCACAAACCTGCATGCAGACAGTACATTGATACACATACAGAAATAAATAAGAATTTAAAAAAAGATATTAAGGTCCTTTTTCCCTCCCAAGACTCAAGCTTAGTTTCTAATATATTCCATTTATGGATGTTTTCTTTCATCCAGGCTTCCATTTTAAGTTTAACCACACTACTTTTTGGAATATTTTGTGTGTTTTTCATATTCTTTAATTTTGACATAAGCAAATATCTTTTCTCTTTTACCACTTGTTAGTACCTTATTTCTTATCTTTTTATAGTCATCTCACAATTACTTCATATAAACAAATTTCTGAAGCAAGACAGAGTATGCTTTTCACATTTTGAACTGTTTGAACTTTTGAATAACTAATACATGTGTTTTTGACATATAAAACAACTCCCTCTACATTCGTGAAATACCTAACTCACATGTCTTCTATCTTAACAGCTGGGTGGTTTAAGTTCCTTTCCTTGAGAAAAATAATATCATGAATTATTAAAATAGTAAAGAGTATTTTCATTTTATTTACTCTTTTCTGAATAAGTTCATTTTATATCCAAGAATGCAGTGTGTCACAGTGTTAGTTAATCTAAATCTTGGCAATGACAAGTGTTTATATTCAGATGACATTTAATTTCCTACAGTGTCTAACTCTTAGAAAATTAACTTGTACATATTTTTATTTAATGATGTAAAGAAAGTAAATGTAACTTTTTCCATAAATATCCAAGTCTGACTTGCTGAAAAATTCAGCTCATTAGTCATAATCCCTTTTAATATGTGCACACTGCTTTCATTTAAATTCATTTTAGAACTTAGTAACAAAACATAACTGAAGCCCTTAAGAGAATGTTCTAATTAAAGTCAAGATATATTTGTCTTCATTTTAGCGGTAGATTTCTTGCCAAGAACTTCTATTATAAAAGTAAAGCATCTTATTTTGAAATCCTATATTGCAAACCAGAAATATTTTGGAAGCTGTCTGTTAATATTATGCTTTGTTTTTAAAACCTTGGTTTGTTGGGTTTTTTTTTTTTTGTTTTGTTTTGTTTTTGGTCTTTTAAAACCTTGTACATCATAAGATTATATTCTCAGATAATCTATCTGTAGTCTTGTTATATTGTAATGGCTGAAATATTTTGGCTTATTTTTTCATATAAAACTATCAAATGGGATCCTTCTCCCCTCTGAAACTTAACACTGAGTTTTGTGTGGCATGTGAGTTCTCCATAAAGTCAAAGGTGGCATGTGAGTTCTCCATAAAGTCAAAGGTGCTGACCTTTGTGAGCTTCCACTTTTAGAAAGGTGGAGCTTGTTTGTGCATTCCTTTGTCATTTTGAGAAAAGCTGGCCTTGAATTTGCTCTGCATTGGTGGCAGGTGACCTTGAACTCTTGATCCTCCTCCTTCTACCTCCCAAGTGCTAGGATTTAAGGTGTGTGCCATGCCATCTGTGCTGGACAGCTTTAGTGTCAACTTGACATACCTGGGTTGAGGGAGCCTCAACTGGGGAATTGGCTCCATTGGACTGGCCTGTGGCCACCTCTGTGGAGTATTGTCTTGATTGTTGGGCAATGTGGGAGGGCCCAGCCCACCCTGGGCAGGTTGTTGTGTACGGTATAAGAGGGCAGGCTGGGCATGGGCCACAGGAGCAAGCCGGTGAACAGCATTCCTCCATGGCCTGTGCTTCAGGTCCTGCCTCCAGGTTCCTGCCCTGAGTTCCTGCCTTGGGCTCCCTAAGTGATAAACTAAGACCCAGGAGCTGTAAGCTGAATAAACCCTTTCCTCCCCAAGTTGGTGTCGGTCAGAGTGTTTTGTCACAGCAATAGAAGACAAACTAGAACACCATCCATTTGGCTAAAAAGATTTTTTAATAGTAATTTTTAAAATACTGTTTTTAGTAGTATTGAAGACTGTGCTGCTGCTTCTCTGAAACCTGTGGTATTCATGCTTTTTCTTTTAAAATATATGCTCCAGTTTCTGATTATCTGTTGGGATATTTGGTAGTTTATTGATCAATATTAAATGAGTTTCATTCTGGATGATCAAAATATTCATTCTAAGGGATCCAACGCCCTCTTCTGGCCTCCGTAGGCATTGCATTACACCTACATACTTATATGCATGTAGGCAAAGTACTGACACTTATAAAGATAAATTTCAAAAAGGAAAGGACAAAAGGAATAAACCCCGCAAACTCCCACATTCACTTATTCCCATGGCACTTTATCAGAGAAATCAGTGAGATTAGTGATTAAATAGAAAGGTTATATACTAGTACCTGTAATGGTTCACTGTGAAGAAAAAATCATGCTTTTAGTTTGTTTTAAAATATTTCAACTAATGCCAAAGAAAATCCTACCACAAAAAATGAAATGAAAGTTTAGAAACTATTGAAGAAGAAGCTTGCTCCTGAAGTGACCACTACTGGTTTGGAGAAAGTGTGAATAGCCAGTTACTATCATTCCTTAGTGTTCTGTCATAATTTAAAGCAGAGAATAATGCAACATACTGCAGTTGGACTTCAAGGATATTGAGTCTTGGCTGTTGTTTCTTTCCCACAATCGTAATGGGAATGGCCCCTGTATGGGTATAAGTCAGCAGGGAAGTAAGATTTTGTACACTGAGTTGCACTGTTTAGACTGTATTTCTAGTATGTTGTACATATTAAAGAATGTGATACAAGTAATAGTAACATTGTGAAATGCCATTTATTATGTAAACATTTGTCAAGTGTAAATATTTAAACTAGCGCATAGTATGATGTACTTTATATACCTTCCTCAGAGGCCCAAGGATTAAATAGGTATAGAGCCTGTGCTTTTAACTGTAGATTAAGAAGGGAAAAGGGGTATACAAACGGCTCTTAGAAAAAATTTAAAAATTAGCTTATGCTAAATGGTAAGATCTTAGGGTCCCATAAGTTAGAGTAGTATGACAAGATTCATGATTCAAGCAATCAGCTAAGGCTTCAGGAAGGATGTGCTATTGGCCATGTACTTTACAAAGAAAAGGATTGTGGAAACTTGGAAAATAATTAAAGGTCATTGTTAAGAAGGAATAGCATGAATGCAGAGAGAGTATTGCAGATTTCCTTAGCACCAATTGTTCCTCTGTGACTTAACTCTGCATCCCTCATACTGAACCTGGGCCTCTAGCATGCCAGGCTAGTCCACTGACTGATACTGAGCCACACACCCCCAGCACAAAGACTAAAGCAAAATCTGTTTGGGAGGGCATCTGACTGGGAAAGCGAAAGGACATTAATAGTGGAGGATCTTACGTTCCTGCTAAAATGGTTCAACTTCCCAGCATTGATCAAGGAGCAGCTTGATCACATCTGTCTCTCAGTTGATGAATCTGGAAACTCTGTGCTGCTTAGATTGGAAAGTTCTGAAATAATACACTGGATCACACACTACAAGTCCATTGTAATTATTCAAGGGAAGGCTAAATTAAGGTGGCTGAGGGAGTGGGATGGACTGGGAAGGTGATGATGGCTAGGCTTTGGGAAAGAATCAGGAAAGTTCTGGTTGTTTAGAGATCAAAGATGACTCCCACTATAGCTCAGGATGCAGCATAGATCTAGCCAGCAGGTCTATAAATATATGTTGAGGTGAAATTTGTGGATCTAAGTAACTGAAAATGGGGAAAAATCTAGAAGTTATTTGGTGGTGAATGTTTTTGTCTCTGAACTGCTAGTGGGACAAGCGAATGAAATGTTCTAGAACAGTAAAAGCTGTGAATCAAACTTATACCAGAAGCTGAGTGTGAAGCCATAGACAGGAGAGCAGGAGAGAGGACCAAACGAGCAGCTTACGCATCACTCGAGATTTAGAAAAGAAGAAGTCAGAGGACCAGCCAAGGAAAGGCAGTTAATATGGTATTAGAATATTAATTAATATGGTTAATATGGTATTAGAATATTGGAAACTGAGTAAGGAGAAAGACTTGCCAGCAGGGTTGGGGAGTGAAAAAAATCCAAACAAAACTGAGTATTGAAAAAGGACACTACATTTCATTTTGGAAACAACAGTTGTGTTAGATGGTAGCAAGATTGTAAGAAGAAAAGGCAGAAGTCGGGCTACGACTTGGGTGACGTCTGTAATGGAAGGACAGGGAAAGTGGGCCCAGCACCCCAAGGAAAGGAATTCTTTTAGGCTAGAAGATAACGAAACAGTTTTTGTAAGTGAAAGAGTTAACAAAGAGGGGAAGATGAAGATGGAGTTGGTGAATGAGACAAGACAAAGAGCTGGAGTGGTGCTGTGCACTAATCTGTGTGCCCTTGTGGGAGCCGTGCTTGCACTGTCCTGTTCAGCAGTAGGAGTCACATGTGGCTGTGGAGCACTTGATGAGTGTTGCTGAGTGCAATTGGGCACTAAATTCTCTTTTTTTTCATATAACTTTATTTAAAATGAAACAGACCCATGTGGCATGTGGCTACTTTTAATATAGCAGAGGTCTCATATATTAATAGTTAATTTAAGAAAGAGGGTTAGATATTGTGAGTCATAACAGATATGTTCTAGAGGACAGTTGAGGTAGACAGTGGCAGTATTGAAGAAGCTTGTGATCCAAGTTTCCTTCTCTTCCATGAAAACATGTAGCATTACTTGCCAGGATGGTTTGAGTGGTAGGCATGGGAGACCTTTTGACATCCTTTGGGATTTCAGTGGAGAATCTGGCAAATAAGAATCACAGCGGCATGGACAGGTCTCCAGAGGTGACCCTGTTTTTAGGTCTCCTTCCGTTTCTGGGGGCTATTTTCATTAACATTCCCAAACCTAGGGGAACAAAACATGAGGGACCATGGAGAGCAGGTTTAGGGGAGGCTTATGTACACTAGTGTGATGGTAAAGTAAAGCAATGCTGAGCAAGTAAAGTCTGCGGAGGGCCTGGATAGATTAAGGCTGGAGGTCCTGAGAAGGGAGAGGAGCACGTCCTTCAGATGTCTGACAATGGGAGATAAGAAAAGCCACACACACTTTTCATTTGTGAGAATTATAGATCTTGGAGATAGAATTTTCAGTAGGAAATGGGCTAAGAAGATTAACAGATGATAGTAGTCAGATAAGAAGAACATATAGATTTATGCATATTTCCAAATTCCGCAGAAGGAATTCAGCATCTCCTGATTATTTTGCTACAGGTTACCTGCAGGTAGTCATTGCTCCATATTTAATAACATAACCTTAACAATGTGTAATTGTAAGTGTTCCAATTTTAAATAGTAAAGCTGGGATTTATTTATTTATAGTGACCCCAAAATTCATAAAAACTGAAATCAGAGCCTATGAGATCATCTTCGTAACATTTGAATTTTGTAAATGGACAATGTAACTTGTGGATTGTGGAGCCGAGAGAGAGGTCTTTTTGTCTTTCTGTTTCAACTGTGACTTGAGCAGCCTTGTGTTCTGGTGTGAGGTTTTCTGTACTCAAGAAACATTAAAATACAACCTGAAATATTGTCTATATAACTTGCTGTGGTTAGTTTTTCTGAACTTATACTTGCAAATTACTAAATTGTTGACTTTGCCAAACTGAAAAGCCAACAAACAAAACAAAAAACTCCGCTGAAACATTGATCCGTTTTGTGCCCTAGTTTACCCATTGCTTACTTTTTTAACATTTAACACTAAGAAAAAGGATAAATAGGGCTTCAAATATTAGTAAGTATAACAAAATCTGGAATTGCATTTTGGACTAGTTTCAGCTGAGAAAGAGTATATTAATGATGGGGGCTGGAGAGAAGGCTCAGAGGTTAAGAGAACTTGCTAACAACAGGCCAGGTCTCATTTTCTGAACCTACATGGCTGCACACAACCACCTGTAATTCCAGGTCCAGGGATCTGCAGCCTCTTCTGGCCTCTGTGGGCATTGCACACACATGATGCAAATATACATGTAGGCAAAATACACATTAAATATAAAAAAAAATAAGTATGTTAATGAGTAGCAATTTTTTTAGTTTTTAAAGTGTACCTACCATGTATGCCTCTTCTGCCAGCCCCATCCCTCAGACTCTCCAATACTCAGCTTTACACTGAATATTCTAAATTATACAATCAAAGTAAGACAGTGTTTTTGGAGAATATTCAAATCTTAAGTCAGTGAGCACTTTCCTTCTTGCTCTGAATAATGAAGAGAAACATCCCGAAGGGGCTGGAAATAATTATTGTCTTTATAAAATAGTGTTGTATGCCATGGGATAATACCAGAAGAGCACTTTCACTTGCCTGTTTATACACAGTCTTCACATTTTAAAGGTGATCAGATACATAAGTCAGTAACTAAAAATTGAAAATAAGGATTTATTTTGTGTTCTGTAGAGTTAGGACTTCAATTTCTGTGACACTACAACTACTTTAAGGAGCCTTTAATTTCATTTTTTGCAAAGATAAGCACAATGAAATGGGTTTAGCCATTTTATTTTTTTTTTTATTTTTTTTTTTTTTTTTTTTTAAATTTTTTTTTATTTATTTCCGTATGTGTATGAATGTACTGTCTGCATGTAGGTTTGTGCACCCGTGTCGTGCAATGCCGCGGAGGTCAGAAGATTCCCCTGGAACTGGAGTTCTCCTGGAATTGGAGTTTCAGACGGTTCTCGGCCGCCATGTGGGTGCTGGGGATCGAACCTGGGTCCTCTGCAAGAGCAGTCGGCGCTCTTAACCGCTAGGCTATCTCTCCAGCCCAAGGGTTTAGCCATTTTAATAAACTAAATCAAAGTACTGTTCAAGTGACCAAAGAATGTTAAAATACCTTCATTTTGAATTTAATTATTTGATTCATTTTTTCTTGAGGATTTTTAGCTGTTACAGTATTTAGAGTGTATATGACCTGAAATCAGCAGATTCTACAATTTTAAAGACTGACTAGTACTTTTACTCAAATAGATATTTCAGTCCCATTTTCTTTGTGCTCCCCTGCCCATCTCCCCAAGATCATCTCTGTTTTAGGTAAATTTAGAAGATGTAGAAGTGAAAGGTATCTTTCCTGCTCTTTAGGAGCATAAAAACTCTCTGGTGCCATAGCTCAGATCAATAGTCTAAACTTCCTAGGAAATTAAATTTTCAAACCTGCCTCCCTACACCCCTGCCCAACACCTTCAGCATCAAAATCCCAGTGCGTGGCCTAGTAATCTGAGCATCTACCCACAGCCCTCCAGGGAATTCTGATGCTCACTCAAGTTGAGAACTGCTGGGTGTATGAGACAATTAATATACCAAGAATCTGCCTGTTATAAAGTATTCAGTTCAGTGGGTATTCACAACATTGTACAGCCATCTAATTCTGAAGCATTTTTCATCACTCAAAATGAAACTCCATACCTATTAGCAGCCACTCTCCAGACCCTGTCACCAACCCTTGGCAACCAGTAGGGCACTTTTTGTGTCTATGGATTTGCCAACTGATACTTCATATAAATGAAGTCATGTTATATGTGGCCTTTTGTTTCTGGCTTTCACTTAGCATAAAGGTTTCAAGGTTTATGTTGTAACATGCACTCTTTCTTTTCATGGCTGAATAGTGCTGTATTGGAAAGACATATCAATAACATTTTGTTTATCCATTAATCATTTGATAGACATGCAGGGTGTTTCTACTTTTGGGTTATTAAAATGAGACTACTATGAATATTCATGTCCACGTTTTTGCATGAGCATGTTTTCAATTTTCTTAGGTACACAGAGTCAATTCTTATTATTTGTGATAGTTATGTCCATAAAGTCACTGGAAACAATTAGTGTATAGTGAATCATTTCTTCTAAAAATATAGAATGGTATTCCTGTGAGCCAGTGGTCACAATATTTTCATCAATGATAAATATATAACCTGGTTTTATGTCTCTGTTTAAAGACATCTTTGGGCTGGAGAGATAGCCTAGCGGTTAAGAGCACCGACGCTCTTGCAGAGGACCCGGGTTCGATCCCCAGCATCCACATGGCGGCTAAGAACCGTCTGTAACTCCAATTCCAGGAGAACTCCAGTTCCAGGGGAATCTGAGACCCTCTTCTGACCTCCGCGGCATTGCACGACACGGGTGCACAGACCTACATGCAAACAATACATTCATACACATAAAAAAAAATAAATAAAAAAAAAAAATAAAGACATCTTTAATGTCTATTGTTGATTCATTACTGTTGTACTCAGTGTCTAACAGCACTGTCACTTGGGCCTAGAAAATGGTTATTTTAGCCGGGCGTGGTGGTGCACGCCTTTAATCCTAGCACTTGGGAGGCAGAGGCAGGCGGCTCTTTGTGAGTTCAAGGCCAGCCTGGTCTACAGAGTGAATTCCAGGACAGCTGGGGCTGCAGGGAGACCCTGTCTCGAAAAGACCAAAAAAGAAAATGGTTATTTCACACATGTGCACATTACAACCTTCTTGTACTTAAAAACAACAGTCAGCACTTCACCAATGTACTTGTAGGCCTTTTGAACAGTGAAGTCACCAACAGAAAGCACACACTATGAAAAATGCAACACTAATAAACTTCCAGAGAGAAGAGACGCTGTATTAGACACTTTTTCTGTTGCTGTGATAAAGCCACCATTACCAAGGGAACTTATAAAAGGAAGAGTTTATTTGAGCTTACGATTGATGGTCCCAGGAAATTAGAGTCCATTGTGGGGGAAGGCATGGTGGCCGGGGCTGGAGCAGCAAGCCAAGGGTCACATCTCACAATGAGCACAGGAAGCAGAGAGAGACTGGAGACTGCAAGGCTTGTTAAACTCCCTAAGCCTGCCCCCAGTGACATACTTCCTCCAGCACAGTCACACCTTCTAAGACCTCCAAGAACAGTGCCACCAACTGGAGAAAAAATGTCTGAATACTTAAAGCCTACGGGGGACACTAATTCAAACCACCACATTCCACTCCCTGGTCCCCATAGGCTCCTGACCATATAAAATGCAAAATACATTTAGTTCAACCTTAAAAGTCCCCATGGTCTTTACCAGTCTCAATTCTATTCAAAAGACTAAAGTCCAAAATCTCTTCTGAGACACAGGCCAATCTCTTAACTGTAAGCTCCTGTAAAATCAAAAGGCAAATTACATACTCCCAACATACAGTGGAACCTAATACACATTCCCATTCCAAAAGGGAGGAATAGAGGCATAGTGAGGAAACACTGGACCAAAACAAGACCGAAAACCAGCAGGGCAAACACCAAGTCCAGTAGCTCCATGTGCGACTTCTGGGACTTGACTTCCTAAGGGCTTAGATGGCTCAGCTCTTCCAACTTTGCTTGCAACATACATCTCTTCCTTAGGCTGGTACCACTCTCTGTATGCAGCTCTCTTTGGCAAATATCTCACAGCTCTGGCATCTCGAATGTCTTCTTGGGGTCTCCACTGCCAACCAGGCTTCACATTCACAGCTTCATGCAATGGCCTATCAGGGCCTTCTTTATTCAGGGATGCCCCTGCTGCACTCTGCCTGGCCTCTGTGGCTCTCTGGAACCTCAGAGGAAGAACTGATGACCCTTCACTCTTGCAAACTTCATGCCTCTAAAGCCAGCACCACCTGAATGAAACTGCCGAGTTTGGCTGTGAGTTTGTCTATGAGTTTGGGATGGACCCTGGCCTATTTCAACCACATTTTCAATTTTTCTCTGCCCTGGACTTGTTGGAGCAGAAAACCCTTTCAGTATTTTCCTTTCAAAAGTTGTAGGATTAGCTGGGTGTGGTCTTGCCCTGAAGGTACTATTTCTGTTGTTTACTTGTAAATCTCGAGGCCCCTCCTTAATCGCTTTAATCTCACTTTTTCCATTGTTTACTTGTAAATAAGGTCTCTCCTTAATCACTTTAATCTCACTTTTTCCATTGTTTACTTGTAAATAGCTAGGCCTCTCCTTAATTATTTTTAATCTCCTTATCAAAAGGAACCTCTCCTTCACATGTCTTGGCCACACCTTTAATCTTCTAGTGCAGTTTTCAGATCCAAACTGTACATTCTGCATTTCTTTCTGCCCCATCTGCTCTTCTTCACTGTAGATCTGTACAGTATTCACCATTAATAGCCATGCCACCATTTCTACATTAGGCTGTCTTGAAATATCCTCCGCCAAAGACATTAATCCATTGCTTTTCAACTTAGCATCAGGCAAGCATTTGGGCTATGGGCAAACTGCTGCCAGACTCTTTATCAAAATATCCCAGTTGCTGCCTAAGTCTTTATTTTCCTCTGGAACTACATTTTTTTGCAGCAATGCTTTCTTCCAAGCTTCTATTAGAATGGCCCCTTAAGCTCTGCTTACAGTTGTCAACAGCTTTTCTAGCCCAAAGTTCCAAAGTCTTCCACATTTCTCCAAACATCCACATGGTCAGGTTCTTCACAGCCAACAGCCCACTCTCTGGTACCAAATAACTGTATTAGTTGCTTTTCTGTTGCTGTGATAAAACCACCATGATCAAGGGAACTTATAAAAGGAAGAGTTTATTTGAGCTTACGATTAATGGTCCCAGGGAAGTAGAGTCCATTGTGGTGGGAGACATGGTGGCCAGGGCTGGAGCAGCAAGCCAAGGGTCACATGTCGCAATGAGCACAGGAAGCAGAGAGAGAGACTGGAGACCGCAAGGCTTGTTAAACTCACTAAGCCCACCCCCAGTGACGTACTTCCTCCAGCAAGGCCATACCTTCTAAGACCTCCAAGAACAGTGCCATCAAACGGAGACAAAACGTCTGAATACTTAAAGCCTATGGGGGACACTCATTCAAACCACCACAGACACCCTCTGCTGAGACATGTGCAACAGCAACACCGCTCTTTCCCCACTGCAGTAACTTGTCTCTGTGGCTGTGAAAACACCACAGGCATTATTTGGGAAATAGGCAGATCTGCAAAGACCGAATCCACAGACTGAGCATCAACTGTACCTAGCAGCAGGATTTCAGGGCCATGTGATCATTGTGTTTGGTTGTTCCCAGTGGCTGCTAGGCATTTCACAGTCCCACCAGCAACGTGTGAGGGTTCTGGTTTCTCCATACCCTTGGCAGTGCTTGGAATTTTCTTGTTTTTCCCTTTGCTACAGTCATCTTTGAGGATATGAAATCATATCCATTTCATCATGGTTTTAATTTCTGTTTAGTTAAGTCTAATGATGAAGTTTGAATACTTGAATGTTTTTGGAGAGATGTCTGTTCAAAATGTTGCCTAGTTTATATTATATTACATTTTATTGTTGAGTTCTTGGAGTTTTTGTTGTCTGGTTTTGGGTTTTTTTTGTTTTGGTTTTTTTACATGTATCTAGATGGCATTAGGGTATATAATTTCAGAATATTTTTTCTGTGTGTGTGTGTGTGTGTGTGTGTGTGTGTGCATGCATGTACACATACAGATTTACTCTCTTGAGAATGTCCTTTGATGTATAAAAGGTTTTTCAAATGAAGCCCAATTTTATCCATTTTTCCTTTGATTGTGCTTTGGAAAATTTTGAGAGTACAGTCTTTATGTAATTAGCTAATCAGTATGTCTGGATAGAAAAACTATTTACACATTTTTATTTTTAAAGACATGAAGAGTAGATTTCACAGTCTCAATAAATTATCACTTGCTGAGGGGATATTCTTTATAAATATAAGGCGTTTGCTTGCAGGTATTTACAAAGATTTATGTAGAATGTTAAGCTTGCATCATTAGACACATCTGTTTATAAAAAAAAAAACAGCATTGAATCCATTTAATAAATTGGCATTTTGTTTTGGGAAATTGAAGAAAAATTCTTAGAACTGCTTTGGCTAAATCTTTCTTTAAAAATGATGACTACCTCCAGTAAACTTCTGCATCGAGAATTTTGAGAGAGACTGAGAAAAAGATGAAAAACATGTTTGGCAGAATGCATGAGTTCTGGTGGGGTGGGGGAGCAGAAAGGGGGGCACGGGTCTAGATTTGATTTGTAATGTAATTTTGTATGAAATGCACAGAGCTTCAATAAAACATTGGCTTACAAAATGATGACTACTTCTTTTAAAACTGAATTTTCTGCTCTGAAAGCACAGCTCAGGAGCCATTTGTGGAAGAACACAAGAGCCCTGGAAATGGGAAATGAACGGGAGTTGGTGTTTATTAGTGTTGCTTTAAATGTAGTAGCCCTATGTGTCAAAACACTGAGTCTGGAACACTTAAGTTCAGCTATGAAAGCTAATATCAGCCAACATGGCTTTAATCTACTAAGTAACTTTAAATCCTGAAGATCAAAGGAAGTTATAACTAAAAACAGTCCTTGTTGCAATTTCCCTGTAGAAGCAGGAAAAGTCTAGAAATTACATGTCACCTTCATATCCTGGCTGGCTGACCTCGTGCTCAGATCAAGTCCCTCTGTATGCCAGCTGTTGCCATTATTAAGACTTTGCCCTGAAGGGGTTAAATAGTAGAAAAACTCTCCTGTCCTATCAGAAAGCAAATACTGAAGTTCCAGCCCCTCACATACCCCATTCAAAGCAATCTGCATGTGCCTGTCGCTCACTGGGTTCCTGCTCTCTGCCAACACTCCTCCCAGCTCTTGTTTTCTCTCATGCTCAGTGCCTGAAGCCTGTAGCCGCTGCGGGCCTTTAGGGACCCAGAAGCTTCCTCTTAACAGGAAGGTAATGTATTTATTCTTGTTTCTCCAGGTGTACATTTGTTGTTTTAAAAGAATTTCTTTCTAAACTAAACCTGTTTGCTAAAACTGTACTTAAAATTCCAGTTCCTATTTTTTTCAATGTAAACTGAACAGCATTTTAATACACTAAAATCCCATGATGTTCATTTGACTTCATAGTCTGGTATAGTAGAGTAAGTTCTGCTGTTTCTTAAGTTTGGTAAAAATGTGTCTTCTTTGTGAAGTTGGAAGGAAACCTAACATTTAAAGAATTGTATGCTGTTTCATACTTTGAGAGTTTTTGTTTAACCACTATCTGAGTCAGAAAAAAAAGAAAATACATGCTTCTACCACAACCAGTTGATAGACAGGTAGAGATTCATAGGAATTACTTTAATCAGATTTGTGAATTAAACACTGTAAGAAAATACTATATTAGCATCTTCTAGCCTGTGAGGAAAATAGTTTGCTGGAGATGCCCGAGTGGGAACAAGCCTCAACAGCAGGTTTAATTTTTTATCCCAGTTCATTTCTAGTACACAGCTTGGTGCACTCTGAGCTGCATCTGAACTGATTAAATGTTCACGTCTTGTATGCACTTTAATTGTAATAGTGATAGCTGCCTTGGGATTGATTTACCACTTAAAGCCCTAGCATAGCAAAATATATCTGCTATATTGACTTCTGTGTATGTGATTGACAAAGAAAAAATTCAAACTGGTTTTAATTTGAGAACCATGTTTATGTTTGGTAACAAAACTAAAGCATTTCATTGAGGTCACTGGCTGAGCAGAAGCGCCATTCTTCAGCGATGGTGTGGGAAACAGAACAACCCACTTCATAATTTGCTAAAATTGTCTTTAACAAATAAGTGAAATATTCCCTTTATACCCATAAGAAGATTATTTTAGATCATAATATTTATAATCAGGAGAACTGCAGTTCTCCTTGATGGCTGGGCATTCACTAAACTATGTGAAAATCAGCTCTAAGCTGTTGAGTGTTTCTCTTGTAGGCAGTGGACCTACTGCTTCCCCTGGTTTCAATTTCTGCTGACGTATTTTCTGCTTTTTAATAGGCTAAAACAATATTTTTAATAATTTCATTTATTTACTCTTTATTATGCTAGGATGTTTTAATTTTCAAATGTTGAATATTAGAATACTTGTAAAATTATGTTTCACTCGGAATTTTTTAGATATAAAAATCAAGGCAGAATATTTTTGTGTGTCTTATTGCTTTATACATCTTATATCATAGACCTGAAATCTAGAGCTGGGAGCATAAACTACCTGCACCAATTATAAAAAATATATAATGTCTGAAATGATTGCCCTATAAAACAGTTTAGAAAATATATGTTAACCTCACTTCAGTCTGAAAAATGATCTGCATTCTAAAATTGATTCACACAGCCTCTAACTGTAATTTCCCCTGTCTTTGTAGCTTGCATTGAACCAAGTGATCGTTTTTGACAACTTGAGAAATTGTTTTTTCTGTTTCTAATTCACTGATTATTTTCCTCCTGTCCTTACTGGTTTGCATTCTGAGCTCTGAACATTCTCACACTATGATTCTTAAAATGTCAGTGTGGGTATTTGAATATTTTCTGGGTTTTTTTTTTTTCTTCTTTTTGAGACAGGGTTTCCCTGCAGCCCCAGCTGGCCTTGAACTCACAGAGATCCTCCTGCCTCTGCTTCCTGAGTACTGGGATTAAAGGCATGTACCACCATGCATGGCTCATTTTCTGTTTTTTAAAAATTACAATTTCTGATCATATCCTAACACAGGAAATAAAACTGAGTTAAGATCAAGACTGAACTGCTTATCCTGTCAGCCTTTTATGATGTATATATGAATATGGTATGAATATATATCCATATATAATATAACATATCCCATATATATATATATATATATATATATATATATATATATATGAGTTGCTTTGGTTTTATGTATGTGTGTGTTAGGAAAAGCTAGCTTTGAGAAATAGAGTAGTTCTTTGTTCTCTTCATCTAACTTTCTATTCTCATTTTAGTCACTGTTGAATAAAATCATTTAATACAGGCCTACATGTTTAAATTACAAGAAAAATCACAAGGAGCATAGTAGGTGCTTTGTATATGATTGCTAAATATATTTACCTATTTAACTGAAAAATATAGGTTAATTACTTTTGCAAGCAGACAAGAATTCCCAAGTCAACAGTAAATGTAGTTACTGTTCATCTGATACATACAAGACATCATATAGTGGAATTCAGGAACATTTATAGTGACAGTTTAAGTAAGGAATAGAAAAATATTTATGAAAATTATACCCAAGCTTTACTAAAAGTAAATATACTGATAAAATTTCAGTAAGAAAAGGCTTTTATAAAGTCAGTGTTTTTCTCAGGTTACAGCAATTCTCATGGTCCTTTAATAAGAGGGTACCAATGGTGTTTTACACAGATAATTTGAGTGAAGTTTCCCAAGTTGCTCAGTAGACTAAAAGATTCCTTTGAGACGATATGGGCTGAACTGTAGCGAAGAACCATTTGGGAAGCTGCTCTAGGAAACTTGATTTGCTGCTCCTCAATTCACAAATCAGCAGGGAGTGTGGGGCCTGGTGTCAGATGCTTAACATTTGTAGAGAAAGTTTAGATAATTCTAAGTATAGTATTAAAACAAAAACTCAAACAACTTTTAAGTGTTTTATGGTGATTCATCTCAGTTTTGTTTATTTGTGGGTTTTTTTTTTTTTTTTTTACTTTTATAAATTCTCTCACATTCTTTAGCCCCACAGTAAGTGAAAGGACAATTTTTGTTGGGGGCAGGGCTCACCTTAGTGATGGATTTTTCCTTTGAGTTGGTAAGATTTGGGGTTTTGAAATGTGTGAAGTTTAAACATCATGTGATTGTCTTCAGATATGCTTGTGATCTATTCTACATCAGTTAAACTCAGTAACATGATCCCCTGTCTACTGGGAAAAGCTGGAGTGATAAAGATTGATTGCCTAGCTGGAAGTTGTGAGTTGAGTTGAAGTAGAATGTTTTGAGATGACGTCTCATGGTCTGAAGACAGACTATCACATCTTGCAGGGGCCTACTTATTACCAAAATATCTTGTAATTACTGTTTGGTGGGATGTGAAGCTAAGGAGCATGCCTGGCATCTGAGGGTGTGTGACCCTGTCATTAGAAGTTTAAGGTGCTTAAAATGCCACCAGACTCCCCCCCCCCTTTTTTTTCCCTGGCATAAAACTTTAAGGGACATGGTCATCTTTTTTTAATAAATTTTGTATGTGTATGAATGTACTGTCTGCATGCAGGTTTGTGCACCCGTGTGGTGCAATGCCACGGAGGTCAGAAGAGGGTGTCGGATTCCCCTGGAACTGGAGTTAAACACAGTTCTCAGCCGCCATGTGGGTGCTGGGGATCGAACCCGGGTCCTCTGCAAGAGCAGTCAGTCAGTGCTCTTAACTACTAGGCCATCTCTCTAGCTCAAGGGGACATGGTCTTCTATTGGAGGAGCTTGAGACTTCACTTTAGAAACTGGACCAGAGGTTACAGATACACTTTCCTTGAGGCTTAAGTAAACTCATTAGTCAAATTAGCTAGTTCTTAAATTGTCTTCAGAAGATCCACAAGTCACGTGTGGCAGGTTGTTCCAGATTTCCGAGTACATTGTCCCCACAGAATTCTGCACAGATGTCTCATTAAGGCTTCTTCCTTACTGCGTCCTTGCCTCTACGCTTCCAATGTCAGAATCACTGTCACCAAGAAAACAAGTGAAGATGGTGCTGGTTTTAGAAAACTTGTGTCTCAATGGTTCTTAATATGCAGCAATGTTTTGCATTCCTGAAATATTTTCTGGGTGTTGAATATTTTGAGTGACAGTTGGATCCTCTTGTAAAAAAATTAAGTTTATACAATGTAATTTGGTGTTTCTCAGCCTTGGCTGCACATTAGAATCAGCTGGGGAGCTTTAAAAAAAAATTACTGATGAGTACACTACAGTATGAATTAAACCAGAACTGCTGGCCAAAGGCCTGTTTCTGTAACTTAATCTTTTGAGACTCTCATAATGGACTTTTAAGTGTTGTGAACATTTATTGTATTTATTGCATTTAAGACTTGTGGCCTTAAAAACTAGCCTAGGAGCTGGAGAGATAGATGACTCAGCAGTTAGGAGCACTGGCTCCTCTTCCAGAGGACCTGTATTTGGTTCCCAGCATGGACATGGAGGCTAACAACTGTCTGTAACTCCAGTTCCAGGGGATCAGATACCCTCTTCTGATCACCATGGGCATTGCATGACATGGATGCACTTACATACATGCAGCAATACATTCATACACAGAAAATAAAAATCATATGTTTAAAGACTCAGCCTTGGCTGGTTTGAGAGTTAGATAATGACCTTCAGAAGGATCTTGTCTTTGTTGTTCAGATGACCATTGCTTGACATTTCTGAGTTAGAAAGCTTATTTCATTTTATATAATTTTGGTTATATAGATTAGCAGTTTTCCAGATTTAAGGTTAAAAATTATTAATTAAACTTAATGGAATTTAGCGTCACCAGAAATACAGATCCAGATATTAAACCTCTGTTTCTCTTGTTGATGGTTATGGATATAATACTTATAAATGAGTTTGCAAACTGGTGAATAGTATATGGAATCGTTTTTGTACATGAAGCTGGAAAAAAAGAGCTCTAAGGATAGTTAGTTGAAAATTGTAGTTCATGGGGCTGGAGAGATGGCCTAGCGGTTAAGAGCGCTGACTGCTGGGCTGGAGAGATAGCCTAGCGGTTAAGAGCGTCGCTCTTACAGAGGACCCGGGTTCGATCCCCAGCACCCACATGGCGGCTGAGAACCGTCTGAAACTCCAATTCCAGGAGAACTCCAGTTCCAGGGGAATCCGAGACCCTCTTCTGAACTCCGCGGCGTTGCACGACACGGGTGCACAGACTTGCATGCAAACAGTACATTCATACACATACAGAAATAAATAAAATTAATAAAAAAAATTAAAAAAAAAAAGAAAAAGAAAATTGTAGTTCATGACAGTGCTCTTGAAGTATGTAGTTAGAAAGGAAGATATGTGGGCTGAGTGGAGATATTAGTTGACATTGTTGTCCTAGACTGTAAATAACAGATTTTTTCTATACACATGTTTCTTCCTGCATAGACTTGTTCCCAATGGTACATTGGATACAAACAAAAGGAAAAAATAAGATTGATGTTTCAGTAACCCTGGGATTCCCTTTAGTAACTTATCCCTACATGTATAAATTCAGACTTTGACAACCTGCTACATTTCTAGCAATAATCCTGCTGTTTAAACTCAGAGCTTTTTTTTTTTTTTTTTTGGTCTTTTTGAGACAGGGTCTCCCTGCAGCCCCAGCTGTCCTGGAACTCACTCTGTAGACCAGGTTGGCTTTGAACTCACAAAGATCCACCTGCCTCTGCCTCCCAAGTGCTAGGATTAAAGGCGTGCGCCACCACGCCCGGCTAAACTCAGAGCTTTAAGATTTGCTCTGGTATGTACATTGTACTATCTTCCCAAGGTTATTCTACTTGTATCATGGGCTTTTTTTGTAAATATAGGAGATAGTTACCTAGCAGTTTGTATTTTCTCCTGTATCATTAAGCTCTTTATAAATACCTATACCATCAGTGGTTTAGCTAAAAAGATGTGTAGAATTTATTATTTATCCTTTCTGATGTCTTTCTGATGTTTAAAGAGTTATAATAACTCTTTAAACATGATCATATATGTGTTTTATATATTTCACTTTTCAAAGATGGTGGTTAGTATTATAAATTGAAACTAACTACTTGATAAGATAAATTTGGGGGCTGGAGAGATGCGTCAGCGGTTAAGAGCATCAGCTGCTCTTGCAGAGGACCCGGGTTCTATTCCTAGCACTCAGGAGGCAGAGGCATACGGATCTCTGTGATTTCAAGTCCAGCCTGGTGTACAGAGTGAGTTCCAGGACAGCTGGGGCTACAGGGAGACCCTGTCTCAAAAAGACCAAAAAAAAAAAAAAAAGATAAATTTCATAGTACAACAGTTCTCTTTGTAAAATTATAATTTTTTTAGAACTCCTATAGCTAAATTAGTTTTCTTTATAATGGAGTGGGGAAAGCATACTACTGCCAAAAAGTTCTGATACAATGTCTACAGAATAGACAGTAGTGAAAATAGAAACATAGTCTTTGGGAAAATGGCTTCTAGTTGGCTACAACTTATTCTTAAAGGGGATAATAGCAACAGTATTTATTTTTTATTTGTTCTTTGCAAGCTGAAAATGTTTACAAGTGCTGGGGCCGGAGAGATGGCCTAGCAGTTAAGAGCGCCAACTGCTCTTGCAGAGGACTGGGGTTCGATCCCCAGCGCCCACATGGCGGCTGAGAACCGTCTTTAACTCCAGGTCCAGGGGAATCCGACACCGTCTTCTGACCTTCGCAGTATTGCACGACACGGGTACACAAACTTGCATGCAAACAGTACATTCACACACATAAAAATAAATAAAAAATTAAAAAAATGTTTACAAGTGCTTAGGTAGAGATACAAGTATTCTTATCAAAGGAGTGTTTAATGGTAGAAAGTTCATGAACTCAAAAAGAGGGCAGAGGTTTAATTTGTCTCAGAAGGTAACAAGGTATTTCTCTTATTTAAGACCATCCTTTTTTAGTCTCTTTAAGTGCCTGGCTCTTTGATTAAACATAGACTCTGCTTTCAGGTCACAATTAAATTATTTTGAAATTATCTGAATGGTAGAAACCAAGGTTGGTTTGTTACCTTGCTCTTTCTAGTTTGCACGCAATAGGTGACTGGATAACACCCCACTAAATTAGAGTACTGTGTCTCTGATACTTTTGAATCTTGGGAAATACTGAATTCAGGTTCCATTTTTCATGTGACCTTTCAGATGGAATTTTATACCAGTAGTCTCTACTGATCCTCAACACTGGCCAAGCCTGGCACTGTGTGGAATCATTCTGAGTAGTGGAAAGCCTTACCTTTGGAGTCCTATTGGTGTGTCCCAGTCATGTGATTTGGATGTTGTCTTAACATTGTTGACTCTCGGTTTTCTCTGTGGTGGATTAAAGTATCTCCATAGAGGTATTTTTAAAAATTGCTTCAGCTGGGTGTGGTGGTGCACGCCTTTAATCCTATCACTCGGGAGGCAGAGGCAAGTGGATCTTTGTGAGTTCAAGGCCAGCCTGGTCTACAGAGTGAGTTCCAGGACAGCTGGGGCCACAGGGAGACCGGTCTCTGTCTTGAAAAAGACCAATAAGTAAATAAATAAAATAAAATAAATTAAAAAAAATTAAAAATTGCTTCAAACAGCAATGTGATTTAAATTTTAAAAATGTAATAGGGCTTTATGAAGAAAACTTTTTCTAGAGACAAAGCTTAGTTGGCATCTCTAACTGCCTCCCCCCACCTCCTACCCCATACTTTAGTAGCCCCCTGCAGAAGATTCCTGGGGCACAGTTCTTTGTCTGTTTCTCTTGACTCTTAGAGAAGCTATTTATTTCTCTTGCCATAACCCTACATATTTATAGCCAACTAGGTACTGGGGATCAGAAGTGGTGCCACCATTTTTTTTAGGATAAGATTAATCAAATTTTAGAGGAACCATCTCTTATCGGAGTAAGTTTGATAAATAATGGATACAAGTACTTCCCAAATTTCTGGTGTACTTTATATGAATTAAAGACAAGATCTTCCCATCTCTATGGAGAAAAAGGGGCTAGGTGCTTCATTCCTTATATGTGAGTTGTACCAAAGAGATTAAATCCTGTTGAATTCTGTCAAAATGGGCACAGCACAGTTTGGAAGTCATGATGTAAGCAATAATTAAACTTGATTAGCACTTAGAACTTCTGTTAAAATTTCTTTTCTCTGCGTTAATTAGAAAAATCAGTTTTTATGACTCTACCAGTCATTGTTGTTTCTCTGCTGGTTGTTTTGTTCATCCTTCCCTTCATTGTGCTTCATCTTGCTGTCACTTAGGCCCTGGTTCTCTTGTGGCCTCCCAGCCTAGTTAGTAGTTTCACTCTGCCCTGAAGGTGTGTGCAGGGAGCAGCAGTATCTCATGTTGCCGGAGTCTTGTTGCCTCTTCCTGTTGGGAGTATCAGAACCTGTCTTTGAAGCTACATCCCCAGCAGATCTTTGTTTGGAAGCACTTGGTCAGCGTTTAATATTTTTTTTAATCTTTTAAAATTACTATATTTATGTATATGAATGTATTGCCTGAATGTGTGTAAGTGCACCTGTATTGTGCAATGTCCATGGGAGTCAGAAGAAGACATTGGACCCCTGTAACTGGAGTTACAGACAGTCGTTAGCTGCCATGTAGGTGCTAGGAATTGAACCACAGTCCTCTGCAAGAGCAGTCAGTGCTCTTAATTGCTTAGCCATGTCTCTAGCCCCAGTGTTTGATATTTAATCCAATGATTACTGTGTTCTGGGGAGCATCACTGTTCTGAAAAACATAGTCGTCTACAAAATGGAAATCCTGTTGGTGATACGATCTTAACCATTTATTCTTAAGTTTGGTGTTGATCTGGTGAGGCAGACTGTTATTCTGACATCTGTCATCCGAGTTTATAGTGGGCAGTTTAGGAGAAAGTTCTCAACCTTGGCACCAGAATTCATGATCTCACCATTCATCACTGGTGTGTGACTTTGGGTGCCTTAGTTTCTGTATCAAGCTTTGTTTTCCAAGATACACTGGTAATGCCTGCAACATGTGTTATTTCTGAAGGCCATGAGTAGATCAATTGGAATGAGATCATGGGTATGAAAGTGCTTTAGAAATACCAAAGAGGTGTACTGTTGTACTGTTGTCAGTGGCAATTAAGACATTGTTCCTCCAGGCTATGAGTCCTGTGTTTGCTATGGATAGTGAAAGCTTGAACAAGTGGTTACTGTGGTAATTGGATAGAATCCATGCATTCTCTTCAGCAGTACACTTCCATTTTAACCTGGCAGTTTTCTGGCTAGGTTGGGAATTCTGATTTCCAATCCCAAGTAGGGACTGCACAGTGTTCTTAGTGCACTAGAGATGCATTTGTACTTTGGAGCTGCCTACGTAGCTTAATTATGTAAGATCTTCAGTGACATACTACTTTTTGTCTTTGAAGAATAATTCTATGTATTTTATAGGCTGCAATTCTAATTACACAAACTGTGGTGGCCCTGTCTGTATATGTGCACCCTCACATACACCATATTTTAACCACATAGCTTCTTATTTAGTTTATTCCTTCCCTTTGTTTTTCTGGCAGTACTTGGGATTGAACCTAGGATTTCACTCATGCTAGACAAGCTGTCTACCACTGAGATAAGCTCCAGACCTAAAGCATACAGATTCTTTACAATAGAGTTGTCTACAGGTAAGTTCTGTTCACATGTAATGATGCTCACTGACGATTTTGAGATGGGATCTGGCTATGTAACCCATGTTGACATGAAACTCACCATTCTCCAGCTTCAGCCCTTAAGCTCTGTGATTATAGACGTGTACCACCATGCCTGAAAAGCTCCTTTTTTTTCCTCCATCAACTATATTTATAGTCCATAATTTCCCATATACTCCACTCAAAACCATATACAACAACAGATTAAATTCAGAAGCGGATAGAATTATCCAACCACCTCATATATTTTTAATTTTTTCATTCTTAGATTAGCATAAAAGTAATAAACAACTAGTGTTTTATTAGTCCAATGAACAAAAGTGATTTACAAAAGTAACGAATCATGTTCTTACCAACTTGTTTGAAAATATAGTTCTTTCATAAAATGCATTGTGTTGTAAATTAATAGTATATATAAATGTTATTAAATATTTTCAGAGCTGGAGAGTTGGCTTAGTGGTTAGAAGCACTGGCTGCTCTTGCAGAGAACCTCAGTTCGATTCCCAGCACCAATATGGAGGCTAACAAACATCTGTAACTCTAGTTCCTGGGCAGTCTGACACCCTTTTCTGACTTCTGCTGGCATTGTGTGACATGGGTATACTCACATACATGCAGGCAGTACACTCATACATATAAAATTAAAATATAATTTAAAAAATTTTAAAAACAAATGTTTTAAGTATTTTAAGTTTAATTTCTGATATAGTAAATAGATATAACTCATACTTTTTAAAATTTTTTATTGAACTTTTGTGCATTTCATACATTTCTTACATTTCTTAAGCTACTTTAGGCCCATTCACCCTCCCATCCCCCCCACCCCACCAGAGCTCGTGCATTCTGCCCTACATGTCTTGCATTCTTTTCTCAATCTTTTTAAAAAATTTTTGATGCAGAAGTTTATTATTATGGGCAGAAGTTTACTGTTTTGGTCAGTTCTCTGAATAGGTTTTTCTCTCTCTCTTTTTCCCTTTGATTTTATATTATTCTAAAATGTGTATATATATATATATATATTCCACACATACACCAAAATTACATCTGAAAATAAGCTATAGATTAATTCCAAAGCATGCTTAAGGATTCATATTTTAACAGTAGAGTTTCTTGCAGGTAGAAAAAAATACTACTTTACGTTCCTAAATTACATAGCAATTTGATGTATGTTTTAATGTAATTTTTTATAGTAGCAGCAGGTATTATAGTTGCTAAAAAGGAAAAATAAAATTACTCAGTTTGCTTTACAAATAAGGATTTGGTGCTAGGATCTACAAATGAGGGATACCATACATCTTTGGTTTTCTGGGACTGTATTATTTCACTTAGCATAATGGCTTCTGATTCCATCCATTTACTTGCAAATTTCATGATGTCATCTTTCTTTACCACTGTGTAGAATTCCATTGTGTAGATGTACCACTTTTTCTTTATCCACTCATTAGTCTAAGGACAATTGGGTTGCTTCCAGCTCTTTGCTATTGTGAAGAGAGCTGCAGTAAACATGGTTGTGCTTGGATCTTAGCAAAAGGATGAGTCTCGAGGGTATATACTCAGGAGTGGTATGACTGGGTCAGGTTGTAGGTTCATTTTGAGTCTTTTAAGAGTTCTCCACACTGCTTTCCATAGGGGTTATATAAGTTTGCATTCCCACTAGCAGTGAATGAGTAGTCCCCTTTCCCCACAAACTCTCCAGCATTTGGTATCCTTTGTTTTCTTGATCATAGCCAGTCTTACCCTGGTAAGATTAAATCTTAAAGTGGTTTTAATTTATATTTCCTTAATTATTAGCAGTGTTGAATACTTTTTAAGATGTTTCTCAGCCATCTTTACTTCTTCATTTGTGAAGTCTCTGTTCAGCTTTTTACTCCATCTTTTGAGTGAGCCATTGTTTTCTTGCTCCTTTGTTTTTTGAGTAATTTATATACTCTGGATGTTAATCTTCTATCAGATGTATAACTGGTGAAGGTTTCTTCCCACTCTGGGTTTTCTCTTCACTTCTTTGTTTCTTTTGCAGTACAGAAGCTTTTTAGTTTAAGGAGGTCCCACTTGTCAATTGTTGACCTTATTTCCTACACAGCTGTTGTCCGACTTAGAAAGTCTTCTCCTACACCTATATCTTATAGGTTGCTGCCAATCTTTTCCTATATCATTTCAGAGTTTCAGGTTTCACATTGAGGTTTTTGATCCATTTGGAGTTGATTTTTGTACAGGGCAAGAGGTAGGGGTTTAACTTTATTCTTCTACAAGTGGTGATCCAGTTTTGCTAGCACCATTTGCTGAAGATGTTGTCTTTCCTCCATTGAGTCTTCTTGGCCCCTTTGTCAAATATGAGGTGGCTGAAATTGCATGTGTTCAAGTTCAGATCTTCAGTTTTGTTCCATTGATCTACGGGTCTGTTTTTGTACCAATACCAGGCTGTTTTTATGACTATAGCCCTGTAATATAGTTTGAAGTCTGGTATAGTAATCCCCCTGCATTGCTGTTTTCCCTCAAGATTGATTTGGCTTTCTGGGGTCTTTTGTTTTTCCATATGAATTTTAGGATTTTTTTTTCTAAGTCTGTGAAGAAACTCATGGGGATTTTAATTGGGATTGCATTGAATCTGTGTATTACTTTGGGTAGGATGGTCATTTTTACTATATTCTTTCAATCCATGAGCATGGGAGGTCCTTCCATGTCTTCTTTGATCTCCTTCAAGGATTTAAAATTTTCATTGTAGAGATCTTTGGTATCTTTGGTCAGGTTCGTTCTGAGATTTTTTTTTTTTTTTGAAGCTATTGTGAATGGGAAATTCTCCTTGTATTTCTTCTCCGATTGCTATTGTTGGTATAAAGAAAGTCTACTGATTTTTCTAGGTTAATTTTGTATCCTGCCACTTTACTGAAACTGTTAATTATTTCTAGGAGCTTTCTGATGGAGTTTTTGGCACCCCTTTGGTAAACATCATGTTATCTGCAAAAAGGGATAGTCTGGCTTCCTTTTTCCAATTAATACTCCTTTAATTTCTTTTTCTTATTGCTTTAGCAAGCATTTCAAGCACTATATTGAAAAGGAGTGGAGATAGGGGGCAGGGAGGCTTCTTTTTTTATTGTGTGTAATACCCAACTTTTAATATGACAGAATTTAAGTTCTCTATTACTGATAATTTAAATTGTTCTGTTTTCAAGTCTGTAGAGCATCCTAATGGTGTGCATAAGCACATATTGTTACACATTATTCAAGGTAAATCCCTAGACCAATTGTGGTCAAAGGATAAAGATATTTCAAAATTGTTAAGTAGTGCCCTGTTGTCTTAGAAAATTGCACTGATTTGCATCTCGAACAAATGTTAAGAAGAAACCAAGACTTGGAGACCATTGAGACTTTAGATAGCTTGATCCAGATGATTCTGTCAGTGACTGTGTCATAGTTAGCTTCAGCTTTCAGTTCCACACAAAGTTAGTCATCCAGCCAGAGGGAACCTCAATTGATGAATTTCCTCCATCAGACTGGCCTGTGGGCATATCTGTGTGTTCTGGGTGTGAAAGGGCCCAGCTCACTGTTGACAGTGCTACTCTCTGGGCACTGAAAGGTAATTGAGCAAGGCCAGGAGGTGGGGGCAGTAAGCAGTGCTGTTCCTCCATGGTCTCTGCTTCAGCTTCTGCCTCCAGTTCCTGCTTTGGCTTCCTTTGATGATAGTCCATGACCTATAACCCAAATTAACTCTTTCTTACCAAGTTGCTTTTGGAATGGTGTTCGTCAAGGCAACAGGAAAGCAAATTAGAACAGACCTGTAGAATCAGCTTTAAACTCAGACCTACTCATGTGCTTTCTCTTCAGCAAAGGCTTTTCACAGTTCCCATCTTCAAACATAATTTGGGCTTTAAAACTAGGAAATATCAGTGGGCATGGTGACGCACATCTTGAATCCCAGCACTTGGGAGGCAGAGGCAGGCCAATCTCTGTGAGTTCAAGGCCAGCCTGGTCTACAGAGTGAGTCAGGACATCTGGGGCTACAGGAAGACCCTATCTGAAAAAGCCCGTGTCTTTTCATATTCAAATTACTCAGTACACAACAAATGGTACCTGAAAAGAAGAAATGGATGTGGGATTATTGGTTTGGAATAGGGTGACTTTGGCATGTCTTATTCACAGAGAGAGGGAAGTATACTGAAGTGTGTTGCTCTGGCCTGTCATATCTCTAGCTGACTCCTCAGCAAGAGCTTTCCTTGGACATCCTCTAGGGAGAATACAGTGATTTCAACACCACTCTAACTTACTGTGTTTGACCCCAAAACTTATTTTTAAATTTCCATAGTAAACACTGTCTGTTTGCTGCGTCACTGCATTCACATTCCCTTGCACTTGGCACATGTAGAAAGTGTTAATGTTTTCTTTTAGGAACTCTTTTTGCATTACTATTTAGTATAACTTCTCTTTCTCTATTCTGTGTGCTTTGTTGTTAGTCCTGCATTCTCCCCCCCCCCCATCTTAGGCTCAGACCAATCTTTCCCCCTCCATTTGTGTCTTCTCTAAAGAAAAAGTGGTCTCTCCCTGGAAGGGCATTGGTGCCTGCTCTTAACTTCATATTGAGACTTAGCCGTTCCCATCATCTGAAGCAGTATACCAAGTGTATCCACTGAGCCTAAATAAGCCATACTCACTTCTTAAAACTATTGTTTTGTTTTTGCTTTTTGTGTATTTTATTGACTTATGAAATAAAATTGGTTGTTCTCATTTTATGATTAAGATTAAAGAAACTGTGTGAGAGAAAGCACATGTGACTTACTTTAAATACAAGCCGAAGTCCAAACACATGATTCTTTACCACCCACTATTCCCGCTTCATTTCAAGAAGTCTCCAAGTTACAAAAACAGATTGTGTTCCAGAAATGCATCTTAAGATCAGTTAACTGGCACTTGAACTGCATTGTACCATAGTGAGAGGAAAAACAATTTATTTGGTAAAATCAAGTCCATTGGCCTGCAGAAACCTTTCAAAGTCTTACAGAGGAGCAAAATGCTGCATTTACAGTAAGAGCAAAAGAGAGTGATTGTTGTGGTTCTGGTGATAAAGAAAAATAAACATTTATTTTTTTTCCTAAACACAAGTAGATTTGCAGGGCATGGTGGCACACAACTTTAGTCCCAGCAGAGGCAGGCGGATCTCTGTGAGTTCAAGGCCAGCCTGTTCTACAGAGTGAGTTCCAGGCCAGCTGGGGCTACAAGGAGACCCTGTCTCAAAAAAAAAAAAAAAGACAAGTAGATTTAATTAGAAGACAAGAGGGTTGGAGAAATGACTCAGCAGCTCAGAGCACTGGTTGCTCTTGCAGAAGACCTGGGTTCAATTCCTAGCACCCACATGGTGGCCAACAACTTCTGTAACTCCAGGGAGTCTAATGCCCTCTTCTGACCTCCTCTGGCATTGTATGACATGGGTGCACTTAGACACATGCAGGCAATACACTCATACACATAAAATTAACTAATTAATTAGAAGAAGGATGGATAAAAATCACAGAATTGGAGGATGGGGCAGTTAGGATGCTCTGAAGAGCATTAGAGGTTGATGACAACCTATCTTAAATCCTATTTTACTTTAGAACTATAGAAACTTGTTTTTAGATGCTTTTTAATAGAACTTAGCCAACAATTAAGATGATGGGTAATAGGACTCAATAGGATTGGTTGAATTAAGTATCAAAAAATAGACTATTTCAGATGATACATAACCAACCAGTGGGTTGAAAACAAACAAGCAAATAAATGAGCAGCAGTGTGTCTTCCTCCTGTCCTAAAAGGAAGCACTGTAGACTTTGTCATTCATCCCAGCAGATACCATCACTAGGGTGGCTCTGCAGAGGCCTGGAGGGCAAGCTGGAAAAGTAAAGGATTCCAGTGATTTCTTTGCGTAATATGTTCTCAAGAGAGTTTCTAATTCTGGGGAATCATTGCATTGATCTCATCTAGTGTTTGCTTCTTACCTAGTTACTGATTTGCTAAAATGTCATTTAACATTTTAAAAGGTCACGCTTCTTCACATGTCCTATAATTTACTGGTTTTGGAGCATTAGTATACACCTCATCCTTCTGTTCACAGTAAACATGAGGCTGTATTCCTCCAAACAGAAGCTTCATTGAGCTTCTTGTGAGATGGCAGGCATACCTGGTGGGGGCCCTCCTTTTTGTCTCCTGGTCACATCCATGCTCCTGCCAGTCACTGTATCTGCTCTGTGAGTGACATAATTGCACTTAATTCACTCTGCTTTGTGTTGGGAATATTTTCTGAGTGCTGACTCTGGCTACTTCTATCCAAGACTGATTTTATGAAGGAAAAAGATGCATTTGTATACTACAATTCGGAAATTTTCTCCACAGCCTTTAGAAAAGGAGATTTGGGGTTGGTAGGCCACTTTGTAATGTGATGGCAAATCTGATGGATAAGTAACATCCACTTTATCTTCTATGTACTTTTATGTTTAAAAATTTGGGGGGGGGGGCTGGAGGGATGGCCTAGAGGACCCGGGCTCGATCCCCAGCACCCACATGGCAGCTGAGAACCATCTGTAACCCCAATTCCAGGAGAACTCCAGTTCCAGGAGAATCTGAGACCCTCTTCTGACCTCCGCAGCATTGCACAACACGGGTGCACAGACCTACATGCAGACAGTACATTCATATACAAATAAATAAATAAATAAATAAATAAATAAAAATTAAAAAAATTTTTTTTACCAAAACAGTTTATTAAGACAATTTAGTATGTGGTTAACTTGTTATGTAATATTTATTTAGCTGAATTTATGCATGTATGTGAGAGAGGCTTTTATCTGAAAGATAAATATTAAAATAACAATGCTAAATTTGCATCGTAGTACTTTTGAGTATCATCTGGGTACTAGTGTTCAGATGGGAACTTTTTACATTCTTCTTGCTTTCCTGGTCAGAATTTCCCCTGCTGATGTAATGCAATGGGTGAAAACAAGCACAGGACTCCTGTCTCTGGGTGATCCGGGTTACAGTAGCAAACACTCAGACTGGAAAGAGGTTATATCTTTAAATATTTGTGTTTGCCAGAAGTAGGGAGAGATTTCTCCAGAAGCTGTTATGTGTTCTTAGAAGATGCCATGTCGAAGGGTTAGGGATGCACAGGATTGTTTCTTTTTGTGGGTCTGTGTGTAGGTTAAATAGACCGGTGGCACTGATGGCTTTTCTCATGGTATTGCTTAGAGTGGGGTGAGTTGCCAGGGGAGAGGGAGGAGCTTGTCTAGTTCTGCCATTGCCTGTTGACTGCAGAGATGCTGCTAGAACTGGGAGCATGTGACAGGTTGCGTTTGTATCAATAGCCTAGGCCCTATGGTGGAGGGAAAATGTCAGAAACTTTTATTTGGAACAAATCTCATCCACAGTATTATTTTTCTCATGGTACAAGTAATACCTATTGTATACAGTATAAAAAAGTAAATTCAGGAATACCTTATATAGCATCCTTACTAATTTTTAGCATTATATCCATTATTTAAAGAAAGCAAAAAAAAAAAAAGAAAGAAAGCAAACCTTTGTGCTTGATAGTTTTGATTGTGAGAATTTATTCCTTATACTTCTTTAAATTGGCGACCTCTTTGTAAGACAAGACTTTCTTAATTAAAATTGTTACATTATTTTAACTTATACAGTTATTTGCCCTCGGAGTTACCTTTCATTTGGCCCATCACCCCTAAATCAGAACACCCAAGCATAATATTGTTAAAAAGTTGAAGGTTGGGGGGCTGGAGAGATGGCCTAGCGGTTAAGAGCGCCGACCGCTCTTACAGAGGACCCGGGTTCGATCCCCAGCACCCACATGGCTGCCGAGAACCGTCTGAAACTCCAATTCCAGGAGAACTCCAGTTCCAGGGGAATCCGAGACCCTCTTCTGACCTCCGCGGCATTGTACGACACGGGTGCACAGACTTGCATGCAGACAGTACATTCATACACATACAGAAATAAATAAAATTTAAAAAAAAAAATTTAAAAAGTTGAAGGTTGGTATTCTTGTTATCCTTCCCTTTTCCATCCAGAAATGTCTAGTTCTTAAAGGATTTTTGCCTGTCTAGTATGGGAAGAGAAGAAAGCCACCAGAGAGATGGTGTAGAAAAAGGAATCATAGGCTGGGCATGGTGGCACACACCTTTAATCCTAGCACTGGGGAAGCAGAGGCAGGTGGATCTTTGTGTTGAGTGAGTTCCAGGACAGCTGGGGCTACAGAGAGACTCTGTCTCGAAAAGACAAAAAGAAAAAGAAAAAGGAAACAGAGTATAGAAGGCTTTTATGGTATGGGGTGAGGGGACGTTGGCTGGTCCATCACAGATGCTGGCTTACATGCTGTCTCATTTTTAAAGAGCTGGTTTTAGATGCATTGTCTCTCTTACATACATTTGCTTGCCTGCTTATAACTGGATGCTTTATATATTTATCACTTGTAGGCTAAGACATTGAAGCATGGCTGTGAACAACGAGAATGATTTTGTGATTCTGACCAATGGCAGCATTACAACCAGTGCTACCAGCCCAAGTCCCCTCACTCCTCGTGATGGAGACCTTGCAGCCCAGCAGCTCACATCCAAAGAAGCACCAAAACCAAAAGTGAGTCCAAATGGATGCCTGCAACTTAATGGCACAGTTAAGTCATCCTTTCTGCCTTTAGACAACCAAAGAACACCACAGATGTTACCCCAGTGCTGCCATCCTTGTCCACACCACTACCCTTTGACCAGCCATAACAGTCACCAAGAATGCCATCCTGAGGCTGGCCCTGCAGCACCCTCTGCTTTGGCCTCGTGTTGCATGCAGACACACTCTGAATACTCTGCACCTCTGTGTCCAAACCATTCACCCGTGTATCAGACAGCGTGCTGTCTTCAGCCCTCACCACCCTTCTGCCTGCATCATCCGTGGCCTGATCATTTTCAACATCAGCCGGTGCAACAGCACCTTGCCAACATCAGGTGAGTATTCTGAATGTTTGATTGGCCTTCAGCTTTAAACTAAATTCCACATGGATATGACAGCTTCTGTTTATTTCTCCAAAAAGGGAGAGAAATGTGTCAAGGAAGAAAACCCACATAAATGCTTGTTTTGTGGATTGTATGAGCCTACTAAAATAAAATAAGATAGCCATGTTATCTGTTGCGTGTGTATGTGTGTGTGTGTGTGTGTTATGTATAGTGTACATGATTGGGTACGTGTGTGCACATGCATGTGGAGGTTGATGTTGAATGTCTTCCTTAATCACTTTGCACAGGGTCTCACTGATCTGGCTAGTCTGGCCAGCCAGCATGTTCTAGGGATCCCTATTTCCATATCTCATACACCTGGATTACAGGTGGGCTGGCTTGCTACCTGCTGTTTACACAGGGGCTAAGCATCTCTACGCCAGTCCTCAGGCTTGTGCAGAAAGTGCTTTATGTACTGAGTCAGCTCTCCAGCCCCTCCATTGACCTTTTGATCAGTTCAGTTCTGGGTCCCGATGTCTGCAAACTGCTTAGGAATCCTCAGGTTGCCCTTAAGTTTAGTAAAAAGTTTTATTGTCAGTGATTTCTGTTATTGTAGGTAAGAGGTAATTTATGGTGAAATTACCCAAGCAGGAGTGTTTTATTTCTGTTTCTGGTAGTGGTCAACCTTTACAAAAAAGAAGTTTAAATGCTTGCTTCCTTATACTTCATGTCTGAACTCATTTTCTTTTGTATGATTGTTTGTTTGTTTTTTGGTCTTTATGAGACAGGGTCTCCCTATAGTTCCAGCTGTCCTGGAACTCACTATGTAGACCAGGCTAGCCTTGAACTCACAGAGATCTGCCTACCTCTGCCTCCCCAGTGCTAGGATTAAAGGGGTGCGCCGCCGCTGCCGCCACCACCACGGCCTGGCTTATTTTGTATGATGTAAGTAACTATGTAATACATTGACATCAGGCAAAGTAACAAATCCTTTCACAGTAGATAAAACCCATAATCTGAAGTAAAAGACTTTAAAAGTATTTTTAGATCTGGTACCATGAAAATCCACGTCACTGTCAGTCCTCGTCTGTGCTTCAATCCATTTTCTTTTATATATGATTTTATATATGATTTTCAGAACTTTTTGCCATGCAAAAGTCATATTCACTGTAGGTGATGATATATTTTATAAAATTTATATTTATAAAAAATTATATATTTATAAGCTTTTTTATAATTTTTTTAAGTTTTGTGATTTTTAGGTAGTAAAAATTTTTGTGAGCTATAAGAAAGCATTGCCTTTTTACAATTAATGTATAGTTTATAGACAAATGCACAGGGCTCAAGGCTGCACTTGAGCAGTTTGTCAGAGAAACATACTAGTGTAATCCACATCTCACTGTGATGTAGGACATTTCTATCACTCCCGAATGTCTACATATCCCTGCTCAGTTCCTGTCAGTGCACCGAAGCCATCACTGTTCTCCTATCTGATACCGTTGGTTTGTTTGCTGCTTCTGGAACTGCACGCGTGTAGTCACACACCATGCATTCTTTAGTGTGTGGCAGTTTTTGCTCATCTTAATGTTTTTCTGAGATTGTGTTAGTTTTGTTTTTTATTGCAGAATTATAATCCATTGTGTGCATATAGCAAATCCCTTTTTTTTTTTTTTTTTTTTTTTAAACAGGGTCTCCCTGTAGCCCCAGCTGTCCTGGAACTCACTCTGTAGACCAGGCTGGCCTTGAACTCACATAGATCCGCCTGCCTCTGCCTCCCAAGTGCTAGGATTAAAGGCGTGCGCCACCACGCCCGGCTGCAAATCCCTTTTTAATTTAAGAATCTGATCCAGTACAGGGTAGTATTCTTCCCCTTTGTGGGATACAGTATTCTTTACCTCTTCAAGTCCTTCCCTTTTGTTGGGATGTGCACATTGTTGAAATTAGCCAGTTTTCTCTCCTAGAGACAAGAGGAAAGAGATGAGAGAAAAGGCCAAAACATGATGGGGCGGAGGAGAGGAACCTGCATATGCAGGTTCTGAGTGCATTTCCTTGGACTCAAGAGCTTCGTAGTTACGGAAGTGTATGGAATTCCCAAACCAGGCCTCAGATGATTTGTCCTGACAGCACTGGGCTGTATGACCAGGCTTAGAACCCTTCCCATTTTGAATTAAACTGTATAACTAGTTTATTTGAGGTTACATAATCATAAGTATTTATGGTTATATAAATTACATATATGATTGCAGAGTGAGGTGAGATAGCTAGTTCATTTTGAAATTGAACTCCATATGAAAGCCTCAAAATATTAAAACTATGGGCAGATAACTAATACTTTTGGTATGCCAGGTTGTGCCAAGACTTTCTGGATTTTTACTTAGCATTTATTCATGACCTAATTCAAGAGCCTTCTGTGTTCTTGAAATGGAATGGCATTAAAAAATCAAGCTGTTAGGCAGGTGGCTGAGCTTAACACTGTCCGTGGTTGGCACTGGAGCCTCCACAATTCTGGTGAACTTACTTCAAGTTGTAGTACCACTGGGTTCCTAGATTTGTCCCTGTGGGGTTTGTCTTTCAATGTTAACATAGTAATGAAAAGCCAGCTGCCTTCATGAGCAGGGGATGCTATTTAAAAGCAAAATGAGAGCCAATGAAGTTCCCTGTGGTAAAGGCTGTGACTGAATAGAGAATATTCAAATTTTGAGAGGAGAATTAAAAATATTATTTAATTTGAAAGAAAAAAGTTGATAAAAATGCCATGTCTGTCCATTAAGAAAAGTTGTGAAAGAAGGTAGAATATGATGAAGCAAAAATTTTATATTTATGGGGCTGGAGAGCTGGCTCAGCAGCTAAGAAGACTGGCTGCTTTTCCAGAGGACCTGGTTTCAATTCCCAGCACCCACGTGGCAGCTAACAATTGTCTGAAACTCCAGTTCCAGGGGATCCAGTGCATTCTTCTGAGCTCTGCTGGCACTGCAGGACACAGGTGCACTTACATACATGCAGACAAAACACTCATACACATAAATTGTTTTACCTTTATATTTAGAATTTTATCTCAGGAATTTGAGCCTCTTTGATTCATGTAAAAAATACCTTCATGGGTGTGGTACATGCCCAATTGTCACTGCCTACTTTATTGTGCTTCAAGAATGATGTATTTTTGATAGAGAAAATGTGGTACATCTACACAATGGAGTTCTACACAGCAGTAAAGAAAGATGACATCATGAACTTTGCAGGTAAATGGCTGGAGCTAGGAGATAATCAGGGCTGGAGGGATAGCACAGCCTTTAAAGGCTGAGGCTAATAAGCTAGGCGTGGTGGCACACGCCTTTAATCCTAGCACTTGGGAGGCAGAGGCAGGCGGATCTTTGTGAGTTCAAGGCCAGCCTGGTCTACAGAGTGAGTTCCAGGACAGCTGGGACTACAGGGAGACCCTGTCTCGAAAATTAGAAAAAAAAAAAAAAAGAAAGAAAAAGAAGATAGTCATGCTACGTGAAGTAACACAGTCCCAGAAAAACAAACGACAAATGTTGTCCCTCATCTGTGGATGCTAGCACCAATTACCTAGTTGTATGGCAAACTGAGCAATGTTAATGTGATCTGAAAACAACTGTGCTCTTATATTGTGAATCCCTTAAAAAAAACAAAAAGTTTTATTTCCAGGAGCTAGAGAGATGGTTCATTGGGGGGAAAAAAGAATGATGTATTTTTTTCAGCTGTATATTTATTTACATAATTAATTATATATGTTGGACATTTGTATGTGACAAGGTACAATTCTAAATAGGCTGAATTTTGTTTTGTACCTTCATCAAGTCCTAAACTAGAAGAAAAGGAGATAGTAAATCAATAGGCAGCTACACTGTCATGATAAATATCACGAAGAAGGAGCCCATATAGGGGCTAAAGATGAAGTCGCACAAGTGCAGAGAGAATGGAGGCTGTGGTCTTGCAGACATTTGGAGCCACTTGTGTAAAGAGGTGCAGGGTAGTGTGAACCCAGTTCCAGCTTCAGTGAGTGTCACTAGACTGTAGTCAAAGAAAGAATAGTGATGGGAGGAGAGACGTACCAGGAACATTCCTGAAGAGAATAGTGAACAGCACAGAATCTCTAGGCAGATCCTAAGAAGTTGTTTTAGGGGTATGTGTATGTTTGGCTTTTTCCTTTCCTTTCCTTTCTTTTCTTTTGATAGTGGTAAGATATACATAGTCTAAAATATCATTGGTAAATGTTCAATTAAATGGCATTAGCTACATACCCAAAGAACCTACTAATCTTCCCAATCTGAGGCAAAGGGACCTCAAGTTTAAGACCTAAAACTATTTTTCACATAGAAAAAAAAGTGTTAGGGGGGTAGAAAACAGGATTTATGGAAAGGAGGGTCATTTGAGATGATTTTGAGGTTTTCCTAATTTTATATCCCAAACATAGTCCAGCTGTATAAAAGCCTGTGCAGTTGGGATATGTTCCTTATCCTGTTGAGGGCTGGGAAATGCCTTTCAGGAATCAGTCCTCTTCCATCTGAGCTGTTGAAACAAGTTTTCAATTATCCACTTGGGATCTTCTTATAGCCATATTAAAGTGAAAGGGTCATGGTATTACTGCACCATTAATAAGGAATTCTGCCTCCAAAAATAGCATTCAAAAGTTCTAATCTAAACTGTACTTACCTTTTAATTTGGTGTTACAAAGAAGTGTTCTTGTTATAACAGAGCACTCCATGAATAACACTTGGCAGTCATAGGCTCATGATGCATTGAACCTTTGATGTTTTGGGGTACCTGCCAAATGCATTTTTTTTTGTTTCTCTAAAAGTGGAGATGGAGATAGTTAGCTTGAATGTTTTGTGTATCACATTGGAGGAACTAGAGCTATGAAGAGTTAGGAATGCTTGGCATAGAAAGACCACGGAACTTGGCATTAGCCCTTAAAAGTGAGCTGAGCACTGTCCCTGCCACCACACCCATGCAGTGGCTGATCTTTGACACTTCCTTTCTCCTTTTCTTTGTTTACCAGGTTTTTTTTTTTAATTGCCAGGTTTTTTTTAAATTACTATTTTATGTATATAAGTATATATCATCTACATGTATGTAAGTGCACCCATGTTGTGTAGTGCCTGCATAGGTCAGAAGAAGGCATCACATTCCCCTGGAACTGGAGTTATGGATGATTTTTAGCCGCCATGTGGGTGCTGAGAACCAAACCTGGGTCCTCTGCAAGAGCAGCCGGTGCTCTCAACCACTGAGCCACCTCTCTAGCCCTGTTTACCATTTTTTGACTCAACCTTTTGAGAGGCACTTTTTTGTTGTTCCTTTTTGAGAAATTATTTTCTATGAAGGAATTTTTTTTTTTTTTTTTTTTTTTTTTTTTGAGACAGGGTCTCCCTTTAGTCCCAGCTAGCCTGGAGCTCACTCTGTTAGAACAGGCTGGCCTTGAACTCACAGAGATCTGCCTGCCTCTGCCTCCCGAGTGCTAGGATTAAAGGTGTGTGCCACCACGCCTGGCTGAAGGAATTTTTTTTAAGAAATGAGAATTCATGTGTTAATGTTAAAAGAGATCAGATCACCATCTTCTCAACCCCAAACCTATGTTCTTTTGTTTAAAGTGCATCATAACTTTATTTCCCAGGGTCTTACCTGTTCCTGGCCTCACTGCCCAACCTCTTCTCAACCCTGGTGATGATGCTATTTGATTTAGCCAGGAAATCTGAACCCAAAATTACTCAGAATACTTTATCTTCACCGTCACTAACTTGGCATTGACACAGATCCCAGAGTCTCCACTTTGCCATGTCATCCAGAGTCAACCCAAATGCTTCTCTATGATACGGGATGGAGAACTTCAAGGTTACCTAGTCATGACTTTAGCAAGTACTTACTGAATTCTTTCTGTTGGATGCTGCAGACAGATGAGGACTTGAAGCCTGTTTCCCAACTTCAAAGGTGGGAAGGTGATGTGGATTGGGTGAGACACTTAGATCTCAGCATGGGTTGACCACTGGTAGGTTGTCATCTTTGATCATTGCATATTTCTCGAATATTTGTGGTATTACTTGGAGCACAGAAATTAAACGCTGCCATTATTTCAAAGGTACAAGCCAGACTAATGCATTACAACAGGAAGTTCTACAAGGTTATATTCCCCTCTTTTACTTTCTTTTCACTGAAAGTTACTAATCTTGAAATCACCATCTGTTCTTTTTTTTTTTTTTCTGGTCTTTTTGAGACAGGGTAGTCCCTGTAGTCCCAGCTGTCCTGGAACTCACTCTGTAGACCAGGCTGGCCTTGAACTCACAAAGATCCGCCTGCCTCTGCCTCCCAAGTGCTAGGATTAAAGGCGTGCACCACCATGCCTGGCTAAAATCACCATCTGTTCTTATTTCGTGACATAAACTGTGTGTGGCATCTCTAAGATCCCTGGACAGTAGCTTTTTTTTTTTTTTAGGAGTTTGCAGTCCCAGTAGCAGCTAATGAGCATTCCCCTTTCCCCAGATTCTCTCTAGCATTTGGTATCATTGGTTTCCTTTTTTTATTATATATATTTTATATTTATATAAATATATATTTATATATAAATATTTATTATATATAATATATAGTACAAGATTATGTTACTAATCAAATCTCGTCCCGTGTCCCCCCCGCAGCCAATGTCCCCCCCCACATCCCCGACACCCACCAGAGCTCATGCATTCTGTCAACATGGCTTTCATCTGTTCTCAGTCTTTTTTCCAAATTCTCCAAGTGGAATGTTGACTGTTTTTGAGCAGGAAGTTCACCATTTCAGGTCAGTTCTTGAATGCAGTCCTTTCTGTTTGTGTTTTGTTGGTATTTGTTTCCAAATGCATCACTCCCCAATTCTTTGGGACAAAAGCTCAAGGCCATACACAAAAATACAACTAGGTAATTGGCACTAGCAATCCCACAGATGAGGATACCATTCATCTGTTGTTTTTCGGGACTTGTTACTTCACTCAGCAATATGTCTTCTAGCCCAGCAAATTTACCTGCAAACTCTCAATGATTCCCTCTTTCTTTTACTTCCTGCATAGAACCCATTGTGTAGATGAACCACTTTTCTCTATCCACCGGTCATCCATTGAGGTCATTTGGTTGGGTCCAGCTTCCTGCTAGTTGAAGAGGCTGAAAGAACATGGCTGGTGCATGTATCTCTGCAGTAGGATGAGTCCTTGTAGTACATCCCAGAGTGGTATGGCTGTGCGAGGTAGCAAGTTCATTCCAAGTCTTCAAGGGATCTCCACCCTGCCCGTCCAAATGGCTGTACCATTTACATTCCCACCAGCATGATTAGTATTCCTCCTTTCTCCACAACTCTCCAGCACTTGGTCATTTGTTTTCTTGATCCTAGCCCAGTCTGTATGGAGTAAGAATATATCTTAAGTGTTTTGATTTGCATTTCCTTAGTGATTAATAATGTTAACACTTCTTTAAGATGTTCTCAGCCATCTCTAATTCTCTCACTTGTGAAGTCCTCTGTTCAGCTTTCTTCTTTCTTCATTATTGAGTGGGTCATTTGTTGTCTGTCTTTGTTTTTTTGAGTATATTTAATATTCTGGAAATCATCTTTGTCAGATGTATCTGTGGTGAGCGTTTCCTCCCACCTGTGGATTCCTCCCACTTCCTTATTTTTTCTTTATGATTACAAGCTTTTAGAGTTTTAATGAGTGTCCAATTTGTCAATTGTCCAACCTTATTTCTGTGCAGCGCTGTCCGATTTAGGAGTCGTTTCCTACCATATGTCGTGTAGTCTTCTGCCAACTTTTTTCCTATTGACCTCAAGTTTGGGGTTTCACGTTGAAGTCTTTAATCCATCTGGGGTACTTTTTTTGCAGGGTGAGAGGTAGGGGTAATTTCATTCTTCTAAAGGGGAGCCAGTTTGCCAACACGTACGGGCTGAAGTGATGTGTTTTCCTCCATTGGTGTCCGTCTTGGCCCCCTGTAAATATGAGATTGCTAGAAACTTGAATTGCTCAAGTGTTGAATTTTCAGTTGTTCCAAGTGGTCAACAGGTCTGTTTTTGTACCACGTACCAAGGCTGTTTTATGCTATAGGCCTGGTAGAGCTTTGAGCTCGGGTATATAGAATCAGCCCCCTAGTAATTGCTCTTTCACTCAGGTGTTGTTTTTTGGCTACCAGGGTCTTTGTTTTTTCCAAATGAAATTAAGGACTTTTTTTGTTCCAACGCCTGTGAAGAAACTCCTTGGGATTTAATTGGGATTCATTAAAATATACAAGATGTTTTGGGGTAGAATGGACATTTTACTATGTTACTTTTCCCATTCGATGAACATGGGAGGTTTTCCATCTTCTGAGGTCTTCTGTCCTCTTTCTGTTCAATTTCTCTCTTTTAAAAGGGTTTTAAATTTTTTTTTTTTTTTTTTTATTTTTTTTTTTTTTTTTTGTTTGTCCTTTTTTTTTTTTTTTTTTTCTCCCTGTAGCCCCAGCTGTCCTGGAACTCACTCTGTAGACCAGGCTGGCCTTGAACTCACAAAGATCCTCCTGCCTCTGCCTCCCGAGTGCTGGGATTAAAGGCGTGTGCCACCATGCCTGGCAAGGGTTTAAAATTTTTGTTGTAGAGATCTTTGTTGTCTTTGGTTAGGTTTGTTCCTAGGTATTTTATTGTTTTTGAGGCTATTGTGAGTGGGAAGTTCTCCTTGAATTCCTTCCTCAGTTGCTTGTTGACAGTAGCTTTTTTTTTTAATTTTTTTAATTAATTTTATTTCTGTATGTGTATGAATGTACTGTCTGCATGCAAGTTTGTGTACCCATGTCGTGCAATGCTGCGGAGGTCAGAAGAGGGTGTCGGATTCCCCTGGAGCTGGAGTTCTCCTGGAACTGGAGTTTCAGACGGTTCTCGGCCGCCATGTGGGTGCTGGGGATCGAACCCAGGTCCTCTGTAAGAGCGGTTGGCGCTCCTAACCGCTAGGCCATCTCTCCAGCCCAACAGTAGCTTTTATAAGGAGTAAACTACATTCTTTAGACCTTTGGTGTACAATCAGATCCAATGAAATTTAAAATTCAGTTCTTCAGTCACACTAGCTACCTTTCAAATGCAGCAGCTCCATGGCTAGTAGCTATGTTAGCACAGCAGTTGAAGGTCATTCCCATCCTTTAAGGAAGCTGTATTTTGGCCCGGATACCTTTTTTAGCTCTGTAAAGCAACTCAGATCCTTTTCAGTCTTGGTGGTAGTGAACGGGATTTATGTGATACAGAGTAACAGCAGGGGTGTGTGTGTGTGTGTGTGTGTGTGTGTGTGTGTGTGTGTGTGTGTCTGTCTGTCTGTCTGTCTGCCTGCCTGCCTGCCTGCTTGCCTGTGTGTGCATGAGTGCGGTGTGTGAGTGTGTGCATATAAGCCAGAAGTCAGCATCAGATATCTTCTTCCATCACTCTCTAAATTATTTTTTGAGACCCTCTCATTGAACCTGGAGCTCACTGTTAGGCAAACTGGCTGGCCAAGGAACCCCAGGGATGCTACTGTTGCTGCCTCCAGCACTGAATTCACAGGCACACACTACCATAGCTGGCTGACTTTTTACATGGGTGCTGTGGACTGAACTCAGGTCCTCATGCATGCGTAGCAAGTATTTTACCACCTGAGTTCAATAACACCAATATTTGACAGTGAATACCCTTTTGGTTAACAAATTCTACTTAATTGGAGTTTGATTGAAATGATAAAAGGTGAAAAATCTTTTCCTCAAAATCAAAAGGACTAAATTCCTGTGTTAGAAAAAGCTGTATAACAGACAGTACCCTTTAAAATTTAGAGTCCACAATTGCATTCCATAAAAGCCGCTGCCTACCATCATTTGAGTCACTCTGAAGGCAAAAATATTAGCTTACATGGTTTGTAGTGTTGGGGTCTTTGATGAGGCTGGCGAGATGGCTCAGCAGTTAAGAGCACAGGCTGCTCTTGGAGAGGACCCAGGTTTGATTCACAGCACCCAAATGATGGCTAACAACCCTCTGTAACTCCAGGGGAATCAACTTCTTCTGACCTCCCTCCATGGGTACTGCATGACACAGGTGCACTTACACACATGCAGGAAATACATTCATACACTAAAATAAATAATAAATAAATAAATTTTTTAAAAGAAAGATAAAATGAAAAGCAGGGTTCTCTCGAAGGTAGACAAATAGGAGCAGTTGCGGTAGAGGCTGTTCCTTCTCACTGGTTCCTGTTCTCAGTCCCTCTCCTTTCCTCGTGCACCCTGTGAGGGAAGAGAACCTCATCTTTGGAAGGGAAGCAATGCATTTGAATCCTGACTGCCTTCATAATCTAAGGTATATATTAAATCTCTCCCAACCTTGGTCTCCAGTTCTGTGAAAATGGGAGTAACTGTAGCTGATTTATCCTGGTGCCATGCCTAGCACCAAATTTCCATCTCTTCTAATTTTGTTTTGCCCATATTCTTAAGTTTTAATGTTGTTCTCTATTGCCTGTACTTAATTCTTTTGGTATTGTCTCAAAATCACAGCTATTGCTGCAGCTTGGCTTAAATAAATGCATGGCATACCTTTTCTTTCTTAGGTATAAATTATACACTCTACCCTATCCAAGTAGGAAAAAAAGGAGGACACTAGTTTGCCTCTTGTTGAATAAGGGGGTTGTTGAAAAGGCTCTCAGAACCTTTATACTTCATACGAATTACGTAATCTGATTATGATAGTTACAGAGTTATTTTAGAAGAAGTCTGGCCAGACTTAATCTTGATTTTACTGAAACCAAGATTTATTTTTACATTCCTTAAAGTAGCCAGATTAACTGTTTAAAAGGGATTATGTTTGTAATATTTAAAATGTTCCAAACTTGCTTGCCAGAGTCAGTCATTTTGGCAGTCAGGGGAAGTGCAGGCTTATTTTATTAGGGGCTTCTTTTAGAGAGTTCTTTATATTTTAAATGAACAAAGTTTAGAGTCTTTTACCCTATGGAATACATTGGAATGTACTGCACAGTGTTTAATACATTTCAGAATATGAACCTTGGTCATCTTTTACTTTTATGATGAATATTAAGAAATAATACTGTTTATTTCATAAAATTAATATAACACTTTGGAATGAAGCAAACATATTTTCTAGTTACTCTCTTTCTATATTCCTGCTAGGAGAAGAAAAAAAGAAATGGCTCTGGTCCTCCCCCCACCCCCATCAGTTAAAAATTTTTTGAAAGGTTGTAAAATATTTGGCAGAGAGTAAGACTTAATTAAAAGCATTGTTACCGATTGGTTACTTCTTGAATGCCAGAACTAGGCAGCTGTTACAAACTACAACTTTTTTCCAAATCTCAATAGATTACTAAGTGGAATTTAAAAGAATTTATAGACCATTTACATGAGATTGCTGTACTAGCATTCTTTTCAGCAAAACTAACTGTACGAAATTCCTTTAAACACTTTTATTGATTTTTTTTTTGAGAATTCCATACTGAGATCCCCTCCACCATCTCTACCTTCACATTACCCTTCCCAACTTCATAGCCTCTGTTCTTCCTTAAAGAGCCTATCAAGTCAAATTTGTGTTCCCCAAATACTCTTGCATGTGGGTCCATCCCCTGGAGCCTGATCAAGCTACCTGGCATTGCACCCTGAAAGAAGGCTTACTCTCCCTTTCCTGACAGCCGTCACTTGCTGGTAGCTCCTCAGCTAAGATTGGGGCTTCTTGCTCACCTCCTATATCTGTGCTAGAATATGTTTGGCTTGGGCTTGTGCATGTCTTATCTGTGTTGCCACAAGCACTGTGTGTTCATATATGCAATTTCTCTATTGTGTCTGGAAATGTGGTTTCCTTGTAATCAATCATTCCACCACTTTTGGACCTTACAGACTTTATACCCTCTCTTCTACAATGTTTCCTCTGCTTTGGGAGGAAAAGCTGTGATTTTGGTGTCCCATTTAGGGGTGAGCACTCCACAGTCTCTTGTTCTCTGCTCATTGACCAGTTGTCAGTCTCTGTGTTTATCTCTGTCTGCTGTAAGAAGAAGGTTGTCTGGTGAAAATTGAGAGATGCATCAATATATGGGTATAACAGTAAGTCATTAAAGAGTCAGTTGAATACTGTGCCCATTTAGCAGAATACCAGTAGTAGTTTCTCTCCTATGGCTTGTGACCTGTTTAGCTACAGGTTCTTGGCCCTGATGTCCCAGGTATGGGATCTGTCTTGCGAAGCAGGCCTTAAATCCAACCAAAAAGTGGTTGGTTACTCCCATTCCATGTGTGCCACTATTGCACTAATGGACATATCTTGCCAGATCAGTTATTAATTGTAGCTCACACAGTTCTCAGTTGGGTAAGGTTGATGATTACTTTTCTAGTAGCATGCATAGCACCTTCAAGGTCAGTATCAGATTGATTTTTCCTTGTTTGTTCTATACATCATGTATCTAGTATCTTTAGCAGTAGGGTCTTACTGTCTAGTTCTAGAGGGTAACCAAGAGCAGTGGCAATAGCCAGTATTGTCTGAGGGTCATTGACGCCCAACCCCTGTCAACAATTCCAAAATAAGGAGCCCATTCCTGCCATTAGACTTTTCATTTGCTAGCTTGTGGTGCATGGAAGGGGCCTTGTTCTCTCCCATTATAGGGCTACTCCTTTAAACTCTTTATATCGTATATGTATGTAGTTTAAGAAGCTTCTATAGTAGTGGGTTTCCATATGACTTTTTCAAAAGGCCCTTAGTGTTAGTCATCCCTCTCCATATCCTTCCTCTATTCTGCCCTCTTGTTCCCTACCCCACTTAACTCTTTTTCCTTTGAATCTTTAGATATATATGTTTCAATTAGAAAATTCATAAAGGTCAGAAAACTAATAAGAGTCCATGGAGGGTGCAGGATTCCTGAGCAGGGAGAGAATGCAAAGATATAAGGGGAGAATCGGAATGACAAAATTACATTTTAATATTTTATTGGATAATTTTATACAATATATTTTGATAATATTCAGACCCCCCCCTTCATTCATCCCCACCTTATCCTCCCAACAAAATTACAGGGTTTTTGTTTTTTTTTTTAAACACAAACCAGATATCAACTGATTGCTTGGTATTTAAGAATTTGAAATAAAGCTTTGTGCCTGGGGCATATATGAAGTTTAGTAAATATTTGTTAGATAAATGAATAAAAAAGATTTCTCAAGACAGATTTTTTTTGACATGGGGAATAAATAATTCCAATACTTAAAAAAATTTTAAAACACTTCATAAGCCTGGCATGGTGGTGCACACCTTTAATCCCAGCACTTCAGAGGCAGAGGCAGGTGGATCTCTGGGAGTTCAAGGCCAGCCTGGTCTACAAAGTGAGTTCCAGGCCAACTGGGACCACAGGGAGACCCTGTCTCAAAAACACCAAAAAATAATAATAATAAAACCACTTCATGGACTTAGTTGGTCACCATCATCAAACAGCTTATGGTCTCTAAAGAAGGGAATGATGTAGGCAAAAATAGCCACTTCATGAAACAAAATGAGGTTTAAAAGGTAGGGGAGTCCTAAAGAGGAAGATAGAGTTCATAGGAAAGTTTAAGAGTATCATGGGAGATGGGAAGAGGTTTCTCCAACATGGACAAGAGTCTAGGTTCCCGAAATATGGAAGAGGAGACCTGCGAGAGATGAGTCAGGACATGGTTCAGCTGAGCAGTTCCTTTTTGTGGAGAATGGCCAGAGGGGGTATCTGTCACTGGGGTTCCTCTCAATTTTTGAATAATAATAATACCCCATAACTAGTCCAAGAGTGCTCCCCTGACACAGTGGATTCTGAGTATTGTATACCTATCATAGATGATTTGTTGCCAACTACTTGGTTGTTTTTTTTTTTTTTATGCTTTTCATCTCTTTCTCAATATTCTCCATGAGGAAGCTGACTGTTTTGAGCAGAAGTTCACTGTTTCAGTCAGTTCTTCGATGCAGTCCTTTCTGTTGTTGTTGTTGTTGTTGTTGTTGTTTCCAATATGCATCGCTCCCAACTGCTTTGGACAAAAGCTTAGGGGGCCATACACAAGAAATACTTACAACTAGGTAATTTGTTGCCAACTACTTGTATATAATAATAATTTACTTCTACCTGTGATTGATAAATACTGTCTCAAGTTTGTTAAGCTAGTTTTGTACTCTTCTGTTTCTTTAGGACCTAGCAAGGTGCCTGGAATTTGCTAAGCATGCAGACATTAATTGTTGAATGAACTAAATAGATAATTAAGCATTGATCAAGTTATTCCTTTGGAGAGTTCAGTGATAATTTGATAATGAAAACTAGGCTGCCGGGCGTGGTGGCTCACGTCTTTAATCCTAGCACTTGGGAGGCAGAGGCAGGCGGATCTCTGTGAGTTCAAGGCCAGCCTGGTCTACAGAGCGAGCTCCAGGACAGCCAGAGCTACAGGGAGACCCTGTCTCAAAACAAAACAAAACAAAACAAAACAACAAAAACCAAAGGAGAACCAGGGCATGCTGGTTCAACACAAAGAGTGAAATGTTTCCCCCGTTAAGAGAGTGTTCCTCTTTGCAAATATACCTTCTTGTCCTTCAGAGCTCCTCATCCCAAATGCAGTGGTTTCTAACTTTAAATACAACCAACCAACTGTTGGTTGTTTGGTGAAGAGAAAAGGAATAAAGGTAGTCCTGCAGTCCACTGACCAGAGCCTAGTGGTTTTTATATTTGGTTTCTGAATCCCCTTCTAAGGGGAAGAGGTAGAAAGAAGACTATGCCCCAAGGAGAGCCTGCCTGAGAATAACCTCAGGTAACTTCTAGATGTTTACATGACTCTACAAACATTTGTTACATTATAAAACTATTGGTTATAATTACCCATGTGTGGGTTTTTTTCTTTTTAGAAAGCAGAAAAAATTGAAAGTCAAACACCAGATTGGATTTGACTATTATTCTCTATGAGTTTACATAATAAATCAGTTTCTTTCCCCCATCTGAATGGAACAAAGCCTTGACAGTCACAATTAGGTCACCATTCAAGCATCATGCTTTCTACTAGAATGTAATCCATTTACTATAAGTTAATTTGTATGAGTTAAGGAAGACTTATTTTCTTTAAGCCAAAGCTACTGTCTTAAAAAAAAAAATTTTTTTTTTGGTCTTTTTGAGACAGGGTCTCCCTTTAGTCCCAGCTAGCTTAGAACTTACTATGTAGACCAGGCTGGCCTTAAACTCCCAGAGATCCGCCTGCCTCTGCCTCTTGAGTGCTGGGATTAAAGGCGTGCACCACCACACCTGGATAAAAAATATTTTTAATTAATCAGTTTCCCCTTTTAGAATTCTAATTGTTTGAAACTAGTTCTTTACTGTTGGTGGGGAAAAGGCATTCCTAAACCTTTCTTTCAGGTGTGCATTGTGCAGGAACAGAGAGCTATATGGTATTTTGATCATTGTGCCTTTCTCTGTCCCCATTAAAAGTGGCAGGGACAAAATGTGTTTGAAGATGAATTTCCCATGGCCTGCTTCCTTCACCTTTTAGTTAACAGTAGAACTGCCTTTATTTTATTTTTTTTTTAATTTTATTTATTTCTGTATGTGTATGAATGTACTGTTTGCATGTAGGTTTGTGCACCTGTGTCGTGCAATGCCGCGGAGGTCAGAAGAGGGTCTCAGATTCCCCTGGAACTGGAGTTCTCCTGGAATTGGAGTTAAAGACGGTTCTTAGCCACCATGTGGGTGCTGGGGATCGAACCCAGGTCCTCTGCAAGAGCAGTCAGTGCTCTTAACCGCTAGGCCATCTCTCCAGCCCCTGAACTGCCTTTAAATAAGTGATCTTATCAAGCTTTGGATCATCTTGCTGAGCAGGACTGTGTTACTCATACAAGGGCCCCAGCCATTCCACTCCCACTCTCCTTTGTGTGCTTGATTCCTTCCTTGCTAGCCAAAGTTAGGACCAAGCTCAACTAATAAGAGATTTTCATTGATTAATTGTGTGGGCATGGGTGTGCATGCCACGACAGACGTGAAGTTCAGAGGATGTGTTGGTTCTCACTCACCTTCCACCACGTGGGTGACAGGGAATCACACCAGGTTTTCAGGCATGCAGAAAGCTACTTTCACTCACTGAGTTGTCTCATAGACCCAAGAGAAAGTTTATTAAATTGAAACTGAAGCAGTTACATAAATCTTAATGTGTTCTAGCTTTGGGGCAGCTTTGAGTGTGGATCAGGCAGACATCACGTTCCTTATGAGCAAACGTTTTTTTTTGAATGTTGCATAGAAATGCCTTCATGGGTTAACCTGGTTTGGCTTGTAATTGACACAACTGTCAAGCAGGTCCAGTAAACATCCAGTTATCTCTGCTGCATCGCCAGCAGATAGACTTCCTTAAGTCCCAGGTATGTAGTGTTGGCTGTGTCGGCCCAGGATCTCTAAGTGTGTGCACTACATTGCTGCTCATTTGCTGCAGCATTTAGCACCTCTTCCCAGTAATGTTCTTAGTGGCTTTAGGGGGAAACTGCCAACTATTAGTTCATCAGTAGCAATTGAATGCTCAAGTGAGCTTTAAAGTAAACAGACATAAAAGAGAGGAAGCCTTGCAGCAGGACTGTCTTACTGACATTGATTCAGATCCTGTTAGTATGGACATTCACAGACTCTTCAGCAGTCACAAGTCCTAGTGGAACACACAGTTCATTTTGTCCTCTGTATTGGCTCATTCCTGTCAGTTATAAAGAGATTATAAATTTGTATATTTAAAATTTAGACATTAAGCTGGGCGTGGTGGTGCACGCCTTTAATCCTAGCATTTGGGAGGCAGAGGCAGGTGGATCTTTGCGAGTTCAAGGCCAGCCTGGTCTACAGAGCGAGTTCCAGGACAGCTGGGGCCACAGGGAGACCCTGTCTCAAAAAGACCAGAAAGAAAGAGAGAGAGAGAGAGAGAGAGAGAAAGAATAAAAAATAAAATAAAATAAAATTTAGACATTGATTTCTTAATGTAGACACACTCATAATTCAGGGCTAGATATATGTAAGAAAGATCAATTCAGTGTTGTATTATGACCACATAGTTTAGAGATTAAATACTTTTTTTCCTCAGTTAAAGTAGTTAACACAAGACATTCTGTTTCCAAATAATCATGTAAGGAAAACAGTATTTAATCATTATGAATTATCCTATAAAAATTATTATAGTTCACAGCTTTAATTCCAGCACTAGAGAGGCAGAAGCAGGTGGACCTCTGTGAGTTCAAGGCCAGCCTGGTCTACATAGTGAGTTCCAGGTCAGCTGGGGCTACAGGAAGACCCTGTCTCACAAAGACCCTGCAAAAAAAATATTATAGTTGTATTTAAGTGAAACAGTCAAAGTCGTCATCAAGGTTTCAAAGTGAGAAGAGGTGAATAAGTGTGATGTACCTCCACTTCTCATCTACAGGTTTTTAGGCTTCCCATGAAAAATAACCAGCTATAAATATCTTCTGTGTTAATAGTGTGCCTGTCTGCCTGTGGTCATATGAGCAGCTAAGAATATTGAGTTGTACATGAGCATTGCAACTTCGGCTACAGAAATTCAAATTATCCCTGTGTGTATTTCTTTTATTTGATTAAGGATTTTTATAACAAGATGACCTTTCTAAGAATTTCAATAATAAATTTTATTGTTATTAAAAATATTCTAAAATAGGCCACAGTTATGTGTAATAGGCTCTTAATTTAAAGAGCTTTCGAGAATTCTGACATAGGACTTTGTCATGCAACATACTTAATGTCTTTGATGAGATAAATGGACTTTATTGGCATAAGGTTGCAAATAAAGCTACAGTGACAGTGTAATGATTTCATTGAGACCTTACTGAGTGCCAGACATTGGCATTATGTTTTTTACCCTTGAAAACAACACAAGGAATTTTGTGCTATTATTGTTATCTCTACTTTATAGAAGAAACTAAGGTCTGAAAAAATTGAATAATGTTTAAAATATTAAATACTTTAGAATATATGGTAGAACCTGAAACGGAGTCTAAGTCTGTTTGATTTGGATCCCCCCCCCATATTAGATTCACTTGAGTCCTGAATGTTTGGCATAATAAACATCATGCTTTATAAAAAGATGACCAGAAAATTAACAACTCAGCATTTACTAGGGAGTTGGAATCCTTCCTCCTAATTACTGTTCTGTATTACATAACTAATACAAAAAATTTTTTGCTAATTTTTTTTTAGTTCTATCAGTAGTATAAGATAGTTATCAGATGCTTACTATGTTGTAAGCCCCATGCAAACTCATTGAGATCATAGAACTGAAATTATACTGATCTTACAGACCACATAAATGACCAGGAAAGTGCAGGTGGTATGTCTTAGACCACTCTAGTCAGTTTTGGATCATGTAAATAACAAATTGACAGTGCTACCACACATAGACCTGAAGAAGGTGAGGAATTCTGCACCCTGTCTGCCATAAGCAAACTACTTAAACACCATAGTTGATGTGGACTACACCATAGGTTTTGAATGTTAGTGGTGGTTAGTGTGTTTTTCCATGTTTAAGATGAAGTTTTATTATTTATTCAAGATTTAAGATCTGTGACTTGTAAGTCATTTGAATAGATATTTCTAAAACTTCAAGAGAAAAAAATGAGTAGTAATTGTAAACATTACTAGGACTTCATTTTATGTATTTTCCTAAGTTCTACTTAAACTTTTATCTTTGTCTTAAAAAGGGTGTGTTAGACAAATTGAGTCTATGATGATAGATGCCTGTGAGCTGTCTTTTCTCAGGGACAGAATCTGATTATTGACTGGGAAGAGATTCACATAGCCTTTGAGGTGGTGAAAATGTCATGTGTTGTGATGTGAGCAGTGGCTACGTGGGTGTTTTCATGTGTAAAACTCCATCACACTGTACTTGAACTCTGTGCCATTGACTGGAGAATTCAGTGGAATGATAAAAGGACAAAATAAGGGATGAAGAGACCGTCACTCCACCCTAAGACTCCTTTCACCTTCCTGGTTTTCCCAGGACAGCTGAAAAGCAAGGACCAGACTGTGCTGCTTTTATATTTCAGGTCTGGAGTGGGAGAAAGGATAGAGGACAGGGGAAAGGGAGGACTTCCCAGCCACATATTCATCTCCTCTTAGTGACTTCACTATTAAGCCCAGTTTGCTCTCTGAGTTTTCACCTTGCTGCTTATATGTTTTCTCCTCCATTTGAAGATAACAAAAATCACCAGCATTTTGATTTAGGAACCTTAGCAGGGTGGTAGAGTAGTTTGTACCATGAGCACATGACACACATTTCTTGCCTCGTTCCTACTTGTCTTCCTACTTTGGTCCTTGAGAGCAGAAATTGTGTCTGTTACTTTTTCACTGCTCAGGAAGTACTTAGTGAGTTGGAATTTTTAGGGTGGAGAAGAGATGACAAAAGGAATGATTTACTAGCGCTGAGAAAATAAAGGGCCATCCTTCCTCTGGGAAAGCAGTCGTCCATCTTCCCATAGTGCTGTCCAGGATGATAGCAGAGAAGTAAGCCAAGATTGCAGTAAGATTTAAACTTTCCAGATGGAACAGTCCAATTTAAGGTCAGGAAGAAAGCATAGAAAGGGTGATTTTGACATTTATGACAGAAGAAAGCCTTGGAGCCTAGATTCATAAACCTTTTTTCTCTCAAATACTTCATCCCATGAGATACGTCTAGGAAAAGTAAGTATGCCCGGTTGACTTGGAATTCTTGTGAGTTTGCTTTGTAGGAAAGCGTGTGGGAGTCCCCTCAGGCCTGTTAGGAAACTGAGCCCAGAAACTTTTGACAGATCCCTCAGGGCCTTTGTTCTGGGCTATGATTTAGCGTGTACATGCCATGGAGAAATGGAGTTCTCAGGTTTGGCTGGAGGCCCACTCAGTAATTTTCTGAATTAATTAAACTGAACTAATTTTCAAGTTACAGGTGTAAGAATGATACTGTAAATTCATCAATTAAAAAAAAAAAAAGAGAGAGAGAATTAGGGTTTCCTAAATGTAGTCCTGAGGTTTTCCTCTTTTGAGGCCAAAATACAGCAATGTTACTCTTTGAAAAGAATTGGTAGACAGATCTTGGGTACACTAGGACAAACAAAACAGCCCTGCTATGTGTAAAACCTTAACGAAGTAGAGCCTCTTTGTAACTTGATAAGCTCCTGACTTTTACCCAGTCACACACTCAAATGGGATGGGGAAGATGAAGAAATCATGGGCAGTTTCTTTTGAGGACATCAGGAAACAGAAATGGATCCTCAGATTCCCATTAGTCTTCGAGTCCAGTTTTTCAAAATCTCATAACAAAACAGACACCAGGTAACTAGAGTTTCTGTGGCCTGTGTTGAGTCTTGAAAGGTCACCCCAATCCCCACACATTCCCACTGGTGACTGAGCCCACGTGAGCAGCTATTCCTAGGTAGCACTAACTCATAGCCTGGGCTAGGACAGGTTTGACAGTTCTGAGAGACCCTGAAAAATCCTGTCCCGTAGCTCTCTGACTGTGCCACAATTAGCATGTTAGTCTCACATATTTTTGTGGAAATAGATTTTTGGAATTTATTTTCCTTCCTTAACATAAGGCATTATTGAAGATGAGAGTTGAAATATCACACAGTAATAGAGCTGGCCAACATCTTCAGTGAGTGGAATGGGAAAGCACAATGTCTAGATCAAAAATGACTCCATGTAGTAATAGAAATTATGAAGAAAAATTACACCTATTGAAAAGATTTAAGTGCGTGTCAGAAATATCGTGCTAAAATTTGAGAGCCAGCAAAATGGCTCAGTGGGTAAAGGCACTTGATACCAATCCCGATGAATAGTTCAATTCCCAGGACCTACATGGTGGAAGGAGAAAATTGACTTGTGTGAGAGTCTCACACACACACACACACACACACACACACACACACACACGCATGCACGCACGCATGTATAAATAAATGTAATATCTCAACTAGGAAAGTATTTGCCACAATTATAATATCTTATAGCAAACATTAAGATTTTTTTAACTACATAGGAAAATATGTAAATTAAGAAACAAAGTAATTTTGTGCATTGCAAATGTGCAGTTGAGAATAAATTATGACAAATATAGTAGAATCTTATACAGCTAAAAATCATGTTTTCAGAAAAATTTAAGTAGTAGAAAAAACTCATAATCCAAAGTACTAGTATGTGCCACCAGATGACCCTAGTAGTGTGCATGTTTAATTTTTAATTTCTGCATTTAGGTGCAAGGAGGAAGGGAAGTAGATCAAAACAGTCTGAAATTTTATCTATATAGCGACAGTATCCACGATTGCTCCATAATCTTCACTTTTAAGACTTTAAGAAAGTGAATGTGTGTAATTATCAGATGTCAGAACCAGCTTTCAAAAAGAAATCACATCTCTCACACTGATGCTTTCCTCCTCCTTTAAAATTACAGTTCATACATTGTTTTCACACAGATGGGAAGTGAACCGGGGGTCTTGCATGTACTAAATAAAGTCAAGGCCTCCACCTGAGCTCAAGGTTCATATTTTAATTAATTATTTTTTATGTGTATGAATGTACTGTCTGCATATAGGTTGGTGCACCCATGTCATGCAAAGCCACAGAGGTCAGAAGAGGGTGTCGGATTCCCCTGGAACTGGAGTTAAAGACAGTTCTTAGCCACCATGTGGGTGCTGGGAATTGAACCTGGGTCCTCTGCAAGAGCAGTTGGCACTCTTAACCACCAAGCCATCTCTCCAGCCCCAAGGTTCCTATTTTAAAAAAGAACAAATCATTTAATGTAATTAAATTAAAGGTAAAATTTTAGAATTTTGGAAGGATCAGGACAGGTGCTCTTAGAAATTTGAAGTAGCAAAAAAAAATAAATAAATAAACTGGGCCTGGTGGCGCATGCCTTTAATCCTAGCACTTGGGAGGCAGAGGCAGGTGGATCTCTGTGAGTTCAAGGACCGCCTGGTCTACAAAGTGAGCTCCAGGCCAGCTGGGACTAAAGGGAGACCCTGTCTCAAAAAGACAGAAAAAAAAAATTTTGAAGTAGCCCTTTCAACAAGCTATTGGCCAATCTAGTAAAATCCATAAGGTGGCAAGCCAAATGACTCCTATCCATGCCTCACCACAGGCATCTTTGATAACCTGGCATTATTTCCCACAGTGTTGTCAGATCTGACACTCCCAGCACAGATGTGTTAAACATAACTAGTCTACTAGTTTCCGTGGTCATCTCAAGTTAACACTTGGAAAACTCTGCACTGTCCTCCTGTCACAGTTCTGAGTGTTTTTCCCACTAAACCTTTCTTTTTATTAAATTTTTATTTTTGATACTTAAAAACAAAGCCTGCTTCTCTAGTATTGTTCCTAAACATTTAAAAACACTTAGTTCTTACTTACCTTGAAGAGGATCCTGTCTATTGACTTTTATGTGCTGTTTAACATAGAAGTTTGATTAGAGGCGCTTAGTTCCCCAGCTGTATCATGGCAGTGTTGAAATGCTTCCCAGCAGGCTGAAAGATACATGATCTGAATTGTCTAAAATTCCATAGGAGAATGCAATAGAATTTCACAGCAGGAAAGGTCCTTGGAAATAATTTAATCCCACTCTTTATTATATGGATGAGGAAATTGAAGCCAAAAAGGTTAAAACCCAGTTGGAAACAGGTCTTCTGACTTCTCATTGTGGTCTTTTTATTAAAAACATCATCCTCAGAATATTCCTAAATGCTGTTCCATGGTTGTTTGGCTATTGCTAGTATATATGATAGGTTTGGGAGTTGCAAACAAAGCTGAGTGTGGTGGCACATGCCTTAATCCCGGGCCTTGGAAGGCAGAGTCAGGAGGTTCAGCCTTGACTACATAGAGTTTGAGGCCAGCCTCAGCTACATGAGACCTTGTCTGGTATGTGTATGAATGAGACCCTGTCGTGTGGTTTGTGTATGTGGCAGGGAGCAGTGGGGATGCCCACAGCTTGACAGTGTATGATTTTTCTATGGGACATTCTCATTTGTCCTCAGCTTAATTCTTTTAAGCTTAGTTGATTCTTGCTTTTGTTATTCTTAGACTTTAGTAAAGAAAAGAAGCCTTTGGACCAGTGCTATCTTTTAAAAAACTGACTGTAGGAGTTTTGCTTTGACAACTTAATTTAAATGAAGCTTTTGTCAGTCATTTGAGTTGATTATGGGGACATGAGTGTGCAGGTACTTGAATCCAGGGCCTTATACATGGCATGGGAAGTGCTGTGTGACTGAGTTATACATAGTGTGGAAAGTGCTATTTGACTGAGTTATAGCCCCAGGCCCCAGCTCAATTTTTAGTTAAAAACAAAAGGAAGCTTACTTAGAAAATCATTTTTACCACGGAATGTTCTTAGAAGCATAACTAAAGAATTTCCGTACACGTTTGAGGACACAGATTATTATTCTCCCTGCTGGGGAAAATGAAGACATCACAACAGCTGCAAGGGATCATTTACATGCTGGAATTCACTTTGATACCTTGGGTTTTTATTCTTTCTAGAAATCCCTCCCTCAGTCTTTTTTAATAACAGGTGTGACTTTTAACCTTCCTAGCTCAGCCTGATTAGTTTGGGGGGGTTGTTTTTTTGTTTGTTTTGTTTTGGTTTTTGGTCTTTTGAGACAAGGTCTCCCTGTAGCCCCAGCTATCCTGAACTCAATATGTAGACCAGGCTGCCCTTGAACTCACAGAGATTTGCCTGCCTCTTTCTCTCAAGTGCTGGGATTAAAGGCGTGTGCCACCACGCCCAGCTCTGATTAGTTGTTTAAAGGTGAAATATGTGAGAAATGAATTTAAGAAAGATTAATAATATTGTGTTTTTAAAAATTGATTCTGAAGCCTGGCATAGCAGTGCATGCCTTTAATCCCAGCACTCGGGAGGCAGAGGCAGGCAGATCTCTGTGAGTTCAAGGCTAGCTTGGTCTACATAGTGAGCTCCAGGCCAGCTGGGACTAAAGGGAGACCCTGTCTCAAAAAGACCAAAAAACAAACAAAAAAAATGATTCTGAGTGATAGTTCTTACATTGAGCAAATTATATAGACATACTAAAAATTAAACAAATGTTGGGTCATAAAATAACTGAAGAATTTAGGAATTATGTTTGTGTTTATGCTTTTTTTCTAGTTTGGGCATTTATTTGGGATTTTTTGTCTTTTTTGGTATATTTTTTATTGTTATTAAACTTTTTCATACATTGTACATCATTTCTCAATCCAATTTAGACTCATTTCCCTTCCCATGCCCCCCACCCCACTCGAGTTCTTGCATTCTGCCATCCATGTCTTGCATTGTTTCAGTGGGTTGTTTTTTTTTTAAGTCCTGGTTCATTTGTTATTGTTCCCTCCAACTTGTATTGTATTCTGCCTCACATATACTAAAATTATGTCATCTTTCAGGATTCGCAAATTTCCACTTTCATTTTATATTACTCTAAAATATGCATACATACCCTCCTTTCATATACCAAAATTCCAAAGTCTGAAAATAAAAGGTAGGTTAATTCTAAAACCTGTTTAGGGATTCACAGTATAAGAGCACAGTTGTTTTCAGATCACAAGGAATATAACATTAATGTTGCTCAGTTTGCCTTACAACTAGGTACTTGGTGCTAGCATCCACAGATGAGGGATACAATTTGTCATTTGTTTTTCTGGGACTGTGTTACTTAATATAATATCTTGTAGTTCCATCCATTTACCTGAAAATTTCTTGATGTCATCTTTCTTTACTGCTGCATAGAACTCCATTGTATAGATGTACCACATTTTCTCTAGTCATTGGATGAGGGGCACTTGGGTTGGTTCCAGCTCTTTGCTACTGTGAAGAGAGTTGCAATAAACATGGCTGTGCATGTCTCTCTGCAGTAGGATGAGTCCTGTGGGTATATACCCAGGAGTGGTATGGTTGGGTCAGGTAGTAGGCTCATTTTGAGTCTTTTAATGGTTCTCCATACTGTATTTATACTTTTGATCTCTAATTTGATGAGTAAAAGCATTATCCTACCATTAAAGGAGTAAATTTGAAATTGGATCATAACTATAAACTAAATACTTGAACTCACTTTTAAAAATGCAGGTGTGTCTCTTCTCTGAGGTTACAATTAGCAAATTGAGTAGTTTACAGTGAATATTTTAAACTCATTTTGAAAGAAGCAACACTTGTACATCTTTCTTATCTTAAGGAAATAATGAAATGCATTTATTTAGGCATGCAAAAGCTTCACCAAACGACCCTCAATCTCTAGCTGATCTTTTGGACAACATCTGTGTCATAATCCAAAATGTTAAAATTTTATATTTTTTGTTTATTTTGTTTTTAACCCAATGTTTTATTGAAGCTCTGTGCATTTCATACAAAATTACATTACAAATCAAATCTAGACCCATGCTTCCCTCCGTGCCCCCCACCCCAAAATTTTACATGTTTTTAGTCACCTTTTCTTCTCTGTCTCTGTCTCTGTCTCTCTGTCTCCCTGTAGCCCCAGCTGTCCCTCTGTCTCTGTTTCTGTCTCTGTCTCTCTGTCTCCCTGTAGCCCCAGCTGTCCCTCTGTCTCTGTCTCTGTCTCTCTGTCTCCCTGTAGCCCCAGCTGGCCTGGAGCTGACTATAGACCGTCACAGTTCTGTACCTTGCTCACTACAGTAGTTCCCAAGCTTATCTCCTCATTTGTAGGGTTTCACTTTTCAAGTTTATCTTGCCAGGACTATCAGGCTGTCCACCAGAGGAGATGTTTCCATCAGGTTAGTTCTTCCTGGGGAACTTTCACAGCTTTCTATTTCTCTTACCCACCTTGACCCCATCCTCCTCTCCCTCAAATCCCAATCTTCGTCCCTTTTTGATGTCATCTTTCTTTACTGCTGCATAGAACTCCATTGTATAGATGTACCACATTTTCTCTATTCAGTCATTGGATGAGGGGCACTTGGGTTGGTTCCAGCTCTTTGCTACTGTGAAGAGAGTTGCAATAAACATGGCTGTGCATGTCTCTCTGCAGTAGGATGAGTCCTGTGGGTATATACCCAGGAGTGGTATGGTTTTGTGTACACTGTGTCCTGCACTGGTTCTTGGTTGGCCCAGCATTTGCTCCCCGCCCTGGCCTCCTGTCTTCTTGTCAACTCCACCTTCCCATAGCACCTAAATCTACTTTTTAGCTCAAGTTCTAGGAGCTGCACTTTGGAGTACCCGGGTCCAGTGTTCTCTCCCTCCTCACTAAATTTGGATTATACCTTTATACTTGTCTTTCACTGTGCTTATCTGCAGATCACACTTCCCTTGCAAAATATCTACAGCTATGGCTCAAGCTCTGATTGTGTAGGCTATATACTCTAGGACCTACTGTGAGAGATCCCTGGGGAGGGACTGATATTTTTAATAAGCTACCTAATGATTCTAGTGATGATGGACCTGGTGTCAGTAAGTGCAGGAAACATTTGACTTGAACAGAATTAAGTAAAGTTTTTTTATTCAGTGCATTTTGTTGTTTTGGGGGGGGGGGTTGAAACAGGGTTTCCCTATAGCCCCGGCTGGCGTGGAACTAGCCCTGTAGACCAGGCTGGCCTTGACCTCACAGAGATCCACCTGCCTCTGCCTCCTGAGTGCCAGGATTAAAGGCATGCACCACTATGCCCAGCTTAAAGACAGTTCTTAGCTGCCACGTGGGTGCTGGGAGTCGAACGAACCTGGGTCCTCTGCAAGAGCAGTCGGTGCTCTTAACTGCTGAGCCAGCTCTCCAGCCCCGAATTTTAAGTTCTTTGAAAACCTCTTATTGGAGTCAGTGTTGCTTCTTTTTATCCACATGGTAGTTACCCAGCCTGCTTCTTTCTCCCTGACTTCCATATTAGTGAGAAGTTTTCAGATACTTCATTTGTACACAGCAGATACATATCCAGTTACCCTTTAAAAAATTCCTTTCAGGGGCTGGAGAGATGGCCTAGCAGTTAAGAGTGCTGACCGCTCTTGCAAAGGACCCGGGTTCGAACCCCAGCACCCACATGGTGGCTGAGAACTGTCTGTAACTCCAATTCCAGGAGAACTCCAGTTCCAGGGGAATCCAACGCCCTCTTCTCACCTCCTCGGCATTGCACGACACGGGTGCACAAACCTACATGCAGACAGTACATTCATACACATAAATAAAAAAAATTCCTTTCATTCTTTAATTGTAGAATTAATTTATATGTGTATTCTCTTGAAAATGAAAAAATAAGGTAAAACTCACTCTTGCTTCCCTCCTCAGCCCCCTTCCTCTGTGTTGAACAGGTGTGCTGACTTGCATTCCCCTGACCTCCATCTGTTTATTTTGTATTTTTTTCTTATAACTGGGACATGACTTGTTTGGAAATGGTTCACTTTATTGTGTGGTCCTTTCCACGTCATCATGTTTATACATGCGCATTCATTCTGTGTCCTGTCCCACTGCATGGGGATACCACCATTTATTTTGGCGTCCTTGCTGATAGAAGGACATTCAGCTTGTTCTTTTCCCCCCACACCTCTGAGAATGTCCCTGAATGTACCCTCCTGTGTTCCGGTAGCATTTGCTCTTAAGGAGCTTTTCCCACTCTGTTCTCCTTTCTACTTTCAGTTAACAAGCAGTAATGTCTCGGCCTTCATCAGTATGCAGCCTTTCTCAGGGTTGGATCAAAAAAGCACAGGATTCATAAGGAATTTGGATTGTAGATGTGGCTTTACTATTCCTCTGTGATCTGAGACCTTTTTCTCCTTTGTTTTTTTATTTTTTTATTTTTTTTTAATTTTATTTTTGTATGTGAATGAATGTACTGTCTTCATGCAAGTCTGTGCACCCGTGTCGTGCAATGCTGCGGAGGTCAGAAGAGGGTCTCGGATTCCCCTGGAACTGGAGTTCTCCTGGAATTGGAGTTACAGACGGTTCTTAGCCGCCATGTGGGTGCTGGGGATCGAACCTGGGTCCTCTGCAAGAGCAGTTGGTGCTCTTAACCGCTAGGCTATTTCTCCAGCCCCCCTTTTTCTCCTTTGAATGGGATGACTACTGGGGTTCTTTACAGTTCTCACTATCTCATACATCAGTTAGGCTTGGGCATGTGTTGCAATCTTTTTAGTTTTTTTTTTAAATGATGTTGAGGATCAAACCCAGGATCTATGCGTCCTTGGCAAATGCTCTGCCATTGAGTCATACCCCTAGTCTTCATCAGTTGTTTTGTTTTGTTTTGTTTTTATTCAGCTATTAGCAAGTATCACTGAATCATGTAAAATTTGTCTAAAGGTCTGTAGTATTTATCAATAAAAGAGCTTTATATGTATTTCCATTTAAGTCCTCTATACTACTTAATTGATGCTTGAACAGTGTTTCCAAGAGAAAGGTAGTATTGTTTTCCCTGTTGGATAATGATAAATGGTTTGCAGAAAGCTCCTTACCCATACTATCTCACAAATCTTGAGTGATTAAAGAACTTGTTCAGATCAGTCAGCTTATGATTTTAGGGCCCCATGTCTACTTCAGATCTTTTGATTTCCAAGTTCCCCGTTCTCTGTTATAGAGTCCTCATATTTAGAATATTCATTGAATATATACTGAATTTCTTATCAGCACTTCTGTGGTGCTCAGTGTTTATCAGTTCTTTGAATGTTGGTCTTCATTCCAAATTCTTTCCTCTCACCTCTTGGTTTATTTTGTGTAGTAGCCCAGATTCTGCTCAGTTTTTTTCTAAATATCAAAACACTGTTGAGTCAGCATCTCTTGAGCATTCAGGAACATGACAGGCATAGTTGTGGCTATTGTTATTCTTCAACTCACTTGACAGAGACCATAAACATTCATCCCTGGTGCTTGAAAAACGCCCTGTAGTCTAGGCTTAGCTTGTCTCCGGGTATCTGTTTCATGTTCACAATGTAACCCTTGATGATTCATGGGAATACTTAATGATGAAGAATGGCTTTGTTTTCGTTGGAAATCTTTTAAAGAATGTTCATCAAAGTGTGGATTCTTTTTTCTTGTTAACATACCAGCACTGAAGTCATTCTCCTTACAGAGTGTGCTCTGTGTAAGAGACACTGGGCTAACATACCAGCACTGAAGTCATTCTCCTTACAGAGTGTGCTCTGTGTAAGAGACACTGGCAGGAACCCATGTTACTACTAAGACCAAAATTTGCTACTCGAAGCACTTTTCTTGCTTTCGTTTGGTTAAGGTCATAAAGCCCAGAATGCATTTCTTTCTTAGTATTTTAGTTATTGAGAAGTATCCAAAGCCATGTTTTCATATGTTGGATTGGAGTGTATAAAGCTAACACTGGAATAGCAATTCCGTAGCAATCACAAGAATACTCCAGCCAAAAGGATGTTTTCAAGTTTCAGTGTGTTCCTTTCCTTTGTCCTACTATCTCCCTTTCTCCTCCCAAAGATTATTAAAAGAAAGGCCGAGGAAGCAAAGAAGTCTAGGTTTCCACCTTTCCCCCAGTCTCTCAGATTATCTCCTTCGACACTCCCCTCCCTCCCTTCCCCATCGTGGGGATACTCCACTGTCCCCCAGCTCCCCATCCTGGGAGCTCTGTGGGCACCATGATCATTCCTTTCACCATGTGCACGTATCCCAGGGTTCACCTGCCATCAGAAGGTTGGAGCCACGCTTCTCAGCTGCTACCGCCCTTCTCAACTGCGACATGCTGGTGACCACTTACTACTAAGTATGAGTACTCCAATTTGCAAGTGTTTTTCTTTTTTTTTTTTTTTTTGCGTTTTCTTAAGGTATATTTGATCTTTTCTTGGGTGGAATTGAATAGCACTATAGCCTGTCTCCTACTAGGAAACTGTGCACGACCCGGCTTATCTGCACCACAGTCTGTGGAATGCATCCTAGAACATGTAAATCCTATCTTTCCTTAGGCTTTTTCTCACCAGGAAAAAAGCTAAATCTCCATCCAAAGACTGGATAGATGTTGATGCTGGTTTGTTTGGCTGTTGGGCAGCTGGCCTGTGCTTTCAAAAAGGTAAATTAACCATGAGAAAAAGACAGTTTCTGTAAGAGATGGAGTTTATGTTTTCACTAGTTGTTACTAACACAAGATGCTAAAAGATCATCCAGCAGGGTCTTTATTAGCTGGGTATTAGAGGTGCTGCGACTGGGAGGAGCACTGGGGAATGGAGTAGCTCCCTTGCGTGGCCCTTTTCATGGTGTCTTCTGAAGAGAAGAATTAAACAAAGTAACCCTGTGACCACTGGTTTACGGCTGCTTTGCCTGTGGTGTGGTTGGGTGTTTCTAGCATCCGCTTGTCATGCCCATTAGTACTGAACCTCAGAAGAATCTGGATTCCCAGGAGGTACCTTTGTGGTAACTTCAATTTTTCTTTTTCATCTGATGTTGACAGTCTCTATGTATTGTGTCATATTTAAAGTAAAATGAAGTTTGTACTCAAGCAGAAAGAATGCTGTCTCTCGGGAGCAAACTAGTTACAGATCCACATGGAGTTCTCAGTTTAAAAGCAAAATGTTATGGGGATGAGTGGGAGGAAAGAGAATGCCTATAGCCCTAAATGTGTGTAGCACCATTCCATGTCCTTACAAAATCCTATGCTAAAGTCTAGCTTCATGGGGCATTTTTGATCCAAAGATAGCAAAATCTATTAATGTGTAGAATTTCAAGAGTTCCCTTTGAGAATATGTAACTAGAAAAACTGAGAGTGAAAGATTAAGGCTCTGAGTCCAGCAGTTCCTTCCTTATCCAGCTTTATTTTGTCTCTGTAAAAGTGAGTTTTTCTTGTAGCTTATTAGCAGCTTTACCCATTCTGTTTACTTAGCATATTCTTTGGAAGTCAGTGTGTAGTTGTGCTTATGACTGCTCAACTCTGTGAAAGTGCTGAAAATGCATACTTCCATGTATCAGTGGAGATGGACGGACGGATGGACAGACGGACGGACAGACAGACAGATAGATGATAGATAGATAGATAGATAGATAGATAGATAGATAGATAGATAGATGGCTTGCAACTTATATCTCAATGCTCTTATAGAAAAATTAATATGGAATTGCATATTACAGGTTTGGGGGTTCTTCGATAGATTTAGCCAAAAGAAATAAATGTGCTTCCTGGTTTCTTTAGGAGGGAGCTTTCTGTGGAAATGGTGTTTTGTGTCAAATGTGCTTCTGAGCTGTCTGTTCTGTGCCAGCTTCAGCAGGGCACTGCACCTGGGCACTCAACTCTCTGCCCAGCCCATTACCACTGCAGTGAGCGAGGAGCAAGTGTCTCCTCCACCCACACACTTCCATGCACAGAACTTGACACATACGCTTACCAAACATGGGAGCTATGGTCTTGTCCTTATAATCATGTCATCTAATTGAAAATTTTGAACACAACGTATTTGTATATAAGTAGCAAAAGAAAGCTGATTTATAAACAGAAAATTGTTGCCTGCGGAAAACTAGATAAAGGGAAATTGCTACCAAAAAAATTACTAATTAGGCATGGGGGAAACAAATATAAAAGTTTGGGGGGAAAGCATCAAAATGTAGATGGCATTCCAGTCAGCATTCCCAGAGTATTTACAAATATCCTGTCTCTAAAACTGGAGATTAGACAGTGCAGCTTCTGTGTGGTTTCTAGAAGACAAAGTTGTAAGCTGTAGAATATGCATAACTTACAGGTTGGTGTTTAAGAAATGTGTGTAACATACATGCTTTAACTTTTTTTTTAATTTAAACTTTCTGATTAACCATCAGAATAGTGGCTACTATAGCATTGAATTGTAGAGCTTCTTGTCATAGGATTTGGAGACAAACAAAAAGGAAGAAACTTTAGGAAAATGCAAAGGAGCCTAGTTCTGACATGCTGTGTGTACGAGAGAGAGAGAGAGAGAGAGAATAAAATTAAATATACCCATGTTGATGTTTATGACCCTATTTTCTTTTTTTATTTGTTGCATGCTGATTTTACTGCTGTTGAACATTAAAAAAAAATAATAAAATGTGCCCACTTGCTAATCTAACAAATTGATTTAATATCTACATTACATTGTTATAGAAATATGCATAGAGATATTTTCACTTTAGGCGTTTAGTAATTTTTTTAGATTTTGAAAATAAATTATTTCAACATATAAATTTAAATATTCTTAGTAATGCTGTGAATATTGTCTCATTAGAAGGCACAAATTCTCTTACATTTTTCTTGCTAGGAACTCAGACTTACATCCACATCTCTTAAAAGAAAAGCTCCTTCTTTTCTTATATAAGAGAATATCACTTAGGATTGTCCTCTGGGTTCCCTTCTCCATGGTTCTACAAACACATGGCCACAGCACGGAGCAGCAGATCAGCCACCCAGCAGCCTCAGCACTCCCTGCAGCTCTGACAGTAAGACTAAAGCGAGCTGAGTCTGTCTCTAAACGTGGGCTGCAGTGGAACTGGGGTATGTTTCCCCAGGCCACCCTCTCCGATTCTTTCACCCTCTTGATCCTTACTTGATCCTGTTTTAATGGACTTGTGAATAAAGCATGAAATGTAGAACCCATCCACCTTTGGTGGAAAGAGTCATATGCTGCACATTCTAGAACATAAGTGCCATGAAGTTTAGGAGCCTGGCTGTCTCACTCATAGCTATGCCAGGGGTTAGATAAACATGTTCTAAAGAGTGAGTACATCTATCTTAGTAACAGACAGAAATGGAGATGGAGCATGGAGGAGGACTTTGTAGCTCTTCAAGAAATTCCCGATTAGGGCTTGAACAATGGAAAGAGTAAAAGCTTGAAGTAGGAAGATTGTAGGAGAAGGTCTCTAGCTAGGAAGTCCTTCATTCAGTCAGCAAATATTTATACAGCCCCCATATACAAGTGATATGATTCTTAAACCTTTGTCCTTGTGACCCATTTACACAAAAATTGAAAGAGCATTTCTTATATGGATGCCCATAGCTGAAATATGCCATATTGGAATTGAAATTGATAAAATTTGAATTATTTAACTCATTAAAAAATACTAGCAAGCCAGGTCTGGTGAAGCAGCCCTGTGATTCTAGCTACTCAGGGGGATATGCCAGAAGGATTGTGAGTTCAAGGTGAGCCTGGGCTACAGAGTGAGTGAAAGCCAGTGTGAGCAACGTTCTGAGATCCTGTTTCATAATAAAAATATAATAATAAAAGATGTCTTTTGATAACTCAGTGTTAGCATATTGTCTAGCATGTGCAAAGCTATGTATTCAATCTCCAAATACAAAAATGTATATAATGACTCCATTATATGTTACTATAAATGCCATTTCATGAAAAATTATACTGCCAAGGAAATAGTTCAGTGATGTATCACTCATTTCCAGAGTTCTCTTACTGGGAGAGAACAGAAATCTCATACTGCCATCAGCATATTGCAACCTGTTTGGTTGAAATATATGATGTACATGAAGAAAATCTGTCCTTCCACGTCACATATTTGGACCCTTACAGGCTCCGTGAAAGGGTCCCAGGGATTCATGGGGGTCTGCAGACCATGCTGAAAACCACTGTAAAACCACTTGTAAAACATGAGTAGTGGATTTTGTCAAATATTTATTGAAAAGCTTACCATGGGCCAGTAAGCAGGAAAATAATGAATCTGGTAGGAATACTTTGGAAGTTGAGAGTGAGTTTGGAATTTCTTTAGCAAGCTTGTGCTGTATGTTTGGGTGTCCAGTACAAAGGATGAGAGGGGTAGTTACACAGACTGGGGAGGAAGTGATTTGAAATACCAGCCTGTCCTTAACATGGATGGAGAAGGTGTAAGTATTAAGAAATTTAAGCTGGGTATGGTGGCACATGCCTTAATACTAACACTCAGGAAGCAGAGGCAGAAGCAGGTGGATCCCTATGAGTTTGAGCCAGCCTGATCTACATAACAAGTTCCAGACCAGCCTGGGGCAAGAAAGAAAGAAAGAAAAGGGGGGAGGGGGAGAGGGAGGGAGGAAGGGAGGGAAGGGAGGGAAGGGAGGGAAGGGAAGGAAGGGAGGGAAGGGAGGGAAGGGAGCTAAAAGCAGCAACTGGTGTCTCAAAGAAAAAACAGGCTGTTTCTAGAGTGAGAAGGTAAGCAGGAAGGCAGCCTAGACTAGAGGCGTGGGGATTGAGGAAGCCTGTCAGGGGAGAGGGGAGTGAATCTGGTGGGCTCCTGAGCTCACTGTGCAGTCCTCTCGGACTCCACCAGAAGCATGTGAATCAGTCTGAGACTGTGTCACCTCCTGCTTAGTCACCTGAGCATGTCTTCTAGAGTGGGAAGGCCCAGTTTCTCCACATGTGTGTGACATCCCTCAGACCTTCCAGGACTCTTGATGGAAGGAACAGCAAGCTAGATGCTCAGGTGTGTGCAAGGCCTCTTTTATGTTATGATGCTTTGTTTCTAATTGTTATTTTCTCTTTTTTATTTCCAGATCATCCAGGCCTTTCAAGTTACCAAAAAGGTAGAGTAATTTGAATCACCTGCTCGTCTGAGCCTCTCTGTGTGGTGATCACGTCTCCTGTTCCCCGACATTTTGCTGCTCTTTCCACCTTCTTGCTTCATTTTTTTAATATTTTAATTATTTTTATTTTATGTGGATGAGTGTATTGCTTGCATGTATGTAAATGCACCTGTGTTGTGCAATGCCCATGGAAGTCAGAAGAGGGCCTGGAACTGCAGTTATTGAGCCCCTGTCATATTTTTATGAAGGGAAAATACATTTCCTCTTAAGTGGACTGCTTGTGGAACCCTTATCTCCAGATGTTTTTGAATATCACAGGTTTTCTTCTCTTTGTGTTCTTTGAGTGTCTGCATTTATATTTGTCTGGCTGTTTTGCATTTCTTCCTGTGTAAATTGGCATCTTGTTACCTTTTTAAAAGGAAGCTCTTTTATGTATTGGGTAATAGTACCTACCTTTCTGCAAACTACAATGACTTGAATATATGGCTGTTTATTTCAAATGAATTAGCTGGTTTCACTCCCCCAAAAAAGTGTAACTATATTAAGATGACGGTATTCTTCCATGTGGAAAAATTTCAGTATGTAAGAATTTCTGAGGGGCTGAAGAGGTAGCTCAGCGGTCTTGCAGAGGACCCAGGTTCGATTCCCAGCACCCACATGGTGGCTAAGAACGGTCTTTAAGCCAGGCATGTAGCACTCGGGAGGCAGAGGCAGGAGGATCTCTGTGAGTTCAAGGCCAGCCTGGTCTACAGAATGCATTCCAGGACAGCTGGGGCTATAGGGAGACCCTGTCTCAAAAAAAAAATTTTTTTTTCTGAAAACAAAATAAGACACTGTCATGTGATCTCACATTGTAATCCAGGTATAGTGTCCTTATATTTAATAAACTCTTTTTTTGGCTTTTTGGCTTTTTGAGACAGGATCTCCCTGTAGCTCCAGCAGTCCTGGAACTCCCTATATAGACCAGGCTGACCTTGAACTCACAAAGATCTGCCTGTCTCTGTCTCCTAAGTGCTGGAATTAAAGGGGTGCACCACTATGCCCGGCTCTTACTAAACTCTTAAGGAACCTATAAAATTCAGTTTCCAAAGAAGTTCAAATGGTAAAACTAAGATCTGCCTCAGGAGACTCTTCATCTGTTTAGAATAAGGTGACTTACCTAGATTTTAATTAGTAAACTCTTCTAATTATAATACTTTTAAATTTTTTGATAAAATATAATATATAAATTGTATTGTAGCCTGGTTTGTATATGCAACATGAGGAATTGAGCACAAGGCCCTGCATGCTGACCGTTATGGGAAGAGGGAGGTGCAGGGAGATCGGTGTGCACATTCATACAGGTGCACATGCCTATGTGCATGGTGTGGAGGCTAGTGTCTTCGTCTCCACCTTATTTTTTAGGCAATCTCTCTCACTGAACCTTGCTGTTTCAGCTACATTGGCTGGCTGATGAGTTCCCAGAATCCACCTGACTCTGCCCACAGTGCCTGGCTTTTTACATGGGTTCTAGGAATCTGAACTCAGGTCTTCATGCTGGCATAGCAAGTACTTTACCCATGGAGACATCTCCCTAACCCCAGTTTTAACCGTTCTTAAGAGCACCATCCTGTGGCATTATGTATATTCACATTATGGTAAAACTGAAACCCAATGAATAGTAATTTTGTCCCCATTTCCTTTTGCTACAGCTCTACCAATCACTATTCTGCTTCTTTGTCTTTATAAATTTGACCACTCTAGTTACCTCATTTGAGTAGAATTGTATTGTGATTGACTTCTGTTTAGCATAATGTCCTCTAGATTCATACATACATCACGTGTCATAAATTCATTGGTTTTCAAGGCCCAGTAACGCTCTGCTGCACTGTCTATAAATACTATATTTTATCTAGTTCTTCCATTTGGTCCCCGATTGTGGGGAAAAAAAGCAAAATAGAAAAAGAGAAAAAAATACAGGTAAACATGCCATATTAAGAAAAAGAATTTCACGTTTCTAGAAATAATGATTATAATTTCTCAGCTAAGAAAATTTACATTTTGAAGAGATTCAAGTTTTCCTATGTTATTAAGTCGATTTCTGTAAGTCCTTTCTAGTGTATATCCACCTATACACGCTACTTGTTTAGAAAGCCTTTCTTGATTCCCCTCTCCCAACCCACCTGGAAATTCCGCTTTTGTAGATATCTGTGCCCTCTGTTTGCACCTATCTGATTCTCTGTATTTGGCTGTAAGTTCCTTGAATCCAAGATCTGTGTCTCCCAGTCTTTGTATTCCCACAATGCCTTATATCCTCCCTGTTGGATGCTAATTGTTATATTAATTTATTACCTCATACAGAATAGTTGTTTGTCCTATTTGTGTGTAGGTGTGTCTGTGTGTGTCTGTCTGTCTGTGTGTCTGGGTGAACTTTTTTCAAATTTTAGTCATTCTAATCAGGTGGATAATTAATGCCACTGGAAACACTGTGATTAGTAACATTTTGAAATTCCTTCCCTTGAGGAATAAGAGGAGTTGGGAAGAATAATTGAACTGAGAGAAGGCAGAAAACTGAGGGAGAAAAGATTTTTTTTTTTTTTTTTTAGTAAGAGAAAGCGAGCCAAAGATTTTAACATTTGCTCAAGTCAGGAAGGTAGAAAGCAGGTCATTGGTTTGGGCAGTGGCGAAGAGTCTAGAGTAAAAGGCATGCGGCAAGGAGTTCTAGGTTGACCACTTGGTCAGAACAAGGCCATTCCCCAGGGATCGATGGTTTTCTGCACAAAGAGGGAGAAGCTTTCTGCAAAGAATAAGGTAGGAGAGGAGCAAATAATTTACTGTGGAGCCTTCCAGTAACATAAGTGAACAGTTAAAGCACGCCCTTGCTTAATGTCACGTGAGCATAAGGTAGTAAGACACTTTGTTTACTTAACAGTTATTTCTAGTCTATTTCCAGAGTAAGCCCAGCAATAAGATTGAGAACCTGTGAGTGTACTGGAGAGACTTCCTGTGGATACTGGTCTACAACAGCAGTACCATCCTAGGCCAGGGAGCCAGGCAGCCTGCCCAGTCATTCAGAGTCACAGTGCACTCAGGCACATTTAAGATACCCTGCAGGGGCTGGAGAGATGGCCTAGCAGGTGGGAGCACCGACTGCTCTTGCAGAGGACCCGGGTTTGATCCCCAGCTCCCACATGGTGGCTGAGAACCATCTATAACTCCAATTCCAGGAGAACTCCAGTTCCAGGGGAATCCGACGCCCTCTTCTGACCTCCAAGGCCCTGCACCACACGGGTGCACAAACCTACATGCAGATAGTACATTCATACACATAATTAATTAATTAATTAATTAGTTAATTTAAAAAAAGTAAGATACCCTGCAACTTCTGCTCCTTTCTTCTGTAAGAGGACTTGAGACAGCCAGCTGGAAAAATGAGCTGAGCTTTCACGCAGCAGTGGCTGGTGGACTGCAGGCCCTGCTCCCCAAGGAAAGCTGTGCCCAGGCCTTCCCAGGAGTCACTCCCTGCTTAGTCCAGGTGCTACAGATGACTGCATTTACAGTTACAGTGTGCTTATGTAAACACCTCCCAGTTAGAGCAGATGAGTGCAAGATAGGTGTTAGCTAATGGATACAACTGCCTACTGGAAGAGGAACAGTCCTTTTGAAAATTGTTCTCACCCAAATGTAGTCAGTTTTCAAAAAAAAATGTTTAAGTACTTCACTCTTGCTCAGAAGTGAAATTTTTGTGTATAAACATACATGTGAATTATATATCATTTAAATTTTCTTTTCTTTACTTTTTCCAAGTTTTACAGATTTTTAAAAATGTTGACGTTATAACCATTGTCTGGATTTCACTGTAATGAAGCTTTTAGTTTCCTTGGAGCACCCGTAGCTGGACTGTACGCAGCTCAGCCTAGATAGCAGCAGAGGCAGAGAGGCTGTCAGCAGCACTGTACGGCGTTCAGGAGAAATGCTGATTGGATGACTGGGCACCTACCCACAGCTCTGAACACAGGATGGCAGTGCCCTTTCTCGAGTGTGAACAGCTGTGTCTAGGAGAGGCATGAACCAGCTGCTGCAGGAGGAAGCAGAATTGTAATATAGTGAGTTACTGTGTGTGGAAGAAATGTGCTAAAGCCCTGACCATAAACCTTCCACATGTGGCCCATGCTCGTACACGGTGTGCAGCAGGGCTGTGAAATCAAAACCACATGTTTTCAAAGGGAAGAAAGGCAGTTATCGAAGAAGCTTTTTATGTATACGTGTGCAGTTTTTTTCAAGAACACAAAACAAAATCATTCTTTGGATAAATTAAACTACAGTATAAAAAATAAGCAATATGAGGCCCACTGCCCTCTATTGATAGTGTAGTTTGTAGGTAAAAAGGAACAACTGGTTCATTTGAAAGAAAATGGACCCATTTAAAATAAAGTATAATGAGTAAACACAGGAGCCTGGAGCCACTTTCATTTCACAAGGCTGATATTTCAAAGGTCTAATGTAATAAACAGAGTCTCAAAGCACTATTCAGACAAAGGGCATTAGTGCCTCAAAGCCTGTGGCTTTCATCTTAGTTTGCATTTGGTAGAGGAAATAAAGTGGAAAGACTGTTTTTGCACTGGGCGTGTGGCTGTTTAGTGGGGCATTTGAACAGCCACGGACAACACATTGGGACTCACGTGTTTTCATTACATCCATAGATATCTTTTTTTTTTTTACCCATCCTCACAGAACTCAGTACAGATCTGTGAAAACATCCTCCTCATAGGGGGCATCCATAGATATCTTTAAAGGTTATTCAATCTGTCTTATCTGGTATAATTTCCCTTCAAGAAATTTTTAAGTGCAGAATTTTTAGTTAAATAATGTTATAATGTTGAAACTTGACATTATATGTGTCCGTGTGTTTTGATTTGATTTGATTCGATTTTATTTTATTTTATTTGGTCTTTTTGAGACAGGGTCTCCCTGTAGCCCCAGGTGACCTGGAACTTACTATGTAGACCAGGCTGACCTAGAACTCACAGAGATCTGCCTGCCTCTCTCTCCTGAGTGCCAGGATTAAAGAAGTATACTACCACACCCGGTGGGTCTGTGTGCTTTCGAAAAGAGAAAAGAACTCTTTATAGGACTGGGAGTTTTTAAGTATGAATTTGATGAAGCAGAATTTGGCAAGTTTACTTCTTCCTGATATCACAAGTTTCTCTTGTGTTTAAAGAGAGATGAAAGCACAGTGGCAAAAAGCCAGACTCTAGAACTAGATCACCTGAGGTTTCATGATTGGACTAATTCCTTAGCCTGTCTGTACTGCATCTTCAACTCCAAGGTGGATCTAAGAAAGAGTAAGATGGCCAGGTGTACTGGCATTCAAGAGGCAGAGGCAGAGGCAGGTGAATCTCTGTGAGATCAAGGCCAGCCTGGTCTATATAGCTTAGCTCCAGGCCAGCTAGGACTACAAGGAGACCCTGTCTGAAAAAAAATAATGAAACAAAAGAAAACAAAGCAAAAGAAGGAGGGAGGAGAGCCACTGGTGCTCCAGTGAGTGCAAACTGTTGTTTATTTTTGTGAAGTTACATCAAAAGATCGCCACAAAATGCCAGTACAAGTCCCTTGGGCATAACTATGTTGTATTTTCATTCCTTTATCAGAGTGGAAATTTGAAGTAAATATACCCACAAAGTCAGATCTGTTAAGAAAACAGAATATAAAAAACAATCTTAGAGGTTGGAAACTATACAGCAGCATTTCCTAGACTTTTGGAGTCTCCAGTGTTGCTTGCATGATCTTGAAGGAATAATTCATAAATGCACACTTCAGAAGCCCACTTCACATGAACCAGACTAGCCATTGCACAGCCAAGCGGGCTAACACCGCTGAGAATTTGAGAGTAGTGGCCACACATTAAATGTAAGGCTTTTCTCCTGATAAAGAGTAGAAACCTGGAAGCTTACTAGATACATTTTGAAGTTTAGAAAAAGTTCAGTTTAAGTAACTTAGGGTGGGTACTTAGTTCATGTTAAGACCTGGAAGTGTGGAGATGGTAGAGCATGGCTACAGAAATGGTTCTTACTTCAGAGATGATAGGAAAGTATCTGAAGAAAGAGCCAGTGAAAGGTAATGGAGGAAGGTTCTGAAGTGCAGGAGAGACTGAAGCCAGCCTGTGTTGGCTGGAAAGTGGAAGGGTGGTGGGAGCCTGGGCAGTGTTGGTTCAGGGAGTACTCACTGTCACCTTCTGTGAGATGCTGTCCTAGCCACCAGCATTGCACTAGACAGAGCAAACATCTTTGCCCTCGTGGAACTCAGAGTCTGCTGGTATTCATTAGTTCTAGAAAGAAGGAAAGATAGAAGTTCTGGGAAGCATTCGATTTGCTCGTTTTTCAGATTTACACTGCACGAACCTGTTTATAGGCTGATGTTTAAAGGTATGGAGAAAAAGAATCATCCCTAAAACAAAAGTTGTGGGAGATACTGTGAGGAGGAGGGATGGCTCCTCTTCATTCTTCTCTCTTTTTACCTATCTGTCTCTCCAACATAGGTAATATGAACTTTTATTTGTTATATACCAACAGTAACACTGACACAGTAGCCTGTGCTGTATGACTACTGCTACTTTATCAGGAAAATGAAAGGACAGTGTCTTCTCATTTTCTGCCTCAATTACATATAAACTTAAAATTCCATTGGTAGATACCTAGACCAGGTCTAAAATATTAGAACCTAACACATTGCTCTCATAGGTAGCATAAAATGTCCACACTTCCTCTTAGAGGTCCACTTTGTGCCTGCTTTGTGTCTTGTAGTTACGCAGCCCTGCTAGCAGACTGGCCGGTGGTGGTCTTGGGCATGTGCACTCTGCTTATCGTGGTCTGTGCCTTGGTGGGAGTGTTAGTGCCAGAGCTTCCGGACTTCTCTGATCCACTACTGGTAAGGAGAACTTAGCTGGTCTTTGGCCTGAAATCATCTCCATGGATTAAGTACTTACATACATCTTACATTCCATTTGTAATTCTTTTCTTCGTTTTTGAGATGGGGTCTTAGACTTTAGGCCCAGGCTGGCCTTGAGCTTGTCATTCTCCCACCTCAGCTTCCTGAGTGCTGGGATTGCAGGTGTGAGCCACCATACCCAGCTCCCCATTTCTTTTAAAACCTACTTCAGCCATTAGTAAGTATATAACTCTCTTTTTGAAAGTAGATGCATATGTTCTTGGATAAAGCCAAGGAACTTGCTAACTCTAAATATTGGGAAATGCTGCTTCTCTGTCTCCATGTTTAAAACAAAAAGCAACATTGAAAACTGTGGAAATATTTTCATACAGACTTAAAGAGTGTATCTCTTTCCCTTCTCTAGAGAAGTTAAACATATTTCAGTGTTACTAACAGATAGCAAGAGGATCTGTTTTAAAGTAAATGTTGCGCCAGGTATGGTTGCACACGCCTTTAATCCCAGCACTTGGGAGGCAGAGGCAGGAAGACCTCTGTGAGTTCAAGGCCAGCATGGTATACATAGCAAGCTCCAGGCCAGCTGGGACTAAAGGGAGATACTGTCTCAAAAAGACCAAAAACATAAAAAATAAAGAAGTAAGTGTTCCTCAGGAATGGAATAATAAGAAAAATATGATCAAGCATGATATACTCTTTGTAAAAACTGTAATGGTGTGTAACAATTTATTCTGACCATAATTTTTGCAAGATAGAATTAATTACATCTTAAATGCTTAGGCAGATTAGTATCTGATAGACTTTTTTTCCCATTTCCTGACACATGAAACCAAAGAATCATACTGCTCTGGCACAGTCCAGAGGTGATCACTATCACATCCAGTCACCTTCTTTGAATTACAGTTCACTGCTGCAGTCACTCTGATCAATGTCTATTTCCAATTGAAAACTACACATCACTTTGACACTGCTTTCCTAAGTTGTTAATACAATTGTATTTAAGTTAAAATAAACTATACTAATGGGAACTTGTAATATTTTGCTGTAGGGTTTTGAACCAAGAGGGACTGCAATAGGCCAGAGGCTGGTCACGTGGAATAACATGGTGAAAAATACAGGATACAAGGCAACACTGGCAAATTACCCTTTTAAATATGCAGATGAACAAGCCAAAAGGTGATCACTTGTTTTATATTACTTTTAGATAAAATACTACTTAATGGGTCCTTTATTGCCTGAGCAAAAAGACTGAGTATAAAAGATGAGCCTCAGATCTTTTGCCAGTTTAGCTTCTCACTTACTAGATTTTTTTGTACTATGATGAAAAGATGTGGTTTTTCTTTTTTTATAAGTAGAAAAATTAATGTTGGTTGCAGACATGAATCCTTGCAGTTTGGTACCCAAAGTTAAGCAGGTTGGGTGTGGAGGTTGGACTGTACCTCTCTGCTCATCTCCTTGAAATCACTAGAACTTCATCAGAATGCTGTTCCATTTCAGCCACCGGGGTGATAGATGGTCAGAGGATCATTATGAGAGAGAGAAAAGAGACGTGGACTGGAACTTCCACAAAGACAGCTTTTTCTGCGATGTTCCAAGTGAGTAGCCAGAGTGAGAGAAGATGTGGACCATGCCTGAAGTGGCTTCCCACCCAGCAAGGTGGAATTTGATTAAGTCTAAGTGTGGCCAGCAATACCACTTCCCTGTTTCTATCATGAGATTTTAGCTAAATAACTTATTTTACTTCTAGGTTTCTAGGCCACTAGTCTGAATTTATTTGTAATAAAAATTAAGAGGTTATTGAGTTATATTGAACTTTAAGAAAGAGATCAATAAAATTCTCAACCTTGCTGGGCATGGTGGTGCACGCCTTTAATCCCAGCACTCAGAGGCAGGTGGATCTCTGTGAGTTCAAGGCCAGCCTGGTCTACATAGCGAGCTCCAAGCCAGCTGGGACTAAAGGGAGACCTTGTCTCAGACGCCCCCCCCAAAAAAAAATTATCAACCTTGTCTGAAATTTTAAGTCATATGTCAAATTGTTCTTACTATTTATTTCTAGATCTAGTAACAAGTAAATATTTTGGGATTGAGCCATGAAATAATCTGTTTTCAAAAAAACTTTATAGTTTTGTTTAAATGAAAACAAACATATTAGGAACTGTCTGTGTGCTGGGCATGGTGTAGCTGTAGTCCCAGCTATTCCAGAAACTGAGGCAGGAAGCTTGCTTGAATCCAGAAGTTGGAATTGTAGTGCCCTGTGTTGATTGTGTGTCTACCCTAAGTTCAGGAATTGCTATGGTGACCTCCTGGGAGTGACTACCAGGATGCCTAAGCAGGGGTGAACTGGCCCAGAAAGAAAAAGAACCATCTCTGTGCCTGATTCATCTCTTGTAGATGAACAGTAGATCCAGAGAGGTGAACAAAGTGTGGCACAGACATCCAGAGCTCAAGGGTCTCGCTGGCACCTGATGAGAGTGGGTCAGTGTGCTGGGAGAGCTTGCAGAATTGCTGGTGGCCGTGAAGGCATGAGAGCATCTGTGCTGTCAGAAGCAGCCAGCTGCTGCTTAGCACGTTGCAAGAACTGCCTGTAATCAGCAATCCAGAGTTTAATGTGGGGCCACAGATCTCTGAATGTTGGCAGCAGTCTCACTAGAGAAAATTCAGTGAAACTTAAAGTCACCTTGCTACCTTGCAGGTCCCCAGACAGGAGGAATGGGAGCCATCAAGGACTGTAGATGGCAGGTTGACATTCACCAGCCAGAGTTACTAGGAACGAGGAGTTGAGGATAACTAGAGTTTCCAAGAGAGCAAATATTAATATTAAAGTCCTCCCCTTAGATGGTGGGGAGAAGAGATTAAAATCTTTCACTGATCTTGGAAACATAAGTTGAAACATTTCCTGTCTCTTAAAACGTATTAGAAAAATTTAAATTATGATTATTTCTGTGTTTTTTTTTCCCCTCTCAAAGTATTGCTGTACAGTATTGCTTAATCAGTTCTTGTTAATGTCTTAAACAGTAAGAACATTAGTAGATTCAGGAAGTGTACAGTCTGGTTATTATCTCAATAGTCCACACTGTATATCTGTCTCATAAGCAGTAAGGTCTGGTTTGACTGAAGCCTTTTATGGGTTCCATGTGAATGAAATGCTTGTTTCCACAGGGCTGATTTTTGTACCCCAAATCAGTCTACATCAGATAATAGCTATTTAGTGAAGATAGGTGTTTGCTAAGAAAATACAATGATCATGAATAAAACCATTTGTAATAATTTTTTTCTAAATTTGCCACTTAGTTTTTTTAATCCAATTAGGCATTTTTAGATAACATAATCTGCTTAGTTTTATTTGATATACATTAAATTGTATTAGAAACTGAGACAGACACAGTCTCATGGAACACCTGTTTTTTATTTCATTCTCACAGCTATTAGAAGTTGGTGTCATCACCATTTTACAAATTAAGAAGTGGCACACACCTTTAATACCAGCACTCGGGAGGCAGAGGCAGAGGCAGGTGGCTCTCTATGAGCTCAAGGCCAGCCTGGTCTACATAGTGAGTTCCAGGCCAGCTGGGACTAAAGGGAGACCCTGTCTCAAAAAGACCAAAAAAAAAAAAAAAGAAGTAGGCTCTGAGAAATTCGCAGTTTTCTAAACTCTGGTATAGTATAGAAGCCCTGTGCATGCAGTCCTTCAGCACTTAAGAGGACTCTGTCATTATTGCTTTTAAATTAGCCACCTGCCATTTAAGCTGCCAGAAAAACTGTCTTTATGGTCCCCCGTTGATATTCTGTAGTGTATCACTCTTCCATTTTATATGCCATTATGGCGATACAGACAGAATTAAAAAAGAGGCATTCAGTTAATTTTCTGCTGGAAGTTCTTACGGATTTTTCTTCCTAATTATACTCTGATCAAAAATAGATTTATTACATACTACAATTTCCAGATGTAGTGAGTGGGTAGACAGGCTTTGAGCTGAAGCAGTACTAAGGCATTGCTGCGCACACACAGGCACGCACGCATGTGCACGCAAGCACCCGCCCACACACAAGCACTTGCGCGCACGCACGCGCACATGTGTTTTCTCCTGAAATTTATCAAAAGAAAAAATTCCCTGCTGCTAAGCTGTTGTTTCCTTGGTTTCTTATTTTAGTAATTTCTGAATTCTGACTCATCAAATAAATGAATAATTTCTTTTCTTCTCATCTTAGGTGACCGATACTCTAGAGTAGTGTTTGCATCAGCGGGAGAGGAGACACTATGGAATTTACCTGCCATTAAGTCAATGTGTGATGTGGATAATTCCAGGGTATGTAAAATATAGCTGAAATCTGTTCAGCACAAATAAAGTTATGTTACAGAAACTTCTACTGCTACCCTGGTGTCTGGCCAGATGAGAGGATTACCTACCTACTGAGGGCAAGCACCAGCAGGCCAGCTTTGCTGTGGGGATCCCAGGATCAAAGTGTGCCTGCTTCCTCATCTGTAAAACATGCTGTCTTCCTCAGTAAAGGACTCTTCTCCTTTGACACTCATGTTCTCTCATCAGGATGGTCTAACGTATTTCACAGCAATTTCTTTTTAGGACAATTGTTAAGACTTTCTTTTATTGTATCTTCTGTCTTCTCTAATTTAGTTCCACTGTTCTCTACATTTCCCTCCTGAAGCAACTGTCAGCATTGTAATCATGCAGTTAAAGACCTGCCATTATAGCACTCAGTGGTCATTCTAGCCAGTTAACTCAAAGGAGAATTTAGGAAGCAGGCTAGGAAAGGGGACATCAAAGGTGTAATGTACTGTCTTATCTCAATGGCCCCAGTAATCCACTCCAGACTGCTGTGGCCTCTAAACACCTTGATGCTTTAGAAGACACTCTGATTCAAGAGGACAAGTGCTTCCTGTCAGACTTCCCTAGAGTCTCATGGATGTCAGTTCCAGAACACATGAAGTCAGCCAGACTTTAGAGGGGCTATCCATTTTAGCAGGCAGACACTGTTGTCTGATATCATTCAGGGACCTATCCAAGAACAGCTGCCAGGTGGAACATGAATTTATATTCTTATCATGACTTTAAAATGCTTTTTAGCCCACCATCCAGTCATCTGCCTTGCTAAAAGCTAGCCAGACAATCCACCTCTCAATTCCTGCTCTGTCAGTGAGGCTTCTTAATTTTTGAGTTAGACCTGGGAGAATCCCCCAGATCAGCAATGCCATTGTGCTGACAGGAGACCCTTCCAAGAACACAGCAGCTGGAGGTTCACCTAGAGTGTTGGCCCCAGCTTCCCAGCTTTGCTCCTGTCTCCATTTGGAGAGGCTAGTAGACATCTTGAGAATGACTTCGCTCTGGTTACCATGTAATCTTGATATGTTTACATTGCCAGTTTTATCTCCGTGAGACCTTTTCTTTAACTCCAGACAGACCAAACCCACAATCTATAGAGACTAATCACTGGACAAATTTTATCTGCCACATTTTCTTCTTTTCAGTTGCCTTCTTTACCTGGACTCTGTAATGTGTTTATCATTGTATCTGATACCTCTTATTTAGAAAATTAGTTCTAAAGGATTAAGTGTGTAGTGACTTAAATGTGCAAGACTTTATGATAGGTTCTTGTACATGAGTCCCTGTGGGTCTGAGGCTTGGGGATTCATAATATCTCTCAACAGATGAGAAGAAAGGCTTGGAGGAAGCCAGTGTGGCTACTTATCTTCACAGCTTGGATACTGAATTTGGATACCTTTTACCCTTCACTGTTGTGCATGCAGTTGATCTTCAGACCTTGCCTTCCCTAGAGACTCTATGCACACTATGCATTGGAAACATTTTGATAAGTTACATAATCCCCACAATAGCATATGAGCTAAATGCCCTTCTTTGTCCATTTTATAGATGGAGAAATTTCACACGGGCAGTAAATAGGAGACACAGCATTTGGATTCAACCAAGTCTGCTTCCAGAACCTGCCCTAACCCATTGTGCTTTTTTGTTTCCATAATAAAGAGTATGCCCCTGCCCTGTTTCTGTTTTGTTTTGCTATGTAGTTTTCCACTTGAATGAACCTTAAGGGGTCAACATGGCCAAGAATAAATATGGTTTGATAGCAGTTTATTCTCTTAGTATGTGTTAGACTCTGAATTAATCCAAAGACTTAAAAGCCAGTAAGCAGCCTTGTGCCATGATAGCTTTCTGCAGTGAAGACAGCATATTATTTCATCTGTCCAGGTGTATCAAATGACACTAGTGAGGTAGATTATAGAAAGGAAAGGAAAGGAGAAAGGAAAGGAAAAGTATGTGAAGGGGAATGATGGGGAGAAAATAAAGGTAAGGATGGAATTTAGCATCTAAGACTTCATATCCACAGTTCTCCAATGCTGAGGAACAGAATATGTCCCCCATACTTTTGGGGGTGTGAGGGAGTACACGATCATGTGCGTGCATGTGGGAGTGTGCATGTACATTCATGTGTGTCTGTGTGGAGACCAGAGGATATCCTTCCTCAGGCACTGCCCATTTTCTTTATTATTTGAGACAGAGTCTCTCAGTGACCTGGAACTTGCCAGGTAGGCTAGCTGGCTGTTCAGGACCCATTTGGCTCCACCTCTGCCCAGCACTGGAATTATAAGCACGTGGCTTTTTTTTTTTTTTTCACTCTAGGAACATGCTTTACTTCCATATGGGACTGCCAGCGTGAGCCACTTACAGACATGTGGTGGGACCGGACAGTATGGCAGGAGGGAGGGGGGATGGGGAGGGAGAGAAGGAGAGAGAGAGATTGAGAGAGAGAGAGAGAGAGAGAGAGAGAGAGAGACAGAGTTATGTCGGCTGGGGTCCACCCTTTACCCCCATGGGGTGGAGCCTCAGGTAAGTGGGAAGGGATCAGAGGATTGGCAGCTTCTGGAGGAAGTGGGCACCTGTGTGCCCCTTAGGATTCTGGGAAGCCTGGACCTAACATTCTAGCCTTTTGCTTATGATAAGGAAATGGGGCGCGCTGTCAGGCTGGAGGGTTAGAATCTGGTTTCCCATTTTGGCTGCTGTGGGTGCTCTGCCCAGTGGGTTTGGTCCAGATCCATAGTGGACAGTACTTTTAGTGGATGTTTTCTCTGCAACGTTCTTCTCCCACAGCTTGGCTTCGGCATAGTCCCGAACTCCCTCCCTCCGAAAACTGCGGGCTTTTGTTTTTTTAACATGAGTTCTGGGAAGCAAACTCAGGTCCTTCTTTGTGTTTATGCAATAAGTACTTCACAGCCAGGCTGTCTCCCCAGCCCCTCTTCCAGCTTCCATACTCTTGATAAAAGAAACCTGATAAAACTTGATATTGTACACATAGTTCTTTTTTAGCATGTGTTGTGTGTGTGTGTGTGTGTGTGTCTGTGTGTGTGTCTGTGTGTACATCTGTCTGTCTGTGTCTGTGTCTGTGTTTGGATACACATGCCATGGTGCTTTTGGCAGCAAGCACCTTTACCCAGTGAACCATCTCGCCAGCCTGACAGTTCTTTTTTTTTTCTTTTTAGTTTTACCCTTTTTTTGGTATTTTTGAGACAGGGTCTCCCTTTTAGTACCAGGTATCCTGGAGCTCGCTCCGTAGACCAGGCTGGCCTTGAACCCACAGAGACCCACCTACCTCTGCCTCCCAAGTGCTGGGATTAAAGGTGTGCGCCACCACACCCGGCTTNCTGTGTGTGTGTGTGTAAAATATGTGTGTGTGTGAGTGTGTGTAAAATATATGTTTGTGTGTTTTCATGAAACTCTACAGGGTTAGCACAGCACTACTGGACAGGAAAGCTGAAAGCAAATGGTCTATGTTTTCTTGGGATGAATACACACTAGAGATCTGTGTGGTGACATAATTAGAAGTCCTTCAGTACTGAGAATTTTTTGGTTATTTTATTTAGATACTTTTTTGAGGCAGATCTCCCATCCCTGAATCCCCATCTGTCTTGGAAGTCAGCAGTTAAACCATACTAGCCTTGACCTCGAAGAAGTCCAGCTGCCTCTGCCCACAGAGCTCTGGGATTAAATGTGTGGGATACACATACAGTTTATAAATAGAATTTGATGCAGAGACTGCAGAAAGGCCTCCTTCTTTTTATTTTTTAACGGTGACTTAAGCATTTTTATTTTTTTAATTGAAGACCCGTGTCCCCCACCCTATCCCCCCACCCCACCAGAGCTCATGCATTCTGCCAAACATGCTTTTCATCTCTTTCTCAGTCTTTCTCAATATTCTCCATGTGGAAGTTGACTGTTTTGAGCAGAAGTTCACCGTTTCAGTCAGTTCTTTGATGCAGTCCTTTCTGTTGTTGTTGTTGTTGTTGTTTCCAATATGCATCACTCCCAACTGCTTGGACAAAAGCTCAAGGGGCTGTACACAAGAAATATTTAGAACTAGAATACTGGCACTAGCATCCACAGATGAGGGATACCATTCATCGTTTGTTTTTCTGGGACTGTGTTACTTCACTCAGGATGATGTCCTCTAGCTCCAGCCATTTTCCTGCAAAGCTCATGATGTCATCTTTCTTTACTTCTGCATAGAACTCCATTGTGTAGATGTACCACATTTTCTCTATCCACTCATCAGTTGAGGGGCATTTGAGTTGGTTCCAGCTCCTTGCTATTGTGAAGAGAGCTGAAATAAACATGGCCGTGCATGTATCTGTGACAGTTCTTAACAACATATTTATAAAGTGAGAATTTGGGGAACAGACCCAACACTTATCCAAATAAACAATAGGTATGGTCAGTTGGACATTCACATTAACAAACAAGCAATTAATACCCTAAAGATCTACTTCAAGGAATATGGTTACAATTTTAAGTCATTAAGTTAATACTTTTTAAAAAGTCACTTGCGGGCTGGAGAGATGGCCTAGCGGTTAAGAGCGCCGACCGCTCTTACAGAGGACCCGGGTTCGATCCGCAGCACCCACATGGTGGCTGAGAACCGTCTGAAACTCCAATTCCAGGAGAACTCCAGTTCCAGGGGAATCCGATACCCTCTTCTGACCTCCGCAGCATTGCACGACACGGGTGTACAAGCTTGCATGCAGACAGTACATTCATACACATACGGAAATAAATAAAATTAATTTAAAAAATTAATTTAAAAAAGTCAGTTGCACATCTGCCCTTGCATTCTGATCTCAAATTTGCTATGAACTCAATCTAATATCTTAGGTAGTAACTTGGGTCAACATCTCAGCTTTGACATTACTGCTTAGCTTTTCCAGTCTCTCAGCACAAGCTGCTTTGGGGACTTTCATTCATTGTGATGCTTGAGCAGACAGTGTTCTGACTTCTTGGCTTGCCCTTCCCACCCGCTCAGACCTTGTTATTGTATTTAAGCACTTGGTTATTAACACCTCTCAAGTTAGTGGGATTCAAGCAGATGATACAGAGCAGAAGTAGTAGCTGTCAGTGGGTTGACTCCAGCGATGAGTGCCGCATCTTGCAAGGCCAGATGTTCACTTGCCCATGTTTAGATTCCAGATTCCATTTAAATTGTAAATTGCTTCTGCTCATAATTCAGGGAGGCTGAGACTTCCAGAGTGAGTGGTTCTGTTTCCAATGCTGCAGTCCACCTCCTAGAAGTGTTAATTTCTTAGCCTCCTCAGGAGCCTCAGTTGAATTTCCAGAGCCTCTTCCTTGTTTCTAACAGACACTCTGGCTCATCAGTGTTGGTAGCCAGAAGACTTTCTCTGCTCTGCTGCACTGGATGCCGTTTGCCCTTATCACCCAGACCTCTGTACACATCATAGACTCTGGAGTTTTAGGAGTCAGCTTGTTAGAAAAAGGATTTGAAATTTGGTGTCTGAGACTCTGGCTTACTAGAGTAACTTTTGTGGACTGCTAGTATCTCCTAGAAGGTTAGGGGAGCTCAGGAATACATTTTCTGACTCTTATTACAAGGAGTCTTTCCTTTCAGTCTCCTCTAAACTTCCTTCAACTTTAAGACTTGGGAGCTTGATGACAGAGGAAGGAGAGTCCAGCAGTGAGTTAAACCTGCTACTCAGGGCTTAATTTTTTTTCTTTTTTTTTTTTTCTCAGCTTCTTAAAATATCTCCAACTTAGCCAGTAGTTTTAAAAGTTAAGGTATCATTTAAAACTCTGCTGGCTTCTTTTTTCTCTCTCTTCTCTATTTACCCGTATTTTATGTCAACTCCACCCCTGCCACTGTCTAACTTGGGAAGTGTACAAATATATGTTACAACCACATAAGCAAATTGATTCCCCAAGACTCCAGTTTGTGAATAACTAGAATTAGAGGGGCTGTACTTTTCATCAGGGATTTGCTTTCATAAACTGATTTTCACAAACTTCTAAGATTTTGGAATTCTTCCAGAGAATCCTTTTCCAGAAATAAGACAAAAATACCACTGCTTCCCACATGAAGAGATGCCTTCTCGCTAGTCTCTTTCAGCCTCACACTGTAACATGCATCTGTGTCTATCGAAGTCACCAATGACAAGTTATTGCCACTGTCACACCTCACTTCCAGACTTGGGCATTCCCTCTGGAGGTCCCATAAGTGCACACAACACACTACTTAGAATATTAAGTTATGATTCCATTTTTGGCAGATTTCCCTGCCAAATGTTGAGAGCAAGGACCACAGTGCTGGACTCGTCCTCTGCAGGTGCTCAGAAGGCACGATTTTGAGTGAAAGGACAGAGAGAATATAGGAAGCATAGACAGCCCCTGGAGCTCCAGTATGTTCCATTCAGGATGCTCGTAATCAGACTCAGGGTGGTTAGAGAATTATGTCTTTTTCCGTAACCTCATTTCTTACCCTATGCAAGTTCCTCAAAAGCAGGTTTTCCAAGTATTCTGATCAGCCAAGGCCACTATTCCCTCAGGGCAAACTAGTATTTAATAATAACCATCAAAGGAGTAGTTGGTCTGTGTTCGTAATGGCCAACTTTTTCAGTCTTTGGTCAGACATACATATGGAACCCTGATGTTATTAGAAAAGGGCTGTTCGGGAACACAGTTCTGCATTTCCTCTCCCAGGCAATCATACTTCCCTTAGCTCTGCTACGTGGGGTATTCAGCAGCTGCACACATGTACCTTCTAGCTGGGCTTGCCTGTGGGGGAGCTGCTGTCTGCCGTGAAAACCAGACATGCACCTACAGCATTCTGTTACTTACCAGACAGCTCCATTTTTCCCAAGTTAGCTTATGACTTATTTTACCTGAAAACAAATAATTTACCGCATTTTATGAAATGTTAATTATACTTTTTCAGAAATAAACTTAAAAATGAAATTTTTGTAAAAGTGAAGATTGTTTTAGTATATTTGGATAATAAACTTTTGTCTCATTTTTCTTTACTCCAATAAGAACTATTCAAAACAAACAGCTTTTTATTAGGAAGTTTTCAAACAATTTATACACAAAAGTAGGTGGAAGAACTAGAATGACTCTCTGTATGCGCTCCACACCACAGAAATTCCCAGCCCACACCCACCTGTCCCTACACTCTGCCCTCCACATTGGTTCCAGTTTACCCAGGCTTTAGGGAATCATAAGTAACTTGGTCCTTAGATAAGCCTGGCTTCTAAATAGATGGTTTATGCCAACCAACTACCCATATAAAAAGGTATTTTAATGAACAGATGACAAAACCTAGTTTGATCAAGGTCCAGGGTATTTTTAATGATGCTAGATAAACTATTCACACCCTTCTTGAACTTTGGAGTGCTTTTCTAGAACAGCCTTTGGTAAATAAAGATGAGGGAAAGTGATAAGATTGGGAATCCTTAGGTCTAATCCTTCTGAACCAAAGTCTCCGGTCAGGCTCAGAAGGAACTGGTTCTTATTCTCACCATCAGGGCAGGGAGGGGAGGGGCTCATCTGATCTTCCCCATAATCCAGCAGTGCCAGTAATGGAAGAGCTCACCAGTTCATTGAGGCAGAAACCAGCTGTAAGAGGAGAAGCCTTCTCCAGGAACAGTATTTTATTTTATTTTATTTATTTTTGTATGTGTATGAGTGTACTGTCTGCATGTAGGTTTGTGCACCCATGTCGTGCAATGCCGCGGAGGTCAGAAGAGGGTCTCAGATTCCCCTGGACTGGAGTTCTCCTGGAATTGGAGTTACAGACAGTTCTTAGCCACCATGTGGTTGCTGGGGATCGAACCTGGGTCCTCTGCAAGAGCAGTCGGTGCTCTTAACTGCTAGGCTATCTCTCCAGCCCCCAGGAACAGTATTTTAAATGGAATACTGTCCACACCAAGTCCAGCTGTCATAGTTCTAGCAGGCATCAGTCTGCCATTTACCAAAAGAAGAGTTCCCAAAAAGGGCTTCTGCCAGCTTGAACAAACCCTTAGTGTATTAAGATCAGATAGGAACAAATATTTTCCTCTTAAAATACATTTTCAACTCTTTTTTTTTTTTTTTAATTAGTTTTTATTGATGCTTTGTGCATTTCATACATTTTTCCAATTCAGTTCAGGCTTATTTCCCTTTCCCTCCCCCCCCCCCCCCCCCCCCCCCCGATCATGCATTCTGCCATAACTGTCCTGCATCTTTCTCTCAGTTTTTTTTTTTTCATTTTTAGCTATAAGTGATAATCCATGAGTACAAGCATCCTTCATGCAAAACCTATCTGCAGGCTGTTCAGAAACTAATTTTAGTTTTAGTCTTTCATGAATCCAGAATTATTTTTTATGTACCACATAGTTTTGTTTCTTAGTCTGTTCAGACTGCAGTACAAAGTACTGTAGAATAGATCATGTATAAACAATTTATTATAGTTCTGGAAACTGGGAAGTTTTAAGATTAAAGGGCTTGCAGATTCAGGGTCTGATGAGGGCCTGTTTTTCAAAGTTGGTGCCATCTTTGTGTCCTAATACAGCTCCAAAAGGCATAACAAACTCCCCAGAACCCCTCTGAGAAGGACACTAACCCTGTTGATCACCTCCCACAAGGCCTTGCATCACAAGACTATCATTTTGGGGTTTCTGATATGTAAATTTGGGAAATGTAATCATTCAGGCCATAGGGCATTTGGGGAAACAGAGCTTTGTTTTCAGCTGTGTTTATTGGGATTTAGGATCTTTGTCACCAAAACCAGAAATTTAGGCAAAGTCATGTTTGTTTCGAATAGAAATTGGACCATTGTTTCCATAATTCTTTCAGTTGTAAGCTTTAAAACCTGTCCACTTCATTACTTCTACAATAACTTTGGAAAGACCTGCTTACTATTAAGACCTTGTTATTTATCTCCCCTCTGAAGCTGAACTCAGTACTGGATGACATCGCTTTACATTTGTATGCCATCTGCAAACAGGAGTTTGCTTTTCAAAGTGATGTAATCTGAATGCAAACTAATACCTAATGTGAAGGGTGATTACTCAGCTTCTGTCACTTCCCTGCTCCTCACAGCAGTAGCACCTGGCCAGTGGCAAACCCATTTAAACCCCAGTCCTTCTGCGTGTCTGTCTCTGCAGATCAGATCTCACCCCCAGTTCGCTGACCTCTGCCAGAGGACCACTGCTGCTTCCTGTTGCCCTAGCTGGACCCTGGGGAACTACATTGCCATTCTGAACAACAGATCATCCTGTCAGAAGATCGTTGAGCGAGATGTCTCTCACACACTGAAGCTGCTTCGGACCTGTGCCAAACACTACCAGAATGGCACGCTAGGGCCAGACTGCTGGGACATGGCAGCCAGAAGAAAGGATCAGCTCAAGTGTACCAACGTGCCACGCAAGTGTACCAAGTACAATGCTGTGTACCAGATTCTCCACTACTTGGTAGATAAGGACTTCATGACCCCAAAGCCGGCTGACTACTCCATGCCAGCTTTAAAATACAGCATGCTCTTCTCCCCCACAGAGAAGGGGGAGAGCATGATGAACATCTACCTGGACAACTTCGAGAACTGGAACGCTTCAGATGGCATCACCACTGTCACTGGGATCGAGTTTGGCATCAAACACAATTTGTTTCAAGATTATCTTCTGATGGATACTGTGTACCCTGCCATCGCCATTGTGATCGTCCTCCTTGTCATGTGCCTCTACACCAAGTCCATGTTTATCACTCTGATGACGATGTTTGCCATCATCAGTTCCCTGATCGTCTCCTATTTCCTCTACCGTGTGGTGTTTAACTTTGAATTCTTTCCTTTTATGAACCTCACTGCACTCATCATCTTGGTCGGAATTGGAGCAGATGATGCCTTTGTCCTGTGCGACGTCTGGAACTATACCAAATTTGACAAGCCTCATGCAGAGACTTCAGAAACAGTGAGCATCACCTTGCAGCATGCCGCCCTGTCCATGTTCGTCACCAGTTTTACCACTGCTGCTGCCTTTTACGCTAACTACGTTAGCAACATTACAGCAATCAGATGCTTTGGGGTATACGCGGGGACGGCAATACTAGTGAATTATGTCTTGATGGTCACCTGGCTTCCAGCTGTTGTCGTTCTGCATGAGCGGTACCTCCTCAATATATTCACTTGCTTTAGAAAGCCCCAGGGGCAAGTGTATGACACCAAGAGCTGCTGGACCGTGGTCTGCCAGAAGTGCCACAAGGTACTTTTTGCCATTTCAGAGGCATCTCGGATTTTTTTTGAAAAGGTGTTACCATGCATCGTCATAAAGTTTCGCTACCTTTGGCTCATCTGGTTCCTTGCCCTGACCGTAGGTGGGGCCTACATCGTGTGCATAAACCCAAGGATGAAACTGCCCTCCTTGGAGTTATCTGAGTTCCAGGTGTTCAGATCGTCTCATCCTTTCGAGCGCTACGATGCTGAGTTCAAGAAGCTGTTCATGTTTGAGCGAGTTCACCATGGAGAGGAGTTCCACATGCCCATCACGGTGATCTGGGGTGTGTCCCCAGAAGACAGCGGCAACCCACTGAACCCCAAGAGTAAAGGCAAACTGACGCTGGACAGCAGTTTTAACATTGCAAGTCCAGCCTCCCAGGCCTGGATTTTGCACTTTTGTCAAAAACTGAGAAACCAGACGTTCTTCTACCAGACTGATGAGCAGGACTTCACCAGCTGCTTCATTGAGACCTTCAAACAGTGGATGGAAAACCAGGACTGTGATGAGCCTGCCCTGCACCCATGCTGCAGCCACTGCAGCTTCCCCTATAAGCAAGAGGTCTTCGAGCTGTGCATCAAAAGAGCCATCATGGAGCTGGAGAGGAGCACAGGGTACCACTTGGACAGCAAAACCCCAGGGCCAAGATTTGATATCAACGATACCATCCGGGCAGTAGTGCTGGAGTTCCAGAGCACCCACCTCTTCACGCTGGCTTATGAGAAGATGCATCAGTTTTATCAGGAGGTAGACACGTGGATTTCCAATGAACTGAGTTCTGCACCCGAGGGCCTTAGTCATGGCTGGTTTGTCAGCAACCTGGAGTTCTATGACCTCCAGGACAGCCTCTCCGATGGCACCCTCACTGCCATGGGGCTCTCTGTGGCTGTTGCATTTAGCGTGATGCTGCTGACCACGTGGAACATCATCATAAGCCTTTATGCCATCATTTCAATTGCTGGAACCATATTCGTCACTGTTGGGTCCCTTGTCCTGCTGGGCTGGGAGCTGAACGTGTTAGAGTCTGTCACCATCTCAGTTGCAGTCGGCCTGTCCGTAGACTTTGCTGTCCATTATGGGGTTGCATACCGCTTGGCTCCAGATCCCGACCGTGAAGGCAAGGTCATCTTCTCTCTGAGTCGCATGGGCTCTGCAATTGCCATGGCCGCACTGACCACTTTTGTGGCTGGGGCTATGATGATGCCCTCCACCGTCCTGGCCTACACCCAGCTGGGGACCTTCATGATGCTCATCATGTGTGTCAGCTGGGCTTTTGCCACCTTCTTCTTCCAGTGCCTGTGCCGGTGCCTTGGGCCACAGGGCACCTGTGGTCAGATCCCTTTACCTAGAAAACTCCAATGCAGTGCCTTTTCCCGCACCTTGTCTGCAAGTCCTGGAGACCAGGGACCAAGCAAAACACAGACCATGAATGCTTATCATTTAGATCCCAGGGGCCAAACATCTGAGCTGGAGCACGAGTTTTATGAATTAGAACCTCTGGCATCCCACAGCTGTACCTCCTCAGAGAAGACCACTTATGAAGAGACACACATCTGCTCCAAATTCTTCAACAGCCAAGCAAAGAATTTTGGGATGCCTGTGCCGGCAGCCTACAACAGTGATCTCAGCAAAAGTCCCAGAAGTGAACCCAGCCCGGCCTTGTTACAGCCGTGTCTGGAGCAGCACACCATGTGTCACTTCTTCCCTCTGAATCAGAGCTGTAGCTGCCCAAATGCCTACACACACTTCAAGTACAGCCCCCACTCTGGCCAGCAGAATGGAGACTCTTTGTGCCACCAGTGTGCTTCCACCTCGAGCAGCTCTGTGCAGACTCAGAATGCCATGCCACCTCTGAAGGCCACACACCAGGCTGCTGAGAGCTTCGTGCATCCCATCCCACACTTCCACCACTGCCCCTGCCTGCAGGCCGGAGGGAGGCCACCCGGGACGCAGAACTCTCTGTCCAGGAGTTGTTTCCTCCACCCAGTTCAGCACATTCAGGCCCAAGAAAATATTGCCCAAACCAGTGTACACGGTCTTCAAAGCACAGATGAGCGTCTTCCCAGGACAGCAGAGCTGTCGCCATCTGTGTACAGAAGCAGTGGGTCTTTACTAAGAGTGCATTGTGATCCTGAGAGTAACCAAAGGGGACTCTGCAAAAGTAGAGACATGGGGGACACAGAGGACAGTGGAGGGAATGAAACCAAGGTCTCGAGTTCACCAAACCAGACAGGCAAGGCAGAGGAAAAAGTGGAGCCAAGCTTGTCGCAGACTGGTGGAATTGCGAACTCAGAACATTTGAATCATAACGAACCAAAATTTATATTTAGCCATTTAATAGGACAGGCTGGTCATAGGTCCTGCCCAGATAATCCACAAAGCTGTGGCAGAATTGTGAGAGTGAAGTGCAGTTCTGTGGACTGTCAGATTCCAAACCTTGAAGCCAATGTGCCTGCTGTACTAACATACTCAGAACTGTCTGGTGAAAGTTTGTTAATAAAAACTCTATAATAAACCTAGCATTACACTCAGAGCCAGTGCCTCCACTGTGCTTTAGAAATGGGAGCAAAATTGAGCACCTCAGCAGAGAGGCTGCAAACATAGCCACAGTCATGTTTTCACCTCCAGAATATTTTCATATTTCATCTGAACAGTGGACAAACTCACAAATCTAGTGAGTGTAGGATTATTGGATTTAAATTTTTTTTATCTCAAAACCTACCTGGTTCTTTTAAATTTCTAGCCAGTTAGAAGAATTAATTGTTTTCTGTCCTTCTGAGATGGTCAGATTGAAAGTTTGTTTCCTAGAAGTTTCAGTTCTCTCAGATAGTTACCTGATACCTTTACTGTGCTTCATTTGGTTGATGGTATTTAAGACTCGCATTGCTCAACATAATTACCAGGACTTGCCACATGTTAATAGAGCCCCTTCAGCTTAAATCCAGGAACTAAGCAGCATTAAATGTACTTTTTTGGTGATTCCTCATTTAAAAAATTAATGCCAAACACATTAATACTACATTCCACTTGTTTTCATGAGTAGACTGTTCATGAAGCCAATGATACATTTATGTCCAAATCAGTCTTTCCATGTTAATCAAATGAACAGTTGTTACTACATCTCTTGAACCAGGAGTCATGGGTATCACCTTGTGTCAGGCCATGATTATGTTAGTGCCACAAAAAGAGAAGGATGAAGAGATGAGATTACCCGTATAGGACTTCACTTCAGAGGGTCCACTGCATGATGACAAAGATAGACCCATGAGTTCCTGAAGCCTTCAGAGTAAGAGACCATATATATGTGTTGCCCACATCTTTGACCCTAAGGGTCCATATTCATAAGGCTTCTCTCACCTGTTCCCCAAGGCATGATAGGCTGACTTTACCATGCAGTTAACCTGGAAATGTTAAGCCTTTGGACAGCATCTGAAGCAATGACATGTAATCTGACATTGGTCTGCAATGAAGGAGCTGTTGCAGTGTGTCTTCTGAATGGTACTTCAGATGACCCAGCCCCTATAAAACAAGCACGTCAACCCACACTGCCTACATGATGCCTACATGACAGCCCATTCAGGGAGAGCCTACTGCCTACTGCCTACTGCCTCCTGGGCTTCCACCTCCAACTGGTTCCTCTGAAGAACCTAGCAAGAATATTTCTAAATATAGGAAGAGTTTCTTTTGAGAAGTCATAGTGGTTATTTTCTCTTTTTTTTTTTCCCACAGTGGTTATTTTCTGATAATTTTCTAAAATAGACCCACATGTTATCCTAGAGCCTGAAAAAAGCTCTGTAGAGTTGAAATCATTCAATCCAACCCCTCTCCAAAAGCACATGTTTGGTTTGCAACTTTTTAATGTTTGCTTAAATATTTCAGTGACGGGTGACTTGCTATGTTTTCCTTAGTTGAACTACTTTTTCTATTGGTATTTGTTCTAGCCTTGGAAGTGAATGCAAGCATCTCTGACCTCTGCCATGTGGTGTCCCTCCGGATACTTAAAAACAGTCGTTGCGGCCCTTCACTAGCATCCCCAGCTCACTCAGTTGTTGTTCTTGTGATTGGATGGAACATTCATGGTCTTTGGATAACCCAAAACAGGCTGGTTATGACACTGCATGGGAGCCTGGCCCCTAGGAGACCAGATGCCCCTGTTGGCTCACTTAGAGATAGATATGCTGTTTGATTCAACATTATAGTCAATCCTTGTGTAGCTTAAAGTACTCACCTGGCCTCTGGCACGTGGACTGCTTCTGAACTGCTCTTTAAATCAACTAGTTTCTCACTGAAGTTCCCGAGCATCTGTCCAACCTTGCTGCATTTAAGTCTCTTGCTTAGGTACGGAGACATGGGAGAAGGGAACACATGAAAGCAGGACTTGGTACCCCACCAGAGTGTCTTTGTTTTCCTTCTGAAATATGTAACCATCCGGTTCCTAGTGAAAATCCAGTGGTTCCAAAGCACTCTTTGGTTGAGCATGGACACAGCTTGAATTGAAGGGGAATGGGAAGCAGGGATTTCTCTAACACAGGTGGTCTAATATGGAAGACTTTCAGGTGAGTGGGGCTTTTGATTGGGAAAATGGAAACTGGAGTGAAGGCAGAGACACATATCTTCACAGTGCTCCCCCCCCCACACACACACATACCTCCATGTTGTGTTCTACCAGCTGTTCTGGCAAGTGGCCTCCAGTGGCCTCTGCCCCTCCCTCAGCTCCTGGATTAATTGTCCTGAACCTTGACTGAACCTTGAACCCACTGCACATTTCCTTCAGCTGTAGACTTTGAACTGCCTGGTTTTCACAAAGGTGTGCTTTTTCTTTGGTCAGTTGGATTGGTTTTGGTTTGGGTTTTAGTTTATTTAAGAATTCACTTGCTACATATTCAAAGCTTTAAAATATTTTTAATTCTTCCTCTAACAAAGGATCACTGTTTCTAGTCCTGTTTTACAAGGAAGTTTCCTAAATCCTTCTCTCTCAGATTACGCATAAAGCAGAGAAGAGGTTGACTTACAGGTAGGGAAAAGAGCCTTTACCTCTCACTGTGTAGTGCTGTAGCATGGAAAGGCTTCATGTGGCTTTGCATGTATCTCTCATTCCCACAGACCACATCTTTGAGGGTTGAGTCCATGTTACCAAATTTGGTCTTAACCTTTTCTCTGCTAGGTCACACTTTAGATCCCCATTTGATTGCAAGGCAGACTTGGCCAAGGGCAAGAAGAAGCTTACTGTTTGAAATACTCCACAGCTTCATCAGTCTGTTCATTTCTGGTGTGCAATAGCTGGAAGATGGCACATCCTTCCAAAGCAAGATCCTTTAAAGATTACATTAAGCTGTTATTAAATTTTAAGTTCAATAATCTAAGCCCTAGTCCCAATCATTCTAAATTTAAAAGCTTTTGCAAAGGGCTTATATAGAGCACTTTTGCAGATGTGGCCTGCAGGAGATTACGAGACATGCCTGGTTCCCATTGCCTCACCTGGAAACTATCTTTCCTCCAGCAATTAGGATAGTTTCTGAATGAGAGAATGAGGGCCGGCAACTTCGAAAACAGCTGTATCTTCTCACCTTAATGAGGAGAGTCAGTTTGGGCATACCAAAAAAGAATTTGTTGAAATCATGAGATTTTTATTTTTAAATTCAGCAAGAGCTATTCTGTCTAAATACTAATACCACATTGTATCTTTCCAAATGTTTGCTGCTATTTAATTGATCTCCAGTCTTTACAGTGTCTTTTTTTGTTAGCCACTTTTTGTTTGTTATGTGTATGAGTGTATTGATTGCATGTGTGTAAGTGTACCCAAGTCATGCAGTGCTCATGAAGGTCAGAAGAGGGTGTCAGATCCCCTGCAACTTGAGTTATGGATGACTGTTAGCCAGCATGTAGGTGTTGGGAATTGATCCCTGGTCTTCTACAAGAGCAGCCAGTGCTTTTTAACGCTGAGCTATCTCTCCAGCCCCTAGCTATTTTTATTAATGTTTGACTATATGCTGAGACTTCATATCTTTGCTTTAAATATATAGGAAAGAAGTATTATTCATGGTCAATTGGTAGAATCTTCTGCCCTTTTAAAAAAAATAATGTTTTGGGCTGGAGAGATGGCCTAGCGGCTAAGAGCACCGACTGCTCTTGCAGAGGACCCAGGTTCGATCCCCAGCACCCACATGGCGGCTGAGAACCATCTGTAACTCCAATTCCAGGAGAACTCCAGTTCCAGGGGAATCCTGACACCCTCTTCTGACCTCCGCGGCATTGCACGACATGGGTGCACAGACCTACATGCAGACAGTACATTCACATAAATAAATAAATAAATAAATAAATAAATAAATAAATAAATAAATAATAAAATTAAAAAAATAATGTTTTAACTGCCATAACTTTATTTTTTGGTCTTTTTGAGACAGGATCTCCCTGTAGCTCCAGCTGCTCTGGAACTCCATATGTAAACTAGGCTGGCCTTGAACTCACAGAGATCCACCTGCTTTTGCCTCCTGAGTGCTGGGATTAAAGGCATGTACCACCATGCTGGGCTAATTTTTTCTTTTTTAAAAAAAATGGCATTTTTCTTTGTGTTAGTCTCTTTTTTTTTTTTTTTTGTCTTTTCGAGACAGGGTCTCCCTGTAGCCCCAGCTGTCCTGGAACTCACTCTGTAGACCAGGCTGGCCTTGAATGCACAAAGATCCGCCTGCCTTTGTCTCCTGAGTGCTAGGATTAAAGGCGTGCCCCACCACAATCAGCTGTGTTAGCTTCTTAAACCAAAGACTGCACCACCAGGGTCAATTCGATGAGTAGCCAGCTGGGCTTCAGGAGCAGGAAGATGTTAGGGAGGGGCAGGGGATAATGCAACGATATTCCATATTTGGAAGCCATCACCCCAGGAAGGGCTTGTCCAGCTGGGGTGTTTCTCAAAGGAGTTGTTGTCACTAACCTTAAGAATGGAGATGCTTTTTTTTTAAGTCACTAGGTTGGTTGTTTAGAGTCACATGCTGCAGAGCTCAGCCTGTGATGTCATATGGTAATACAGTGGGGATTCATGTCAACACCTGCGCTAGCAGTCATCACCTCCACCCTTTCCTCCAGACCTCTAGGATGAGGTACATCTCCCACTCTGACTCACAGTTCTTTTTTTCTTATGTCTATGAATGCATTGCCTGCATGTACATAAGTGGGCTGGTGTCATGCATTGCCGATGGAGGTCAGAAGAGAGTGTCAGATCCCTTGTAACTGGAATTATGGACTCTGGTTAGCCACTCTGTGGGTGTTAGGGAACTGAACCCAGGTTCTATACAAGAGCAGTCAGTGCCCTTAACTACTGAGCCATCTCTCCAGCCCCAGGACCACATTCTTGAATCAACTGAAGTAGCTAAACAGGTATTAACTCTCTAGTCTCATTCCAATGACATTGGAACTATACCTTCCTAAAAGAAAAGGACAGATTATTTTCAGCAAGACATTATATATGTGTGTGTGTGTGTGTGTGTGTGTGTGTGTGTGTGTGTGTGTGTGTGATTTTGAGACAGGGTTTCCCTGTAGCCTCAGCTGGCCTGGAACTCATAGAGATCCCCTGCCTCTACCTCCTGAGTGCTGGGATTAAAGGCATGCACCACCACACCCAGCTCAGCGAGACATATTTATCTTTGGAACCAAATGAGGGTCTTATAAGGACTTGTTTTAATTTAATTTTAGACAAAGTAACAGTAAAATTTGTACACATTTTATCTGCTAATTAGCCCTCTTTATGTGTTTGTTTTGTTTTGCTTTGCTGTGCTAGAGTTTGAACTGAGGGCCTTACTCTAATTAGACATTTAAAGGGGAAAGGCTTAACAAGTAAACTGATAATCTAAATAAGATTATAAGGCCTGCCAAAGAAAACAAACCTCTTGAATTAAAACTATTACTTCTTTTCACAATGTAATATGGTCATTAAAAATCTTGTTATTGGGCTGGAGAGAGGGCCTAACAGTTAAAGAGCACCAACTGTTCTTGCAGAGGACCTGGGTTCAATCCCCAGCACCCACATGGTGGCTGAGAACCGTCTTAACTCCAGTTCCAGGGGAATCCGACACCCTCTTCTGACCTCTGTGGCATTGCACGACACAGTGCACAAACCTACATGCAGACAGTACATTCATACACATAAAAATAAATAAAATTAAAAAAAAATCTTGTTATTAAAAGATGGTCCAGTAGGGTTTTCCCTAAGTGATGGTTTAAGTGCTGGGTGAAATCATATTTGTTTTCAAGTAGGCTTAAATGTAGTCTCTCTTCGGCATCCCATAGTGCCATCCCTCTATCTGTGGAAGCACCCTGGTCTGCAGGGTGTCCTTTGTCTCTCTGTCCTGAGAATAGCCAGCTTAATTCACTCACGTCTTGGAACAAGCTGTGCTCTCTGTCCAGCTAGGTTTCTTTTTTCAAAGGCTTTGGGGAATAAGCAAGTCTCTGGCAGTGCTGGCTGAGACTGAAGTTTACGGGTGTTATTAATCATTTCTATCTGTAGAGAACAGATACATACTGAATAATCTTGAATTTACATGGTTCCTTCCCAGATCTCAACTTGGGTTTCTTTGCTCCACCCTGGGATCTACTGGGCAGGTAAGGGGGATTCCTTCAGTGGATCTCTTCATTACCACCCACAGCAAACACAGGGCGCTGTGATAAGTTATCTACCTGCCACCACTGGAGAGGAAGCAGAACCTAGAAAAGCCAACCTGAGGAAAACTCAACCATTCCTGTAGATCAGTGTGGGTCAGAAAATCAGATCAGGCCTAATCCCACCATGGAGATACTCACCTAGACCCCCCTGTGCAGTGGAAGGCCGGCTTCTGTGCACTCTGTAGATTGGTGTCTTATTCCGGGCCTGGTCTTGGGATAGTCAGGCTGGTGAGTCTTTCTTGAAGCATTTCTTTCAGCCAAACTGAAAGCAAATGACAGGTCACTCCACCTACTGCGTTTCCACTTAGCTTGGTGCAGAAGGGTGCCTCCTGCCCGCGCCTTTCCAGGGTGCTAGGGCCCACCAGCATGGCCGGAAAGCCTTGACAGAAAGTCCACTATGCTTGAGCCCAAAGCTGGCAAGGCTGCTGGTGACAGAGAGCTGTTGTCTTCAACAAAACTGTCTTAAAGGGGAAAATCTCTGTCTTCGGAGAAGAAAGGCAGTTTTATATCAAGATTGGGGAGGGGGCCGTGTGGAGAGAGTCATGGTGGTGGCTGCTTACAGTCCTGCTACTCAGGAGGCAGGTGGAGGAAAAGCCCTTGAGCCCAGGAGTCTGAGGCCAGCCTTGGCAATATAGTGAGCCCTCACTATACATACATAAAGAATAAATAAATATAGATGAGAGGTGTGAAAAAATGCTGAATCTAAGATTAAAATATAGGATTGAAAATTTTACAGTCATTCCTGTATGCAGCCATAGAACCTTAAAAACCTAGAGATGTGAAATTCAAAAAATAATCACCTATGTTGAGCAAGATGAGCCATTTTCTAGTGCCTCCACTTCCTCATCTGTGAACTGCCTCATGGGTGGTAAAGAGTAAATAAAGTAAGGGATATTAAAGACGCTGCTATGTAAACCTTCCTGTCCTAACGGTTTTTATGGCTACCACATCATTATATTTTATTCATTAAAGCACATCTTACAAACATTTGAGGAGGCTTTCCTTGTTAGCCAGTGTATACATTTTCCCATACTGCAAACATTACATATATATATATATATATATATATATATATATAGTATATAAATGTGTGCATACATATTTCAGTGCATATAATTCATTATAATAAACACTCTCCTAGTCCATACTTCCCTGCTATGGGTTTTTTGTTTTGCTTTGGGATTTTACTTTGTGGTGCTGGAGATCAAACCCAGGACCTCGTGCAGGCTCTCTACCATTGCACCACCCTAGCCCAACGTGGGTTTTAAATCAGATGTTTTCTTGTCTTTCCAAAGTTCTATCAATGTCATCAGTCACTGTAGCCACTAAGCACCAGAGACATTTTCTACTCCAACTTTATAAACAAAATTTGGGCTCTTTTTTTCCTGTCTATGTTGTTAAGTCATCTATATATGTATTCTCATTTAGACTAAGTCTCAAATTAGATTGGCTAACACATTTTGCATGAATAATGACTCATAGAAGTATAAATGGATGAATGGTTGAAATAATCTGAGCAGATATTTTTTCTTTTTTTTCAGATTTTTATTTTTTCTTTTCACAGGAAAACAAACAATACAAAATAACAATAACAAAACAAAGCAACAAGAACAAAAAACAGTGTGGGGGGATTTCCATTTTTTTTGTCTTTTTTTAAAATTTATTTATACATATATTTTTTATCAAATCTAGACCCATGTCCCCCCCATCTCCCCCCCCAGAGGATTTCCATTTCTTTTTTTAATTATTATTTATTTCTGCATGTGTATGAATTAAATGTCTGCATGTAGACTTGTGCAGCCGTGTTGTGCAATGCCGCGGATGTCAGAAGAGGGTCTCAGATTCCCCTGGAACTGGAGTTCTCCTGGAATTGGAGAAACAGACGGTTCTCAGCCGCCATGTGGGTGCTGGGGATCGAACCCGGGTCCTCTGCAAGAGCAGTCAGTGCTCTTAACCGCTAGGCTATCTCTCGAGCCCAGGATTTCCATTTCTTATTCTGGTGAAATAAGAATCAAATCTGCAAGGCTTGGTGTGTACTTCTCTTTTTCTCCCTTCTCTCTTTCCTTTCTTCTTTTCCTGCTCTTTCAGGACTACCAGATGGATATGTGTTTAGTGGCTGGTCCAGGAAGCCTTGAGTTCTCAGCTGAGAAAAACTCTGCTTAATCTGGGGGCTCTCATCCCTAAATGCCTAATCAATTTCTAGCTCCTGTTTTAGTTATGTTACCCTCTGAAAAGGGTCAACCCAATCTCTAGAAGGGAATCGAGATGCATACGGCTCTGACTTCTTCCATGCTGAAAAGGGACATTGGGTGTGGCAAACGAATGGGTATCCCCCATTCAGAGGGTCAATTTAAAAGACCCTCAAGCACAGCTATAGAGGGGAAAAAATCCTTGACTGGTGCCTGTGAAAGCTAAATGAAGGCAGGAGTAGTTAGGTACATGATCTAGGCAGGGAACCAGGAGAGTAAGAACAGGGTGAATTCTAATGTCCAACTTAAAAGTCCATTAGAATTTCTTGACCAGGGGTTTCAAAGCATCCATTTATTAGGCTTCTCCTTCTGTTCATTTGGCCATGATGTCTGGACTCAGGATCTGCTTTTCAGGCTTTGTAATAGTCCGGATATGAGTTTCCATTTAGATTGTTACTAGAAAGAAAGAGGAAATTTTATTATTGAGCATTAATTAACAACAATAGTGGACTTGTCCTTTGGCTGCAGGTGACCTTACTCTGTTAATCAAGGCCAAGATCTAAGGTTTTTATCCTGGTTTAACATTGTTTCATGTAACATTACTCCCAATATGTGGAGGCACAATTTTTCAGGCTTTAAAATAAATATATTGACTATCTTTTGGTTATACTTTCTTTTTGGGTGCTTAAGTCCACACAGTTAGCCCAATTTAACCAAACTTTGTTTTCGCAAGGTCATTTGAGGTTCTGGTCTACAGGGGGCACTCAGGTTTGGTGGGGAGAGGAGGGTAGCACCTGGGTCCTTCTAGCCATTCTTTTATTTTATATACTTTTATTGATGTTTTGTGTATATCAGTCATCATTTTTGAGTTCAACTTAGATATATTCCCCTTTCCCTTCTTCCCACCTCACCCCAGTTCATGCATTCTGCCATACATGTCCTGCATCTTTCTCTCAGTCTCTCCAAAGTTTTCCTCTGCAAGATTTTATTGTCCTAGGCAGAATTCAACCACAGCAGTCCATTCCTTGATCTAGTCCTCATTCTATCCACTGTGGTTCCCTCTCAACTGTACCACTCCAAAGTATGCCCATGTGCATGTCATATATGTACCAGAATTATGTCCTCCAGGAATAAATTCTATGTTAATTCTTATATATGTTCAGGAGTTCATTTTTTCCTTTTAATTTTATATTTGTAATTAACTTCTGGCTAATATTATAGTTATATATATATTATATATAAGATATATAATATACATCATTAAAATTAAGGAAATTGTCAAAAATTAAAACCGATTCTAAGAATATCATCTCACTCCAATAAGACTGGCTAAGATCAAGAAAACAAAAGACACCAAATGCTGGAGAGGTTGTGGGGAAAGGGGAACACTCATCCACTGCTGGTGGGAATGTAAACTCATACAACCACTGTGGAAAGCAGTGTGGAGAACTCTTAAAAGACTCAAAATGACCCTACCACCTGACCTAGCCATACCACTCCTGGGTATATACACACAAGACTCATCCTACTGCAAAGATACATGCACAGCTATGTTTATTGCAGCTCTTTTCACAATAGCAAAGAATTGGGACCAACCCAAATGCCCCTCAACTGACCAGTGAATAACAAAAATGTACATCTACACAATGGAGTTCTGTGCAGCGGTAAAGAAAGATGACATCATGAACTTTTCAGGTAAATGGATGGAACTCGAAGACATTATGCTAAGTGAAGTTACACAGTCCCCAAAAAACAAACAGGAAATGGTTTCCCTCATTTGTGGATGCTAGTACCAAATCCCCCAATTGAAAGGCAAGCTGAGCAATGTTATTATTATATTTCTTTCTATCTGAAAGTAACTGTGATGCTATAATGTGACTCTCATAATTACCAGAAGTAGCTTACCACTTATTTTCAGACATGGTAACTAACATATATGGGCCTTCTAACCATTCTTAACCAGTTCCATCTACCAAGGACAAGGTCAAGTCTCGCTAGACCAGGCTTCCCTTTGGAGCACAAGGCAACTTTCCTCTATATTGAGCTTCCTCTTTATAGACTGGTATGGGTGTTATGTATGGGCATTAAGCATCCAAAAACAATGTTACACCAATCTGGTACTGTTAACTACTGCATCATATTTAGATAAAGCTTGAAGAAAAGCCTAAGAAGCCTTGAATAAACATTGACTGAAAGAAATTTAACACCATAGGATAAGCAGGGAAAGCTGATAAGAGAAATTTAAACAATTTTAGGCATATCTTTTTTTCAAATCCAATTTTTTATTGAAGCTTTGTGCATTTTTATAAAATTTCCAATCAAGTCTAGACCCATTTCTCCTTCCTTGTCCCCCCAACCTACCAGAGCTCATGCATTCTGCCAAACATGTTTTTCATCTTTTTCTCAGTCTCTCTTAAAATTTTCAATGGAGAAGTTTACTGTTTTGAGCAGAAGTTCGCCATTTCAGTCAGTTCTTTGACCCAGTCATTTTGTTGTTGTTGTTGTTATTGTTCTTTCCTATCTGCATCACTCCAAAATATCCATATATGCATGCCACATATATCTTCTAGCATCTTCAGCTTATGATTTTTTTTAATTAGGCTGGAAGATGTCATGTTCGAAGGTTCCTCCTAGGCAAGCCCAAGCAACCATCAGTCTTGCCCTTGTGCTTCACATTGGGGTTTTCCCTTCCCATGGTCACCAAATGAGGTCCAGTAAGCACCAAGTCCTATCCTGTTCTTCCTGTACTGGTCTCCATAATACAGTCTGGATAGTCCAACAATGGCAATCAATACTCTGAAGAGGCTGAAATCCCAGTAGTAGCTCAGTCCACAAGCTGAATGTCTCAGCAGTCCCCATCTGACACTGAAGGTTTGGAGGATTCTTGGAGAGACATGAGTCTTCAGTCCATATTGGAAGGTTGAAAAGGTGTGTCCCATGTCTTTGAAGGATGGCAAAAGCAGTGGCAGCCACAGGGTAGCTGCACTTTACAGTAAGACAGGCAAAACAACTGTGCTCTTTTTTTTACTTTTTGTCTTTTTACTAAGATCTCAAGTTTTATACCTGAAGTAAAATTTCTCAGGACTTACTAATTATTTCTGGTTATATTTTCCCTTTTAGACACTTAAGGCCACACTATTAGCCCAGATTAACCAAGGTTTTTGTTTTCTCAAGGTCAGTTGAGGATCTGGTCCTCAAGGGTCACTCAGGTCTTTTGGGGGTGGGGAGCCCCCGGCTCCTTTTGGCTTTTCAATCGCCAGTTCCATCCACTGTAGGACACAGTCAGATCTTGCTAGACCAGGCTTCCCTTTTTGAAGCATGAGCAGACTTTCCTCTTTGTAGACTGGACACTGGCTGAAGTCCCATTAATGGATCTCCAAGACCTCCCTGCACAGGAAGACTGGTGACTCACATTTGCAGAATATTTCAAGAGATGCCCCTATGCATAGTCCCCTGGGACTTAGTTGACCTCTGAGGGCAAGGAATTAAGTTATCCCTTAAGAACCTCGAGCAAATTGGTATGGGCCATAAGTATAGTTGTTAAGCATCCAGAAAGGCTAAGTTATACCAGTCTGATACTTTTTTTTAAATTTTATTTATTTTTGTATGTGTATGAATATACTATCTGCATGTAGGTTTGTGCACCCGTGTCGTGCAATGCTGCGGAGGTCAGAAGAGGGTCTCAGATTCCCCTGGAACTGGAGTTCTCCTGGAATTGGAGTTACAGATGGTTCTCAGCCACCATGTGGGCGCTGGGGATCGAACCCGGGTCCCCTGCAAGAGCAGTCGGTGCTCTTAACCACTAGGCTCTCTCTCCAGCCCCCCAGCCTGATACTTTTAACTACTGTATAATACTTTAGAAAAGGCTTGGGAAAAAGCTCAAGCAGCCTTGTATAAGAAATACTAAGAAGCACTCCCATAAGATAAATACTGTGGTTAGACACAATGTCATGACAAACTATTTTTCCCTCATTCTTTTGATTTTATGCATACATACCCTCCACCCATATACCAAAACCACCTAAGTCTGAAAATAAATGTTACCTTAATTCTAGAACCTGTTAAGGGATTCACAATAAAAGAGCACAGTTGTTTTCAGATCATGAGGAACATAACATTAACATTGCTTTGTTTGCCTTACAACTAGGTACTTGGTGCTAGCATCCACAGATGAGGAATACTATTCATCATTTGTTTTTCTGGGACTGTGATACTTCACTCAACATATCTTCTAGTTCCATCCATTTACCTGCAAAGTTCATGATGTCATCTTTACTGCTGCAAATAACTCCATTGTGTAGATGTACAATGTTTTCTCTATCCACTCATCAGTTGGGAACTTGGGTTGGTTCCAGCTCTTTGCTACTGTGAACAGAGCTGCATTAAACATGGTTGTGCATGTATCTCAGTGGTAGGATGAGTCTTGTGAGTACATACCCAGGAGTAGTATGACTAGGTCAGGTGGCAAGCTCATTTTGAGTCTCTAAAGGGATCTCCACACTGCTTTCCATAGTTCTTGTAGGAGTTTACATCCCCACCAGCAGTGGATGAGTGTTCCCCTTTCCCCACAACCTCTCCAGCATTTGGTGTCTTTTGTTTTCTTGACCTTAGTCTTATCGGAGTGAGATGATATCTTAGAGAGGTTTTAATTTGCATTTCCTTAATTACTAGCATGTTGAACACTTTTTAAGTTGTTTCTCAGCCATCTCTAATTCCTCACTAGTGAAGTTTCTGTTCAGCTCTTTACTCCATCTTTTCAGTGAGTCATTTGTTTTCTTTCTTCTTTGTTTTTTTATTTTGTTTTGTTTTTTAAATTTTATTTCTTTCTGTATATATATATATATATATATATA